>CM031378.1:104620469-105025308 GCA_018208015.1 Medicago ruthenica | reverse complement strand
TAGCAAAATTTGTTCATATTTACAGTCAAAACAGCTATTCAGATGCTTCGAATATTCATTTACAGATGAAGATAAGTCATTCCAAAAGCAAGCGCACAAGAGGAATTTCAGAAGCAACAAATAACTATAAACATTCAACAAACAGAAATTAAGTCAGTATAAAATAAACACATTCAATTTAATTAACATGTGCAATGAAAGGATGCACCCAAGGTTGAGGAACAATAAAAAGGTCGGTGCCTTACACACATCATCCATGTTGAAATATAAGAGAAGATAACTATCCATCTATACATTAAATCATGGACAAAAATAAACCAAGGATTCAGACAATTACGTGAATATTTAATAAAAATAGTTGAGGTGTCGAGCAATGCAAGGACTGCGCGAGTGTGAGTGTAAATTTATTTACATATGCATCGAAGCATATAGAAATGGCATCGATCTTCATTGTGTCCTCTATTATAATCAAAGTTTAATATTAATAGAGATTGATGTCCTATATTATAATCAAAGTTAATGTAGAGATTGAAATAAAGAACAGAGCAGGAAACTGTCAAATGCTTGTGCAGAAAAAACTCAGAACACATCAACTAGAAATTCCGAAAGATTACACTACCCATTAGACTGAGCAATATATGATAAATTATAAATTTAGTACACCGAACAGTGCAGAAACTAACCAAGAAAGAGAAAAGGCCATAACATCATGAAAATAAAAAGTAAAGAATGTGACAACGAACAACCAATCTGCATAGTACAGATTTTACACAACAAAAGCACTAAAGACCAAGACTGAATAGTACAGATTCTACAAAACGAAAGCACTATAGACCAGGACTCCACCTTTTACCCGTGTGGATTTGAGATTGGTAACTTAAATTATTAAAGCATCAGACAGATGAGCCAAAAATTAAATAAACAAGATTTTCTGTAGAACAAGATAAATCTTGCAAATAAAATTGAAAGATGTAGTTCTAATGCAAGAACTAAGATTATTTGGATATAATTTAAAATACCAAATGAAGTAAAGCTCGAAAGAATAAAAATTAAGAGCTGAAACAAAGAAAGGTGGGCTGAAAAAAAATTAAAAACTATGAATAGATGCGGTATGTAATTTGGCTAAAAAGCAAGCCAACAAAACGAAAGGAAAAGAGAAAGTAAACAGAATAGGTGCGGAATAAAGACGGGAAAGAAAATGCCACCAAAAATTAATGGGCGAGACATAAACGGATTACTGACCTACGGAAGGCCATGCACTAAAATGGTAACCATTTCAGCTGAAATCAGTTCCAGGCTCGAGATGACAGAGCCTCTTGAAACCCTGCTTTGAGACAACACGAGTTCTATAAGATTTTATTATTCTACATGATTTACTTAGCCCAAATTTTGAAACGAAATTATGAACAAGCATCGAGTTTAGACAGCATATCTTCAAGAGCCTGACTGAAACTTATCATATACTAAAGGATAACATTTAGGGATTCACACAATAAAAGATAACAGGGAGACATAAAGCATTATATCCAAACAGTATCAGTATTCATCAATAGCTAGACACTGGCATCTGAAGGAAAACAGCTAAAGTTTTTCTTTATGTTGGCCAACGTAGAACAACCATTAAAAAGACAAACCTTTTGAAGTCTGTGTGCCAAGGTTTTTGTTGGAGGCTGGTCCAATACGCATGGGTCTTGTGGAACAAAGAACCCCTTGCATTTCAGTCATAGCCCTCATTTGTTCACTCTCATCAGCAAACCTAACAAAACCGTAACCTTTTGTCCTACCGGTGGTCCTGTCAATTACAACTTTAGCCCCCTTAACTGAGTTATACCGAGTTCTAAACACTTCCGTCAAATGATAATCAGTAACATCTGCAGCCAAGTCACCAACAAATATGGTGTAGTCCGGAGAATCATCATGACGCTTTTCACCAGAACTAAAAGTTGCCCAGTTCAATCTGAAATTCTGCCCACCATTTGGCATAATGGTGCCATTATATGTTTGAAGTACTCTCTCAGCACCAGCACGACTAATAAACTCAAGAAACCCATAACCTTCAGATTGATTAGTCTGCTTATTACGAATAACTTTAACAGATCCAACCTACAAAGGAACAGCACAATTCCTTAAATAATAAACAAAACGCCTTCAAAGTTGACATACTAGTTTCACCATCAACATAGTGAAAATCATACTATAACAATCACCTTGAACAATAAACAGTTCAAGCAAACAGAATAAATAATAGATTAATTTCTATGCACTGACAGTGTAAAACATTTTTAGCCGTGTAACCAATCAACCACACCATAGTGCCAAATATATAGCTTGGTTTCTAAAATATCTCCATAAATATCTATTGTCGTGATTTGTTAGGATGCATGTGTAAAAAAGTTTTACACCGTCTGTGTATGCAAATTAAATCCAATAATAAATCATTCAAACACAAGATTATCCAGTTTAACCAAACAGAATACATCGATTTCAAAAAAAACTGATCTTTTATAAAAGAACCTCGTATCATGATTTGATAGGATGCAAGTGTACAAAAGTTTTACACCGTCCGAGTAAACAAATTAAATACAATGAATAAACCATACAAAAACAAGATTATCCAATTTCTCAAAACAGAAAACAGTTTTCATAACAAAACTGATCTTTTTAAAAGAACCTCGTATTCAAATTAAACAATAACATAACAAATTTGTTTTTGTTACGATTAACATAAACTTCATGCTTCAATCAACCCTAACAATTTTTCTTAAAAAAAAAAAACTAACCATAAAAGAGATTTAAAATTTATAGATCTAAAAACATATCATAATAAAAGAAATAAAAAAGCGTGAATATTAACCTCGCCGGTGTGAGAGAAACAATTATAAAGATAATTCTCGTCCATCCAATATTGCAAATCACCGATCCAGAGAGTACGGACTTCATCGGCGCTGGTAGGAGGAGGAACCGCCGATTGTTGAGGAGGCTGGGTGTTAGGGTTCCACATCTGAGGAGGTTGGGTTTGTGGTTGAGGCTGAGGAGGAGGCATCATCATGTAGGGTTGTTGTTGTTGATGATGTTGTTGTACTTGTTGATGGAATTGTTGAGCCAAGTTTGGTGGTGGCATACCTGGTCCTCCTGGTTGCATCATCTTCTCTTCTTCTTCGATGGAATTGAATTGAATTGAATCGCACAAATTCTAGTTCTAGAGAGAGAAAGAGAGAGCGATAGAGAGAAACGAATCAAGGAAGTGGTGTGTGGGTGCCCTTTTAAAGAGTGGTTCAGTCTCAAACCCTAACCCGATTACGTGTCACTCTTTTCTTTGCATCTCGCTGGATTTTTATTTCTTTTTATTTTTATCTTTTTGTTACAAAGATTTGTTTTATTTTTTTGGTCAAGAGCTTTTTTTTTTCTCTAAAGGGGATTTGTTCAATTTTTATGGAAAGATTTTAGAGTTAACTAATTTTTTTCTTGTAAATAATTCGAAATTCATTTTTAATTCTTTTAAGAAAATTCAATAGTTTTTAACTTCGAATTTAATTGATAAAAATATCAAATTTATTGGATCGAACATTGTGATCAAGGTTCGAGCTACGACTTCTCCACTTATCTGTAGATTTTTAGTGATTAATGCAATTCCGTCTATCAACTAATCAAAAAAAATATTGGTTCTTCAAATATTTTATGTCAACCAAAAAGTCGTTGCGCAAAATATTTATTTTCTTTCAAAAAAAATTTTGTCACTACTTTTGGTTCTTCATTTCAATTTTTTTATTTTTTATATTTAAGGGAAATCATTTGAATGGTTACTTGATAAGTTACCTCATTTCTTTTGACCAAGGTTTCCTTAACTTTGAAATCGCCTTTGACAAGTTTGGTAATATTTTTACCATGTCCACTCACGTGAAGTATAGTTGTCTTGAATTGTGTCTTCATTTGCGTATTTTTACCCCGTGCAATACAATGATAATTTTGAATTTTATGTGTTAGTTGAAAGTGTAATATTTAGAAAATACTTGAAAAAGAAATTGGTTCAATTGAAGTTAGAGAATTAGAGATAAAAATTGGAGATGGAAACCATCTTATGTGTCTATTGGAGATTAGAGATGGAAATAAGAGACGGGAAATGGAGACGGAAATTGTAAGGCTTTCTTATCTAACATTTCTTTGCAATACACTGTCAAGGTCGACACATGGATTTGGGACCTTAATCTAGACGGTATAATTTCAGTCAAAGAAGCTTATGTGTTGATCTCTAATTTTGAAGCAATAATAGATTCTTTCTACTTTATACAATGTCACTTAAAACAATATGGTTCCATCGAAGTTATCGTTGTTCGATGGAAAATTGTACTGGCTGTCAGTACAATGTAGGAAACTAGGGTTTTCTGGATCTGTTTGGGTCCTGCCTTGGGAATGACCCCAAGGTTACTATTTGTAGCCCCAATTATTTGGGCCTATCCGGTCATGGTTTTCGGCCCAAATCATAAAGGGGCAAAACCATGGCTAGGGCCTCCTTATATGCTGCTGAGGGCGCCCCGGAGTGTCCTTTAGGGGAGTTCCTAAAGTTATATATGACTGCCATGCGGGCTTTGTTCCCTTCTAGAGGGCGCCCAGCCTTACTCTAAGTGTTCAAGCCCTTGTTTTTAGGGCTCTAAGGCCTTAATGATAAGATCTACGGTCCACAGCCCAACAAGCATGAGCTTTGGAACAAGGCGAAGTGATTAAACTGTTATTGGGATCTGTCTATGATCTTTGGCCCAGCAAGTGAGACTTACTGGAAAATGAAGCTGTGTGAGAAATATCGGAAGCTTTATGAGTACTAGCCCCGCATGGGTGCTAGCCCAACACGGGTGCTAGCCCAACACGGGTGCTAGCTCCGTGTGTTTTTGGGGGCTTGGTGGGTTGCTAGCCCAACGAGAGTATCCATATCAGCCCAACAAGCACGAGCTTTGGAACAAGGCGAAGTGATTTAAACTGTGTAAAAAGGTGACCTTATTGAGTGGCTTAGATCGCCAATCCAGAACTAGCCCAACATGGGGCGTGATCCTCTTTGGGATCTAGATTTAGGGCGCGCCGGCGCCCTAGTGAGAAAGAGATTAAAGAAGCTAAAGAGGCGATGAAGCTTGAAAGTGATGAGCACATCAATGATATGAAGATCGAACATGACGTTGATTTGGCTGGGAAGGATACGGTGATTACACAGCTGAAGGACGAGTTTGCCTCTGGCGTTGAGAGGGAGATGGCGCTGAAGGTTGAAATCTCATAAGCCAGGGGCGAGCTGGTCATGTCTTTTGAGAATGGGTTTGACCGTGCCAAAGAACAGGCCGCCTTTCTGCATCCCGACATCGATCTCTCCTCTCTAGATTCTTTTACGGTTGTTCTAGATGGCGCCCTGGTGGACGAACCATAATCTTTCTGTTGTAATTTTTAATTTTGCTTTGAACTTAACAAATAGAAATTGTGTTAATCAAACTTAGTACCATCTTTGAATTCGTAGTGATGCATTATTCGCTTTATGCTGTTTAGCCATTCTTCTATTATTTAGCTTCAAATTTCTTCTTTTTTAATGGCGATGCTAAAAATGTATCCTGGGCGATGACTATTACTTGTGCTTATTTCGCGACTTGTTAAAAATCGTCAAACCGTTTTATTCTCAACGTTATTGTTTTGTTGGGGCACCTTTTTACGTGAGCCCTTCTATTTTTGCGACGTCTTAGAGTTCCCTTTGGGGTTGACGAATTAGGTGGCAACCCTCGCTGGGGTTTGGCGATCTCTTTTTAGCACACGACGTCTTAGAGCCCTTTTTAGGGTTAAGGAATTAGGTGGCAACCCTCGCTGGGGTTTGGCGATCTCTTTTTAGCACACGACGTCTTAGAGCCCTTTTTAGGGTTAAGGAATTAGGTGGCAACCCTCGCTGGGGTTTGACGATCTCTTTTTAGCACACGACGTCTTAGAGCCCTTTTTAGGGTTAAGCAATTAGGTGGCAACCCTCGCTGGGGTTTGACGATCTCTTTTTAGCACACAACGTCTTAGAGCCCTTTTTAGGGTTAAGGAATTAGGTGGAAACCCTCGCTAGGGTTTGACGATCTCTTTTTAGCACACGACGTCTTAGAGCCCTTTTTAAGGTTAAGGAATTAGGTGGCAACCCTCGCTGGGGTTTGACGATCTCTTTTTAGCACACGACGTCTTAGAGCCCTCTTTAGGGTTAAGGAATTAGGTGGCAACCCTCGTGGGGTTTGGCGAGTACAAGCTTCATTTTGTCTCCGGATATTGCTGGATTGTGTTGCTATCTTGTACTTCAAATCTTTAAAGTGCGACACTCGTATCTCACCTATGTAAGAATTCAAACTAGCACAGTAAAAGCATGTAGAGAGTAATAGGGCTATTAATTAAGCATGTGAGTATAATAACAACTAACAAGTACTTGCGCCATGTTGACAAATAACAATTTTTACGGATTTTGGTGTTAGAACGCGTGGTATCATGTGATATATTCATGATCCACGATATAACATAAAGTATCATCAAATAAACAAGGATATGACTCCGGCGGCTTTGATATGTCTTTGCCACCCAGAGAATTATGCATGAGAGAGAGAATAAGATCCTGTGCTTGAATTAGATTGGGTGCCTTGTGTTAAAGTTACGAGTATCTGTTCGCTTTGCCTTGGACGTATGCCCGAATTTGCCATATGGTTTGCCTTCTTTCCCTAAGTCAAATCCAAACAAATAGAGATCATTTGTTAGGATCGATTATCCTTGTTTTGAAGCCGTTATGCGATTTCACAAATATGTCGTTTTGATAAATCTTTAGATTTTCAAGAATAATCATGTTTTGAGGAACAATATATAATATCAATGAGAGAATCATTTCATATGACCATTGATCATGAGAGAAAGTAGAAAGGGATTTGCACTTATCTTTATGTTTGTGGAGTTTGTATGATCTTCCACTTCTTGGGTGACATTTTGATGTTGGAATAGTAATGGACTAAGCCTTGAATTTAATTTAGAAATTTCGCTATGTTGGAATAATTCGCTGCTTTGGTGTAAATTTGCAGTTTGCTTTGATGAACATTTATTCGTCGCCTTATTTCTAACAATGTCGTTGAGACTTTTAATATCTTTGGTTTAAATGAGTGAATCTTCCTTGGCTCTAGCACCTTGAAAAGTGCCCATTTTTGTTTGACCTGTGAGAAACTTTAAGAAAGCACAATACAAACATATGGAGTAACAGTGGTGATCAGTTCCTTGGCTTGATCTCAAAGTTCCCGAACTGTGTCTCCCCCTCTTTCTTTAAGACACTTTGAAATGTGCATGCATATATATATCAAATAAACACAACACTAGCATCTCTGCACCAACAGTACAAGTTATGCATTTTAACTTTTAAACGCGTGCCACTAAGCTTTGTCCTTTGGTACGTGTGTAAACCAATTGTTAATTTTCCAACTAACATTAGTATAACCAATATGAAAGTAGCATTTAGTGCTTCTTTGTTAGAAGGTTCGCAGTACATTAACAACTATATGGCAGTTTCAGAATACTAACCTGTCATTCGGATAGGCGGACAGCTAAAGAGATGAATGATTGAACCTTTTACCTTAGCGGTGAAGACATGGGGATTGTTGTTGTCTTACCTTGGCCGATTCAACTTTGTTGTAAACAGTGCTGTTACAACGTTCCGCGCTTATGAGTGTCGTAATTGTTCCGCGCACAAACACGATTGATCTGTTCGCCGGGCTAGTGGTCTTTACCGGACTCAATTGTCTTAGACAGACTCAATTTGTCACCAGGAGTGCCTTCAACTAACCATCTTGTTGCCGGTCTCGTCCCGGCTTTGTACGTGCCTTCAGGTTCTTATTGAATTAATCAAATGCGATTAATTTTTCCCATGGGAGGCGTGTATGAGCTGGTGTAGTTACGCCTATGTCGGACTCAAATGTGTTGTTATCTCCGGTTTCGACACTTTGAAGTATGCCACTTTTTATCTAACCTGTGTAATTACTCAAGCAAACACAGTGCAGAATATATAGAAAATAACAGCGCTACTGACTAAGCATGTGAATACAATTAATTGGCTTAACATTGTCACAATATTTGACGTTCACAGTAGTTAAGATTTTGCAGCTCTACATGTATAAACCAACACTCACACCATGTTGATAAATAATGATTTATGGACTTTGGAGCTAGCGTGTAACACCCATATTAAGATTGCCCAGGATCTTATACGAGTATTAAAATTTCGTACTGGATACATTAATTTACAATATAAAAAGTTCGTTCTGAATATTACATCACATAGTAATATTACAATCCATAGTTTATACAATTCCTCTTTGATACATGTACATCAAAAGTACAGCAACATATAATACAGTCAAACTATAAACATATAACATCAGCACGATCAGTCCAAAGCTTTCTCCTTACCCTTGTTGCGTGCTGCCTGAGATCCTGCCTGTGAACCTGCACCAGAAGGAATGGGATGAGACATAATGTCTCAGTGAGCTCTACCCAACCTACTGTTGGCAACCACAGGGAACCTAGGGTCGCCATGCCTACCTTGGCAATCTAGGGGAAATACTATGATTGCCAAGTCTTTAATTCTATCCCCAAAGGATATAACCTCATATAACTATAATATAACCCACCTGTAACTGTAAAACCTCCTGTGACTATAACTTTAACTATAACTGTAAAACATAATACATATAAAGTGTTTTATGTTAGCTGTTAGCGTTGAACAAGCAAATTAATCTGAGTTCATTTTACGGAGTGCGGCCCGGGTGGAGTAACCCCGAGGTACATCTCCCTATAACCCGGTGAAAATCCTATCATATCAGGCTAACACCGGACTCCACTATAAAACGTGTGGACAACCCTCTCGGAGAAGTCCCATCCGGCGAACCCCAGAGTCTGCTGAACACGCCCTGTAACTGTAAAACGTGCGAACACGCCATTATCTTTGATATATAATTCTTTAACTATAACATATAAGCATATAATCTGCCACTTTAATCCTATAACAATCCTATAACATACAACCTATAACCTATGATTCTTGGCGTATCGTTCTCATAAGCCACCTATGATCGTTGGAGAACCAACACTATAAACTTATCTGTAACTATGATTGCCGAAGCATTCCAATTGCCCTCGTATTCTAAAATGAATACGTCTATAACCTTGTTCACCTATTATAGGTTCTCAACTTATCAAGTCATATGCCTCCCTTAATAATCTATTCATTCTCTAAGGGATAGGTCCTCTAATACTTAAAAGCGATACCTAGCCATTACACGTTGCTTAAGGAGTTTGAAGTTGTATTGGACGTCCAGAATGGTGCAAGAGCTGATGAAAACAAAGTGGTTCCTGTATGTTGTGGAATCGTGACACGATTTGGAAATCGTGTCACGATTTTCTACCCAGAAATCGTGTTATGTTCTGCCTACAAAATCGTGACACGGTTGCACAATCGTGACACGATTTTGCGTGCAGTTGGACAGCATAGGGCAAGTTCAAAACATGATTTTCACCATTCTTGGCTTATCCAAACCTACTCAAACATCATAACAGCTTAAGGGATAATTTCTAAGGCATATGATAGACTATAACATCATTGATCAAGGGATCACAAGAAAAGGAACTAGAGCACTAAACTTTGCAATTCTTGCTCAAAATACTATAAATATCAAGACTTATACAAAGTGGGTTCTAAAACCCCTAGGAGCTCACCTTAAACCTCAATTGATGCTTGATAAATTCAGAAATCCAAAGCCCTAGCTTCAAACTCCAAGCCTCAACTTAAGAGAGCTTCCTACCCTTGGCTTTCTTTAACTTCTTCTTGCTCCAAATTTCCCCAAAACAAGCTTGCTTGGAACACAAGAGTTTAGGAAGGAGTTTAATTCTTTAAGGGGTGATGATTTGATGATGATGATGGTGAAGATGGGGGGCGAAAATGAGAGAGGAAGAGGGAGTAAATTTTCATATTTTTCTTGAGTGAGATAAAGAGTGAAAATTGTGAATAAATTTCATATTTATCCATTAAGCCATTGTCTCACTAATTACAACTTTACCATTCCCTCTAATCACAACTTTGCCATTGCTTGCACATTAAGTTTCTAACATTTATAACTGATACTTCTAAGCGGAATATTACATAGCGTGTGTGGTATCTTGTGTAGTGTGGGGGCATACTGATTAACCAAAGTACTATATTGACTTTCCACAATGAAATGTGAACCAAAACTTTAATGTTGTGTTATGCTGAACTTTATTAACCTGTTTTCAGCCCCAAATGGTTCAAAATAATTGATAACGAAGTAATAAAAGTGATTTAGATCATGTAGATGCACATATTCTTATTTTTATGCTGCAGTTCGAACACACAGAGGTGCGGTGAGAATAGTATTGAGGAAGGATATAACCTGTTTTTTGTTGTGTGGGTAGCATGCGTGGTTACTGTACTCAGCCGTTTCGTCCTGCCAGTCAAGACGCGGACTCAGCGGCTGCCGTACTCAGCTGTTCCGTTCTGTGCGGCCTCTCCTGGACAGCCAACACTCCCCGGACGGGAAGCGAAGACATTGTGTGTGGATTCGGATGTCTCCGAACTCAAGTTCTACCGCACTCTAGGGGACGCCGGGTTTAAGGTGTTGCCGTCTCCACTTCCGCCGGACTTGAACGCGGGCTCAATCCTCTCCCGGACAAAATTCCTTACCTCTGTGTAGACATTTAAACAAGGGAGAAACAAGCATATGGAATTTTGACCATCAAAACTTGTTGCCACGTGACAGAAGCTTTGGCAATTTCACCTTTTCATTGCCAAAAATATATAACATAACAATAATTTATGTGTTTAATACGAAATAATAGGAAATTAAATGATGGCAGCAGAAGCATCATCACAAGTATCCTTGCTTCTCAACGCCCTTTGCATAAACAAACACATAATAAAGAAAATGCATCATCACAAGCACGATTATCCTCGATTCTCATGTCAAAGATGTGTTTAAAGGACTTCGGTGTAACTTGAACCTGTGCATGAGCGCGCCTTCAGACTCAATTCATGGGCGGCCTCGCCTTCGCCGGATTCGAGCGCGCCTGGACAGCCAATACTATCAAGGCGAGAAGCAAAACATTCCCGGCCTCAATCTCCTTCGGTTTCGAATAAAGTGACGCCGTACTCAGTTGTGAACTCACCTTTTTGTGTTTAATTGTGATCATTGTGCACGCAGTCCAAAGTGATTAATCAATTAAATAAATTAAATAAAAATATATGAACCTGTACGTAGAAATTGTGATGTGTGTTATCCTCCTTCTTTTCGGGACGAAGGAAAGAGCTTCAGCTGATTTGAAACCGGGTACGAACGAGTCTTCAGACTCCATCGCTAGGCGCAGTTTACCACTCTTGTTGTTTGCTCTTCGCCGCTATTACCGACGGAGAACTCGTCGTGGCCATGCCGTGGACGGCGTCGAACTGAGTTTTCCTTTGCATTATTGTTGAAGAAGAATAGAAGTTCCATGCTCTGATTATGAACGAAACCTCCATGCCAAGATGATACAGAAGCGAAACCATATCAATTGTAACACCCATACTAATTTTATCTAGAATATTAGCATGTGCATTAAACTGATACTGGATACATCAAGGTTTTCAATAATAATAAAAACAACACAACTGAATGAATACAATTTGCTCGTTTACAAAAACACCAAGTACCATAATATATACTTATACAAAAGTCCAATAAGCTCCTGAGCTGGTACATGACGAGCAACTGCACTCCATCCAACACTCCCTGATGATCCTCAACACGAACCTCGTGCTAACCTGAAAACCTGCACCAGAAGGAATGGGATGAGACATAATGTCTCAGTGAGCTCCACCCAACCTACTGTTGGTAACCTCTGGGAACCTAGGGTTGCCATGCCTACTTTTGGCAATCTCGGGGATTCCTATGAGCGCCAAGCTCTAACCTTTCCCATATAGGGTATACCTGCCTGTTCTTGCTATGTTGTGTAGTCATAATAACTAAACTACATCTTGCTAAACTAGTGATCGAGGGGAAACCTAGGATCACTGCCTGAGCATGATAACTGAATAGTCATGAAATCTAGACTATAACCTGATAACTTAGTGATCGAGGGGATTCCTAAGATCACCACCTGATACCTGTCTGATGGTATTACTGCCTGATAACATAATAAAGTATAAACTGATACATATTATTATGTTAGATGTTAGCGTTGAACAACCATTAATATCTGAGTTCATTTTATGGAATGCCCCCGAGTGGAGTAACCCCGAAGCACATTCCCCTGATAACCGGTGAAAATTCCTATCTGAGGCTAATCACCAGACTCCTCTTGCCTGTGTGTGTGGTTATCCTCGCGGAAGATTCCTGCCCGTTCCAGCTGTATCTAGAACCCCCTGTGCTCTAACTGGCGAGAACACAGAAGACACACTATAAACTTATGCGTGGTTATCCTCACGGAAAGTTCCTGCTCGTTCCAGCAATGCTGAATCCCCCTGTGCTCTCTAACTGGCGAGAACACAGAAGACACAAAGTTTATCCTGATAATTAATATTATTCCTGGTGTATTAAATATACTTATCCTGATATCTATCCTTGTACCACTAACTAGGGTACATCCTATCCTGAACTGATACGTGTACCCTCAGCGACACTCTGACGTGAACAACTGAGGCACGTCCTGATGTACATATAAATGCACATGCCTGGTTAAGGGTATCCTGAAAACTAACCCCTAACATACCTGATACTATTCTCATAAGAATCCTTGAATGTGAGAAACATTCCTAGTACTCATGTACTTCCAACTGAATACCTCTCAGTTCCTCTTAACCTATTAAAGGTTCTAGACATATCGTTATCATATGTCATACTTATGGGCTTACTATCCCATCTACAATAATTCTCGTGGATAAAGGTACCCATCACTCTGTATGATACCTATGCATTTCCTAGATTAATCCTTGAAAGATCATGAGTATCATTATCCCAAAGCATATCAAATATCATTGGCATGGTACAACTATTTGTTAATAAAAGAGGTTCTGGGCCATTTCGCTCTGCGACCCCTGACTTCGCTCTGTGATCCTGCGTCTGAACCTTCAGACTCTGAACCTTCAGAACCTGGTAATCCTGAGTCTGAAGCTTCGCAAAGCATCTGAAAGCTTCGCTTTGCGAACTCAGCTTCTGATTACCTTGCAGAGCGAGGTCTAGGCGATGGCTAGGCGAAGATAGGCAGTAGCAAAACTCTGCTACTTCGCTTTGCGACCCTGAGCGTCGCTCTGCGACTGTAGCAGAACACATAATTTTATGAAAACATGTTTTAAACTTAAAAACCTTGATACCCAGTTGTCCAATGATCAATGAAAACATGTCAGGGACTCATTTTGAACTATAAAAACGTATTGTATCCAAGGATTAACTGGAATCAAGCATATGTATCAAAAAAGGAGAAAACTATCCTTTTATTTCTAAACCTTAGCAATTGAGTTGTGATCTCACACAATAATGACCCAAAAGGGTTAAACTACTCTATGGAACTCACCATGTAGTTGCTGGTTCTGCCAAGCTTCCTTCTACCCAAAACCCTAGCTTGAAATCTTATTTCCTTTCTTGATCCTCTTTGCTTCCTTTGGATCAAAATCACAAACCTTGCTTGCTTGCATGAAGATGGAGTAATTGAGATAGAAGTTTGATGATTGTTGAAGGATTGGAGGGAGGGGCGCAAGAGTGGAAGAGAGAAGGGAGAGGGTTTGGTTTTAGAGAGAGAAGTGGAATGGTAAAATGGAGAATTTTGGGGTTTATCCCTTTTTATAAAAATCCTGGCGTGGCAATTACCAAATTGCCCTTCCTTAAATATCTCTGATACATCGTCCTTCTACTGATAAATACTTGAGTCTGAAGCGGGATATTTTTTGTAACATCCGGGATTTGGCAACTAACGGCCCCCGCGATGTACTCATGGTCTTCTCCACCCCCCATGCGGAGTTTTTGCCTTCCGTGGGAATCGAACCCTGTACCTGGGGCTTAAGTACAAGTTCAATGCATTCCCACTACCAATTGAGAGCTCAATTGGTAGTGGGAATGCATTGAACTTGTACTTAAGCCCCAGGTACAGGGTTCGATTCCCACGGAAGGCAAAAACTCCGCATGGGGGGTGGAGAAGACCATGAGTACATCGCGGGGGCCGTTAGTTGCCAAATCCCGGATGTTACATCAATGATGAACAAGTTTCGACAGGCACAATCCGGTAGCAATTTCCAGAAAATTCTTCCAGAATGTAACCGTGTGTTCATCGATGGATTCCTTCAATCTTGTCGAGTATTCTCAATCTTGTTCAATATTGTTGAATATTTGTTGAATCATGTTTGAGATCTGTCGCCAATGTGAGAATTGAGATTCAAGGGACCGAAATCCCCTCCTTCTAGCGCCAACTGTACTGGCTGTCAGTACAATGTAGGAAAACTAGGGTTTTCTAGATCTGTTTGGGTCTTGCCTTGGGAATGACCCCAATGTTACTATTTGTAGCCCCAATTTGGGCCTATCCGGCCATGGTTTTGGGCCCAAATCATAAAGGGGCAAAACCATGGCTAGGGCGCCCTTATATGCTGCTGAGGGCGCCCCGGAGTGTCCTTTAGGGGAGTTCCCTAAAGTTATATATGACTGTCAGGCGGGCTTTGTTCCCTTCTAGAGGGCGCCCAGCCTTACTCTAAGTGTTCAAGCCCTTGTTTTTAGGGCTCTAAGGCCATAATGATAAGATCTACGGTCTAGAGATTATATTAAATGAACGACTTTCAACTAAAGTTAATTTAATTTAAAGAGGGATACATTTTAGCATCGTCTTTGTGTGTGGAATGGTATAATTCAAAGTTAATTTAATTTGTATACTCTCAAATAAAAAAAACGTTTTTTTTTTCAAATTTATTCAATAATTAATGATTCATGATATCTAGTTTATAATATAAACCACATATATTTGAACTACGACCCCTATATATATTATGCAATATCTCTACCAATTGATTTTAAACTAACCGAGACTAGTGCAATTATCTTTACTATTCATTTTAAGTTTTTTTGGTAGTCACTATTCATTATATTCACCAAAACAATAGCTCTTTAGATACAATATTTTATCATAAATATACATTCATAAAAATTAAGTGAAATAAATATTGAATAAATTGAAATGCATCAATTTATTTCAAAGAATTTTTTCCTATAGAATTAAAAGTGTTATATAATTTAAAAATAATCGGACCAGATAATTTAGCATACCCTTTATTTAAAGTAATCTGCCCAAATCAAAGAATTAGTCTCTTCCATTTTGTATGAAGGGACATTTTGGGAAATTTAATTGCATGTGAGCAAGTGAAGGAGCCTACAAATCTATTTACTCTCCTTTTTAAAATGTAATGCTGGGCCAACATCTCTATTCTCTTTTATAAGTGGCAAATTACAAACTCACCTACCAATGAGCAGATAGTATAAATTTCATACTAAATTGAACCATAAACCGACCTATAAATGTTTAAGGCCAAATACCATTTTTTGTCCATTAAGTTTGACAAGAATACCGGATTAGTCCTTTAAGTTTTTAAAGTTTCAAATAGGTCCTTTAAGTTGTTAATTTAATGCACCTATTTGAAGTTTTTTAAGTTTCAAATAGGTCCTTAAAAAGGTAACGGTGTAATAAATTAACAACTTAAAGGACCTATTTGAAACTTAAGAACTTAAAGGACTAATCCGGTATTTTTGTCAAACTTAAAGGACCAAAGAGGTATTTGGCCGATGTTTACTTACCAACTATGACAATAAGCAGTTATACAAACGTTTAATCACCAATGACAATAAGCAGTTCTACAAACGTTTAATCACCAACTATGACGAAGAGCTCCCACTAAGAACTTGGATTAGGGTGTTACTGTGCAGAAAATATGTAATACACATGAGGTTTAAACCCAGAATGTTAAACAATTTCTCCCTCCAAAATCCACGAGATGAGGAAAGGATGCGTGCAATTACTTGACAGAAAACTTCAAGGCTGTGCTAGTAACTTCAGAATCTCAGTAACCTCCTTCAATCTTCTATCTGTGTTTTCTCTAACAATAACAACTGAACTAGGAGTAGGACCCCGAACATTTCTGCATTTTGGCAAAACAATTAATTGAAAAAAACCGTTAGATTTCTCTCTTCATTCAATCAAATTTCATCTTAGAAAAAATAAACACATTTTCCCAAGAGCCGAAGTGTGTGACCTTTTCTGGTAAGTGGCCTTCCTAGTAAGCTCCTCAACAAGACTGTGTAGTCTCTTTAGAAAGGCAGGAGATTTGAGTATGGTCTCAACGCCTTTTTGAGTTGAGCATATCTTCTTCAAAAGCTCAGAAGCAATGAAGAAGCCCTCCTCCTTATTCCTGAAACAAGTTTTAAAAGTTAAATATTATAAGAAATTACAAGAATCCTATATTAACTTTCAATGGCTAACCACTACAAAATATTGAAACCTAAGTAACTCCAAGACGATTGTCTGTATAGAACCCTGTCTTTGTATCAGCACTTCTAGCAGATGAGGATAGCGAGCAAGATTTCGGAGAGTTGACAAAACATGCTTTAAAACCTCTTGATCAGGGATACTCCTGCTGATTAATCGAATAAGCCGCAGCAAGGTGTCAATGGCCCCAGCAGCCACAAGTTCTTCGCAACATCTCTGAGAATGCCATGTTGCCAAATCTGCAAAAAAAAAAGAACAATATAGCTAGTCAGAATTCGTTGAATGTAAATAATATAGGATTTTTTATGTCTTGGGTCACCTAAATACATTCTAAATATCCACTTTTACATGCCTTGCAAAATAGAATTGGAGCACAAATCTAAAGAAACTAAACTGCATGCTTCAGAAGCCACCTACTTGGTTAAAAAATTTAAAAGATATAGTTCTCACCCAATGTTGAACAAGTATGAAGAATGTCACTAAGACTCTTCATACTAAGTAACTCTGAAAGCGCTGCCAAGAGTCTATTAATGAGACGCTTGCTGTCATCCACATTTTTGGAAGACTCTTGAAGTCTCAAGCGCAAATCCATTAGTTGTTTTGTTGACTGCTGACGTTCAACGTAACCTTTCCAGTGTGACTACAAAATTTATAATTTATAATAAAAAAGATAAGGCAGATTAGCAAATAGAAAAAACTAAACGGACTAAAATTCAGGCTCCAGTTATAATCAGAACCAGCGGATTCATAATAAATATGCACTTGTAAAACACTATAGGATAAACTAAAAATCAAGTGGAGGGAAAAAAAGAGCAAACTTTTGTCGTAGTTAGTTCAACCCCATTACCCAATTTTCATGTTACCCACACAAAAAGAGCAACCTGGTGCAATAAAACCAGTGGAAGAGTCTAGGAAAGGAAAATTAATTATATGACAATAACTCAAACAATTGCTACATCCTTCACTTATTTAAGGGAGAAAGGGAACATCTGTTTTAGGGAAGCTATATAAAATTTCCGTGAAAGTACGATGTAAATCAATATAACTGATTCAGAAACCAGCAGTCAAACAGAATACATGAGAACCACAGTGGGGTATATGATGATAAGATGATAACTATTAATATACAATACCTGTATGACAAGGATGTGATGCCTATAAACGACGGCCTTTTGCCTAGCTACCCACCCACGAATGTGGGACTGTATAATGATTGCAGACTTTGTCATCAATTTATGTAACAAGAGATGCTTCCACCATCGTTGCAATTTCACTACTTGAAACAAGAATAGTTCCAACTGAAAACTACAAAAGCCAGTTGGTTTTGAAATGCATCCAGCAGCAACTGCACGTAGCTTAGAAGCACTGCCTACATCATAACAAGACAAAACAAAAGTATACACTATGCTGAGTAAATTTGAAAAAACAATTCAATCACTCAATTACAAGCTCAATAAGATAAAATATAAAACAATGAAAGTATGGAAACAGAATACCTAATATCAAATTTCGAGTTAAATGCCCCCTAATATAGCGCTGGAGCTCCAATGCGGCATACTCCTGGCAGTTACGAACCTTCAGTATTAAATATGAACAAACAAATAAAAGGCAAATAAAACTCTAATCGAAAAGCAAATATACATCACAAATTATTTGGAGCTTTAAGGCAACCCTACCCAAATTGGTTGTAGCTCAATTAACTAGCTAGTTTGAAATAATTAGGCTGTGTTAGTTAGAGAGTTAGGATGTGAATCGTGATAAACCATAATCAATTTTCTCCCTATCACATTTATAGCGATTCTTAGAATTTGTGGTTGGGCCTAACACAACCCCACAAAACCGGCTTGTACAGTGAGGAGTGCTCTTCCTATCTATCCAATGAGGGACTTGGGTTTTTCCCAATACACCCCTCACGGCCAGCACTATTGGGCTTAGTTCGTGGATAGTTAGGTAGCCCGAATCGATAGGCTTTGACACCATGTTGAAATTTGGGCCTATTGGTCTTGTAAGGTAAGGAGTGCTCTTATCAAGAGTCATATCTATCTAATGTGGGACTTGGATTTTTTCCAATAGTGATAAACCATAGCATATCATATACAGAAGTAATATCTGCTCCAGTTATTACTACATCGACAAATCGTTATAAGTGTATTACCTCACTCAAAATTACCATGAGCTAATAAACAGACAAACATAAGAACGGAAGAGTATTATATCATGATTTTTTTGGACAGAAAGTAGCATATAATGATAACAAATAGAATATCATACTTCCATGACATTAATATTCCGTGTCTCAACTATGGCCTTCCGTCTGGCTATCCACCCACGAGTACAGGATTGAATTATGATGGCCGATCTAGTCATTAATTTAAGCAACAAGAGACCCTTCCACCACCGTTGCAATTTCACTACTGCGGACATGAATGCTTCAAGTTGAAAACTACATAAGCCAGCTGGTCTTGAAATGCAACTCCCAGTATCAGCTGAACGTAACTTGGAAGCACTACCTATACCACAACATGAGATAATAATGTCGGCATGATGTTATGAAACCACAATTAAAGAGAAATTAGCTTTGCAAATACTAAACTATCAAACAATAACCTAATAGCCGATTTCGGGTTAAATGCCCCCTAATGAAGCGCTGGATCTCCAGTGCAGCATCTTTCTGACAATTGAGTGTCTTCTGGCATTTCAAACTTCGACTGACACTCTGGATCTTTACTATAGCATCTCTTTGAAACAAGAAATTCCGTTTCACAAGCCAACCACGGCAATGCCTCTGGAATCATTCAAATTGCAAACTACATATTATTCTAAAAGTAAAACCTCAGAAAATGCAAGGCATTTCTCTAAAATTTCGAAAACCTGACTAGAATGACAATTGAATTAGTAATTTCACAGTAAAACATAAATGGGGAAAGTCCAACAAAGAGCTGATTTGGGAGTCCATGTTGACAAGTATGCATTCTAACATATGTGTAACTAACATTCAGTGGCTAAAAATTCTAATAAATGTAACACCACAATAACTCGTTAATATTTTTGTGCTTTACCAGAAAGTCATACAAAGTATATGCAAAAAGAAACGATTATGAACAAAAGAACACAAGCAAATGTCTTACTTGAATCTCAACAATTTGATTCTTACGAGCACAAGCATTCTTCCGAGCAATCCATCCACGGAAAAAAGATTGAATGACAATAGCAGCCTTAGACATGGTTTTGAAGTTCTGAATAGCAATCACACATCTCCACAATCGAAAATATGATTGAATCTTTATGACAGCTTGAATCTGATTTATAAATCGTTTTCTCAATAACCACCTACGGAAATTACATTGAATTTTAGTTGCAAACAAGTGCTCCTTCCTAGTAGACTTGCAGCATATGTAGTTTTTCCAAGCAACCTGAATGCCAATGGCTGCCTTTGTTTTAAGATCAAAGATAAGTTTCTGTTCGGCTAAATGTAGAGTTCTCTCTTTTTGATCTAGCAGATAAATATATCTAGATCGTGCCATCCAGCCACGAAGGAATTTCTGAATAGTAGTGGCAGCATTCACAGTGTCTGCAGTCAAGAGGTCAGGACTTCTACATCCTTGTCGAGATCTCCAATAGAACCAACTCCTCACTGCTTGCTGGATAAGCTGTGCTGATCTTTTCAACCTCAAAAAAGAATGCCTTTGGTAGAAAAGCATGACATACTTCTCGTATACTTCGGATTTCTTCAATATTTCTGTGTGAAATAACACGTGCCAATAAGTAATGAAACATAATACCAATAAATTCATGAGGTTAAATAATAAACTACATACCACATGAGAAATCATAGATTTGACCGGTGGTGAATATCATGCAGACCGACTCCTGCCTCACTTTCAGCCAAGCTCTGAAAACAGTCTGCAAAAGGGTAACACTATTTACCATCTTGAGAAACTTGCGGCGTACAACCAGTCCTCGGATATGTGATTGTATTGTTCTTGTAGCATTTTCTGAAAAACAAATTTACCATTGTCAACAAGAAAACAAAAAGTAATTACAAAAAAAGTATAGCTTGGAGTTACAATGGGTCAATAAGCTGTAACATAGTGAAAAACAATCATACTGGTGTTGTCAATCACAGATCAAGTAAAATAGTGGTTTGTACAAAGTATGCTATGCTACAGTGCTATAGCACCACTATTTGACACCAACTTTTGTACTAAATTGCAGAACAGTAGCAGTTTGCCTAAATTTTGCTATGCTATAGCTTTCTAGCGCCAATATTTGACAACACAAAAATACCAACCGTTTTTATTAAGCAATGGTGCAAAAACCCATTCAGATCCATCATAAATAAAAATGAAAATTAGGAATTGACGAGAAAAAAACTAGGGATATAGTAGCAAAAAGAGTAAGAAAGCCACAATAGGTTTACCTCTTCTAACGAAAGTGTTGCATTCTGTGGTCCTAGATGTCTGCAACATAGAGATAGTTGGCTGCATAATACAGTTTCGATCAGCCATATCTTGCCACCAAGTCTGAATGGCCTTGAATTTTCTTCCCGCATCTGTCTTAATAAATCACAAGACTTTGATTAAAAATATATACAAAATGAATCAAGAAAATCAAATACTTGTTTCTTGAATAAGATCGCAACATTCTTATAATTAATTTAAGATGTTTTGCATTGGGACACAAACGCGTATAATAAGAGAATATTGCCTAACACACAAAAATGAAGGATAGTACACTGTTGCCTATCACAAAATGCGTGAAATGCAAGTAGTCTAGCAACAGTTCCACGATACAAACTATTTATAGAGATCAAATATTTGAAAGATAAAGCCCAATTTCAAGTTCAACCAGTCTGTTACTTTTTTAAAAAATAAACAGAAATAATTATTCTTTTTCACTTCTATTCTTGAGACTAGTCAGATAAATCCAACTGATACAACTACCATCACAATAAATCCTTCATAAGTATTCAGAAGTTGGTGACAGTGGCAGAACCATTTAATAAAGGAATTTAGTTTCATAAATGCAAAATCTATTGCATGCGTCAAAATCAAATTCATACATTTATAATACAAGAAATACAAACAAATGACATGCATATGCATAATAAATAATTAAAGTTCACACCACCAAAGAGTCGACAACAAACCTTCATTGTCACCCACATCTGAATCATAAGGTTTTTGTGCTGATTCAGAACGGGAATGGCACTGTACCGTCCTCAAATTCCTGCGATTTGTGTTTTGGCAGTCATAACCTAATAGCTTATGAAAATTTAAGTTATCCTGGAACAAAGAAAGTGAAATTTTAACATAATTTCTAGAATATGACGGTATCATGACAATAATTTTGGTTCTGCTTACCACTTTTTTCTTGACAAATAATTGGCTTGCCAGGAAAACAACCAATATCACCACACTTCGATCGCTGCAAGCGCCATTATATTGAAGTAGCTCACTAATCTGAAGTACCTATAGAATAATAAACCGAAATTCCATCATCCTACTAATAATTGAGGACTGATAGTAACATAACTTCAAATTTACTGAATTTGCATTGTATTCTTTTTTTGTAAGGTGCATTCTTGGTGAATTATGAACTTTCAAGTGTAAGGGGGGTGCGGTTCGGCACATACAATAGGTTATAAGTTATATCAAGTGACAAAGCACATCCACAATTCTTCTTTACTATAGGTTATATACTACATAATGATTACATATTATGATGCAATTTCAAAATGCCCGTCAATTTTATTTCACCAATCTACAAGTTCTATTTCAACCTTGAAAAGGATTCAATGCTGAATATATGTGATTCTCATGCATAAATAATATATAAATAAAGAAGTACAGAATGTTTTGGAGTTGTTTAGAATAGATTTAGAACCAGACATGACAGAAGTTGAATCTGCTTGGGCAGAAGTGATTAGATCAAAACCATACATTATAGCTTATTTGGACATTACTGGTGACCTAAGAATTTAAGCAAGTGTTTGGTAAATGTTCCAAAAATAGCTTAGGACCAACAAGCTTATTTCACCATAACAATAAATTCAGGTTTTCACCATAAGTGTGTGTGTGTATTTAATAAACACCTGGTCTAATTGTATAAATCAGTCATCGGATGAGTCAGTTGGGGCAACTTGAGAACCAATTACTAGAATGTTGATTACCTAGGTGCAACACTATTTATTTTATAGGCTATTATGGGGACCTTGTGAGAGTAACAAAAAAAAAAACTTATGCACATATCACAATTTATTTTCATAAACTCTTCCAAAAATTTACGCAAATGCTCATGTCATAAGATACCAAATAAACTCACCACACCCACTTAATTATGTTGGTAATCTCCCATCCCACAACCTACGGCACAACTAGGGAAATGACCACTCCTCCTTAATCAGCCCAAAGTTTGATAATTCAAAACCAATACTTGTAGTCAGACTTTATTTTATTTCTAGCAGATGCTTTTTAAAGCTTGTGATTTTGTCAAGGTTCACTCCCAATAAAGGGTCTATATGAGTGTGTTAGATATAAAAAATTCAATTTGTATCCCTCGAGAACAGGGGCATTTTCTAGTTAGACACTAAATCAATAACAACGTGTTGCTATCAGTACTACCAATACATGAGGTGTGAATCATGTGATCATGTCTTGACAACAATTCCATCATATGCATGCAAGTTAGCACAAATTAGGGTGTTTACCTCAGGAAAATTCCCCAGTAACGTGGTCAATTTCTGGGACAATATGAAATTGTACAGTGCATCTGAATACTCATTCACCGACATAATTGATGTCTTGCCACTTTTTTCATAAAATTCCTGTAAAAGAATTGAGAATTAAAGCTAACAAACAAGAAATAATTATCAGCACTGAGAAGGGATCTAAAGAATTTTAAGACCTTCAACGAACAGACATTGTGAAGTTCCTTCTGGAAGTAATAATCAAGTAAGCACCAGATTGCTTTGCCATCAACAAGGGAGTGAAAACTGTCAACTGGGCAGTTATAATGGTCACAAACAGCCTGCAAAAAATAAGTGGCTAACATTAATTGCAGAAAAGATCAAGAAATAATTTTTGCAACCAAAGTTGAAAGAAAGTGTAACACGCTAATAAAAAAAGTGAATAAGAGGCTAACATTAATTGCAGAAAAGATCAAGAAATAATTTTTGCAACCAAAGTTGAAATAAAGTGTAACACACTAATAAAAAAAAGTGTCACAGAACAACAGGAAGTCAGTAACAGTTTAGAATAAGAAGGAAAATCTATGCAGCCGTTAAGATGAAACTACAAGAAACATCATGTTCAAAAAAAATTATGGCATAAAGAATATTACTAATGAACCTCTTGTAAGAAACATCTAGGAAAATTATTATTACTATGCATTCTATAATCACGCTTTACTAATTCTCATATCATACCATAAGCTGTCGGCAGTAGAGTGAATTGTGTGTGGGTAAAGGGAAGCTTAGAAAGCATACATTTTTATAAATTGAATTAACTATTCACAGCATTGTCAATTTCTGAAGGAAATCTACAGGGTAGATGAAAAGATACTTGGATTGTACCTGAATCCATTTCAAAAGCAATTCCAGAGAACTAGAATTTGCACCGGTCATGAGTTCCTGTAAGGTAGTAAAGAAAATCAAAACTCAAGCATAAAAAGAAGATACGAGCTTTGAGAAAACAAGAAGAGAATAGATTCTGCTATAACAATTAAATCAAAACACAACATGGAAAATACCGTGCCAAGTCCGCAAATTTTTGAAATTTCCCCAACTAAACTTGTTTTATCAACCAACAAAGGTAGCTGCAATTCCAATGAAACGGGAAATTGTGTTACTAACCAGGTTACAAGTTAAAAGTAATCAAGTCCAAAGGTAAAATCCAAACGTAATTATATTACAGAAACTAAAAAATAAGGTAAAATAGAGCTCAAACCTGCAAGTGAACGAACATATTCCAGAGTAAAGAAATTGTGAGTTCTTTGTCCCCATTAACAATATCATCTGCTACAATCATTGTGTCGTCTTCATCAAGTAGTGAGACCCCGGCTAGTCTAAGATATTGTAGGGCAACACCACTGTTTACCATATTTTTCTTACGGGTGTCAGAAGGAACTGCAATTTTCTGTCCACACAATGACAATGAATCAAAATTCTAAAATAATTGGACTATCCAGAAAATATTAAAATCGGGGTTGGATATAATACCTTGAGTATAGAAGAATTATTTTGCAAGAGATGAATAGCTCTACACAATTTTAGTCCATCTTGGAGATCTATAAATAAATCTCTGACTCGGAAATCATACTCAACAAGAGGCCCCTACAAAATCATAAAACAATCAGATTAAAATTTATGTAAAACATATCTAGAACTTGATAAGATGCCCTTTTTCACAAACGACAGCATAAACATTAAAGTGGATCATCTACTATCGTCATAATAGACCAAAACCTCCTCAACAAAAGATGTTGCAGATATGCAGATGCTAGCTTATTTGTTCTCATACTAATATACAACCTCACACGTAAATGAGCACAACACATAGAAGATATACCAACCTGCTGGTAAGATAGTTTGTAACCTAAAATAACCAAATGTGTTAGAAGATTGCCTTCTCCGCGCATTACATCATATGACAGAAATTCTAATTTTGCAATCAAAAAGAGAGAAAGTCAGCCTAAAACTGTAGAAACAGCTGTCACAAAAATATTAACCACACCTAAACCATTAGCAAATACTTACCCTGGATCACTTGACTACTTGCTTTAACCCAGGATTCTGCTTTGAATAATAAAGGGGAACCACCGTCCAGTCCATCAATACCATACTCAATCGGGAGGCAACTTTGACACTTAGCTTTGTCAAGTATAAGCACAAGCAACAATATTCTCTTCAAAATCACATTCCCCAAATTTTCATAGTAACCAGACCTATAAACTCCTTCAACCATCTTGTTATATGCATATGATTTTGCGAAACCCTCGTGTGTAAAAAACAGTTTATCAATGACCATTTTTAGAAATATAACATCTTTGTCAGAATCACCATCCCCATTTGACACTAAAGAGTCCCCACCGAAAATTATATACAAACCGATTCGCAGCCAACTTGGATTATAACACATAAGGACTTTTATGGCCTTATCCTTCAACCCTAAATCCGTCACTATCGGGCAATGTGCCTTCATATTTAGCCTTCCTTCATCAATCGTCTGATAAACAAAACAACATAAATAAAAATGTGTGTCAGATTCAACAAATACTCTATCTGTTTCAAAATGAGTGTCACTTCAGCAAAAAAGTTGTTTCAAAATGAATGTCATTTTCAATTTTCAATGCAATACTAATTTATGATTGCGGAAAAGCAACTGATAATTAATAAGGATAATTTGGTAAAATAATCATTATCTATTTTTTCATCATTGCATTTCTTAATATGTCTGTAGAAACCTAAACAACATTCATTTTGAAACAGATAGAGTCCGCGATAATTCAAATTTCAAGCAAAATATGTGGAAGAGTGAAAACAAACCTTAGTGACTTGATTCATGACATGGAAAATATCTTCACAAGTTCCGAGACTCAAATAAACACTCATCCGCTGCTTAAAATCATCGAAGCTACATACATCCTTCAAAGAATCCTTTACTCGCGAAAACGATGAATTCTGCATATCCACAGCAGACACATTCTCCTTACCAAAACGTGATGAAGAAGTTGTCATCGTCGACTTCCTCTGTCGTTTCGGAGTTCTCCAGGTAGAATCAACTCCAACTGAATTTCCTGGAACATTATCACGTTTCCCCTTACTCGTCACCGGAGAAGCATCTGCGATCTGACCACCACCGGCGATTGAAACATCGCAACCGCAAGAAGCAGGTGATTCGAGAAGGAAATTAAGCCAAACAGTGAGCGATTTGGCTAACGATTTAAGCGATTGTTGTTTTTTTATTTGTTCAATTCTCGAGGTGTGAGATTGTTCGAGTTGAAAAGCTTTGAGTTTCTTTGAAGCAGTTGAAATGGTATGATTTTCTTTGAGTCTCGGCCTCCTCGGGAGTGTGGTGGTGTGTTTGGATTTGGAAACGGTGAAGAATTGAGTTTGAGGAGATTGTTGTTGAGACAGAAAAGAAGAAGAAGCGCGTTTTGGGGTTTTGAAGTTAGAAATGTCTTTGAGAAGTGAAGAAGAGCGAAAAGGTGAAGGTGATGGACATGGAAGCTCGTTGTTGTTGTTACCTTCTTCCATTGATTTTTCGAATCTGGAAGAAAAGAAAGAACGAAGAAGATTCAAGTTTGGGTATTGTTCAGTTCAGAGGTGTTTTGAATTTTGAATTTTGAATTTCGAATTGGTGTGTGCGTGTGAGGAAAGCGGATAGATGCATTGCAATACCAGCCCAAACCCCAACGTTAACCTTTTCTTTTTCTTTAAAAAAAAACATAATTGATTTTAATTAAAATTGAGTTGAATATAAATTTAAATTTTCTATTTTTAAAGGATCGGAAATATATCTAATTCTTTGTTTTATTTAGAAATTTAACCTAATCTGATTTTATATAGTACACCTTTATCTAGTTGATGATTACAAAGATAAAAATCAATTAAATTATTACATGCAGTATGGTTATGTATTCGCGCGTCGAAGTAATCGTGTAACGGTTAACTTCAGACAGATAATGGCTAATATAACTTAATGGCATCTCACACAATGACCACTAATCAAGAGTGAAAATTATACATCCAACCTTATAGAGCAAGAAAGCTCTCACACACCATTTTTTATAGTTATTTTTCTCCTCCTCCCTCCGTGCTACATTTTCCAAGCTAGTTGCCTTTATGAGATGCTCCTCAAATAAGGACTTCAGCCATGGAATACTTGTATATGCTACAAACAGTTTCGTGCACTCCTGGACCGTAGTATGCTCAACAATACCAAGTAACTATGTCGTCAGCTCAACACTCATGTCTTGAGAGATCTTTGCATGATGAGATAACATCTTTCCTTTGATCGGAATGTGTAGAAGACATATGTGTTGGTCATATCCCCAACAAGTAGATGAAAGTTGCTAGTCTCCTCAAACTGTAAGCATGACTTGACCCAAAATTACGGGACCTTATCAAAAGCTGTGGGAAAAGACCGAAAACAATATCTGAATTCCATAACCAATCTAGATGTGCGGGTGGGTGTGTAAGTGCATCTATCTTCTTCCTATGCCTGATGCATTGGAGTACACGCTCACAACTCTGAAATAAAAAATAAAAAACAGTTAAATAAATATAAAACAGAATAAACACTTGAAAGTTAAAAACACTTGAATTATACACTAATATAATTACACTTGCATCAAAGCCCATCCAAGTCTTATGGGCAACATGATCTGCAAATGAAGGCAATAGAGATAAATTAGAAGGGCTCCCCAACAAAGGCAACGGATGCCAGTCGATCATGTTGGACGTGTTTGGCCTGAACCTCCTCGTATTGCTGCTCAGGCTCATCATATTGCTCCTAAGTAGGATCATAGTAATGCTCCTAATTAGGATCACCGTACTCCTCCTGAGTATGGTTAACCACCTATGACAAACCCGTTTGCGAGGGTCCCTCGCCATCAGCGTTCCTACGCCCCCGTCCCCATTTAGGAGGAGGGCTCACTGCCACTATCTCTCTATGTGCACTACCAATCATGGGCTCTCTTCCTAGTTTGAGTCTATGTGAGTTGTCAGTCATATCTACACAATCAACAACATGAAGAAAAAAAATCAATGAGCAACTCATTGAGGCATTTCGTCAAACACTTGGAAGGCAAAATATACATACTTTTTTCATTGTGTGTTATTTCAATTTTAAACTACCACATTGCACTTAAACTTAGTTAGGGTTCTTTCATGCTTGATTCCAATATGCACTTTGTGTAAGGTTTACATGTCTTCACACTTTTGGTGCTTTTAGGTTAGGTTTTTCTTTCTTTGCTGCTAGATTCTTTCTTGCTTTACTTTTATTCTTTCAGTGATACTATGCTTATTTAGGTTCAATTCTTATCGCATATTGATTTTGAGTTTTCCCCTTTCTCGAATAACTCGTTGTACAAGTCTAAAGAGAGGTTTTTGCAGTTATCCCCATTCCCTATAGTCCTTCAAAGAGATAACGGCTCACATCTTTGATGTAGCTAGACAAATGTCACCATTCACAAAAGCAAAGCTATCAACCCTTATACGTTTGATATATTAGCGATAATTTATTTTTCATTTTCTATACCGTGACAAATAGAGTGAAACATTGATTATAATTATTATTCTATAATAATATAAATATGACATTTTGCAAGAAATACAAGGCTCTCATCTCCTTGATGGAGATTGACCAATATGGCTTTTATTCGTGAATTAACAATTGCTTTTAATCAAATTGTTAATTAATGAATAAAAACCCTATTGTTCTTGCCTTGTTTTTCATCAAGATAATTCCCATCAAGAAGATGAGATCGTCATTCTTACTAAATACACTCTACATTATTATACAAGAGACAACAGTAATAAATGCTTCGCTATATTTCTCACGGTATAGAAAATGAAAAAAAACCATCATCAATGCACCAAAGTTTGACATCTAAGGGTTTCTAGTTCTTCCTTGTTGAATGGTGACAACCGTCATGATGCATTGAAGATGTGAGTCGTTATCTCTTTGGAGGACTCGAGAGATGGTGATGAATTGCGGAAACCCCTCTTCGAACTCGTGTAGTGAGTTTTTTGAGAAAGGGAAAAATTTGAAATCAACATGTGATAAAAACTAAACCTGAATAATCCTAGCAACAATGAAAGAATCAAAGCAAATCAAGAAAGAATCTGGCAACAAAGATGAACCTATCCTAAATGGATTTTTTTTAGAAAATGGATATTGTTGAAGGCTTGAAGAATATAATATATTTTTTTTACTTGGGTATTGAAATGGAATTTGCAGAGAGAAAGGTTGTATTGAAACTGAGTTTGCAAAGAAGGAGTTTTCCTCTACATTTTTTTTGTGTTCCGCCCTTTTCAACCTCTTCTTTTGTTTTGATTTTGTTCCCAATTTATTTATAGCCTCAATTGACAAATATCCTTTTGTATGCTTTGGCAAAAATTGGAATTGCATAGATGAAAAGAAGGAAGGAGGGGCTCAGCTTTCTTGAAAGTACATTATTGATGAAAGCTTTAATCATATTTGGCAAATAAAGAGGAGTACAAGCACATGTAGATAATGAAGATGGAGGGCTGCAGTGAGAGCTTACAATGGAGAAAATAAAAAGCAACTAGCAAAGATAAGTTTGGATGATGTTGAAAATAGGGGATCAAATGGAGCGTGTACCACCCTTTTTTAGTTTTTGTTTTGTTTTTCATTTTGTATTTTTTCTTTTTCTTACATAGTAAAGATAGTGAGTAGATTTGATTCACTTCTTTTTGTGATTCTATTTTCTTCTCCATTTTTTATTTGCAATTTATAATTTTTTATTATTGAAAATGACTAATTGAAATAAAGACATATTTTTGGATTTTTAAGATTTTATGAGAAAATTACCAATGATGGAAAAATCATGATAAAATTAAGATGACCACTTTTTTTGGAATTTTTTTAATTGTCCGAACAATATTAAGGTACTATAGTTACCCCTATTTAATTCTATTTTGCTAGAAAATATGAATAACATTATTTAAATATAAGAATCCATATTTTGTCCTATAAGAAACAAGCAGTCCAATGCTACTTTCAAAGATTTACAAAAGTTGCACAATTAAACCTTATCACCAGAAATGACTAAGTGCATGCTAAAAGCAAGTGCGGGCAAGTTCTTCGACTTTGAGCAAGTGAAAGAACACAATTATTGTTTTTTTTTTTTGAAGAAATGACTATTGCATATTGATGTGTAGATCGACATAATGATTGATCATCTCCAAATAGACTAGTAGTACATAGATCGACAAAAATTAAATTGATTAATCGTTTCTAGATAGGCAACTGGTGCGTAGGTCGACAAAAAATAAATTGATTGATCGTCTACAGATTGCCTGCTACTACTGTGTAGATTGACATAAATTAAAATGAATGTCTCCAAATTATCTACCTATGCATAGTCAACATAAATTAAATTGATTAAATTAAATTTAAATCTAAATAACAGTGACTGAAATAAAAAAAATTGATAACAAAAAGATTAAGTTTTTTTCTTTTGAAGGAAAAAAAAAGATTAAGTTTTACTGACCACATAGTTATCTAACATTCTTCTTTCATTTTGTTTTCTTGAAATGCTTCTTGAGTATGCATATCAATATTTGAGTGCCATAAAAATCATATATATATATATATATATATATATATATATATATTATGTTTTTGTGTCTAATATTAATTACGATTTGTAAGTTATATCTTTGTGAGATGCCAACATCTATGTGAAAAACATAAAATATCCCCAAACAAACACGTTAGCGCAATAACAAAATAAAAAAGAGTGGACACACTAGTAATAATAATAATGAAAAACCGAATGAAATGGATGCATCACTGCACTGCAAGTGTGTACCCTCAAACTAACATTCAGCCTGTTTAATAAAATTTGTATTGTCCCTGAAGTAAGGGTTAATGGAAAAATAACCGCAGAAAGTCGCCAGCTCTTGTCAGCATTGCATGTACACCCTACAAAACTTGGCATGGAAAACTTGAAAGTCACTGGCTCACCGCAGGAGTATCACCCATGTAAGAACGGTTGCCGTGAGTCCATATTGAGATGCTTTTTCTCTATCTGTTTCCCCAATTGAACTTCAAAGTATATAACCAAGAACCATTAAAACCATGACCAATCAGCAAATTAACAATGCGCTGCAGCTAGTGAATAGAGTGATATTGTGCTGATATCCTCCTTGGAGGCAATTTGCGCAGGATGTAGAGCACTAAAGCTGAAGGCAGGACCTCGACCAGCTGTATTTTGAAACTTGAAAGTCAATGCCAGATTCCAAGGAAGTGAGAAACTCAAAATTATAGTGACTATCAACAAAAAGGAATACTCGAGCAATTTACCATGTAGTAAACCAAGTCTAAAATAGGATGATCCAAAACATCAAGAGACGTGTCTGAATCAAATGCCGACAAAAAACCCTGCATGTACATCAAAAGTATGATTAAGAAAGAAAATATTTTGTTTGAATAATAATAATAGTAATAATACCGTACAAACTGTTATTCTGTTTTAATGGTAAAACTTTAGTTAATGTGTCGTGACAAAGGCTTAAGGCCTCTGCCTTCCCATTTCCCTAAAAATCATCTATACAAAGGACTTATTTTGCATTTGATCACTCTTACCATGCTGACCACCTAAGTTCTTCTATTGTGCTCTTATATTTTCCTCTAGCTACTTTTCAAACTAATTGCTTATAACCACATTTGACAGTGCTGCATTTCAAACCCATATTATATGATTTTCACATCTAAACTGATTTGTGTCACCTTTAGATTCATAGGGAACAAATTTATTGATGCATTTACAGTCTTCTATAGTGACTTAAATTGGATTAGTTTCTAACTTATCAGAGCTTCTCAATTAAAATAAGTTATCGTTTTTTTACTTGTAAGGACCCCACTTAGTGGGATAAGGCTTGTTGGTGGTTTTTTACTTAGTGACAAATTCCTTTCAGGCTTACAAGTAATTATAGAAAGGTTAAATGGGAGAATTTCTGAAAAATCGGGATAAAGAAGCTAATTTTATGTTCCATCAGAAACTATTGTTTGAAAAGAAGCTAATTTTATGTTCTATCAGAAACTATTGTTTAAAAAGCTCATGATTATTGCAAGTTGCTTTTAACATTTTTCCCCTTAATTGCTTGTGGATAAGTTTATCCAAACTGTGACTCTAAAAAAAGTTTATCCAAACTGGCTCTATTTGTACAAGTCAATTGTTAGTGTCAAAAGAAAAAACTAATTTTCCATTAACCACATAGCAAATTTTTTACAACGACTAAGAATATATGAAATCTGTATTGCAGCAACCCGGGGGAGAAGACCACCATATTAATGGCATAACATAATAACAGGGTATGATATGCCCGTGACAAGCAGACAAGAATTATAGTTATACTCGGTGACATATTTACACATACAAGCTTAAGAAAATGTTTGATGAAATACTAAAAAGATAGCCATAATAAAAAAGGCAAAGAAGTTACCATAACACATCTTATTAGAAAACAGGTGAAACAGATGGCTGTAATAGATCCGACCTGTAATACACATCCCATGTTACATGAATACAAGTAATATTGAGATAACAGTTCATTTTGTTATATGTTTGGAACAGAACAGAAGATGAAAAGCAAAAAGGAGGTAAAAGAGTACACGTGGTTTATCCTAAATATGGCAATGGACAAAGGCAGGAGAGAAACAAATAATGAGGCAGGATGTTAGGAACCCACAGAAATTGTATTGAATAGAAAGAATACTTTTATTAAGAAAATATGAAAGAATAGGAGAGAAACTCTCCTCCAAGGTTCCGCTTCTACAACAAAGCCTATGCTCTAATCACAAAGTGTTGACAAATCTGAATCAATCCTTTCTGTCCTCCTATTCTCCTATTTATACATGCTACTCACTAATCAATTAACTAACTCTTAACTACTCTATTTATCCTTTATAGATAATGGTCTTCTCAGGCACGGCCAAAACAGACAGTTGACATCTAAATTTACGGAAAAGTACTACAAATATAACGGGGAACCCAAATTTAATAAGAAAGGTACATATTACAAAGGGGGGGGGGGGGGGGGGAATTAAATTAAGTTCCGTAGTGTGGTGGAACATGATTTGCACGGTAGCATCATATCAAATAGGCACACTGAGAAGACAGTGGTCATACCTCATGAAGTTTCTTCCTTCTCCCTTTAGATTCAATTGGGAAATGCCTCAGCATGCAAAATAATCTAGAAACATTTAATATGTACAAGGCATAAATAAGACAGACGGTCCATGTCAACCATGAATTAATAGAGAATATACGAAACAGACTCTACAGAGATATTTCATAGATCATTGCAAGTGAGACAAGATGCAGAAGCCTCACCTTCCTCCGTATAGTAAAAAGCCTAGTGCAGCCACAAATGACACACCTGAAGAAGGAAAAGAAAATTTCATTTTAAAAAAATCTATGCATACATAGCAATGTATAATTTTAAGGTGGAAAAATTCACACCTAAGCAGTAGGCTCTCAAGTGTATGAAACGTAAAACAGTCTTTGATCATAAAGCTAACCTCCGATAAATATCTTTCCAAAGAACTCCACGACACTGTTGTCATCTATCCATAGGTATATCCAAATACAAATCTAAATCCAAAACCACACTTTAGTATTATGAATTTATGATCATTGATGTCAACTATCAAAGCAAGTGTTCCTTTTTGCTTTGAATCAATGAAAGGTCTATGCCTAGATTGACATGCATCTTGAAGAAACTAGATATAAGTAAATTGAAATTACAGTGTAAAAGGGAAATTGAATTGCCTGCTTTTAAAACCAATAATTTCAAATCAAATAAGTCATGGTTGAACATTCGGTATATAATCAATATACACAAGTTTTTGAGAAATTCACAAGCCATGATACTTCTAGAGACCAGAAGATCTTGACTTGAAAGTTAAAACTGCCTTATTTTCATGTACATACTAGTCACCCCTACTTATCCATTCCAGAAAAAGTGGTTGATGAGTGGAGACAAACACCCAAATGTTTATGATATAATAGGTTATAAAATGAAAAACTGCTACATAAGACCATCTGGCCAATATCATGGGATATCAAAAACTGAACTATGGGCACCTCTATCCACGGAAATAAAATTTTTTTGCAGGAAAAAACAATACAATGCTTCAAGTTCAAAGAGATATTTCAGGATGAACAGTAATGGCGCAAGTGCAACCATTGCAGTTAGACAGATGTCATTGTGCATTGGTGGAGTGTATATCGGGATGGTACAACATGCAAAAATAGTGAGAACTAGATTATGTATATAATTGTGTGTAAGAAGAAAATGAGATATATACCTGGATAATATACAAGGCAGCATTTATTGAAATATAAATTATCTTGAGCTTATCAGTAGGTAAACTCCTTGCCTGTTCAGTAATTGAATAATGTTAAATAATTTCCTAATAAAAATGGCAAAAGAATGAAAGCCCGAAAAAATAAAAAATCCATACAGTCAAAGGCCATGTTTGGATAAACAAGTTAATTTGCAACTTATAGCATAAGCAATTATCATGATAAGTGCTTGTATAAGCTATTTCTTTGCCAAAAGATAAAATAGATAATTTTTTTTTTTTTTCCGTAAAAGCTATAAGTTGTTTCCATAAGATATCTTAGAGAACTTGTGAAAATAAGCTGAAAACAACTTATGAACATGTTGTAAGTTGTTTTTGTAAGCTGAAAACAACTTCTGTTTTTGTAAGCTCAAATAAGGGAATCAAAACAGACCCAAAATCTAAAATTTAGAATTGAGAAAGAGAAGTTTGACTTGCCTGATGATAAATTTCAGCCCAAAAAAGGACTAAAAGAGTATATGTTGAGAAGAAAAGTAGCCCTGGAAGATCTAATAGCACCAAAATGAAGACCTAATTGAACAAGCAAGCAAAAGTGAGTATATATACCAATGCCACCATGATAATAGTGAACTTAATATCAAAATGAATGAATTAACCTTAGGATGCAAAAGAAAAACTAGGTTGTGCAATCCAAAAACCAGAGCACGCACTGCAAGCAATATTAAAATACGAAAATGAGAATGGTGAAAGAAGCATATAAATATAAGGAGGATTGTAATTTGTATACCTCCGTTGACAATGAAATTCATGAGATGAAAGATTTTCTGTGTAGTCCATCCATATTCAGGTACTCTAAGTTCAATTCTGACCAATTGAAACTGCAGCATGAGAGAGAGTTAGAAATTGGAGGAGGTGTGAAAATGAAAAAGAAAAGAGTAAAGTAAAGTAGTTAGTTAGTTACGAGAGCGAGGAAAGAAACGAGAGCATAAGCAGAAGAGATGAAGTAGAAAATAGAGGATTGCCATTGCCAAGAAGTAGTTGAGTTGTTGAGAGGTGCAACTGCAGCAATCTCCTCCTCCTCCTCCATGCTGCTTAGTTGCAGTAAGTTCCACATTGTTGAGATTATAGACTTACCAGACAGTCCACATATATAGATTGTCTCAACTCTCAACTAATCTTCTTCCACTTCAATTCAATTCAATTCAATTCAATCATCCAATCCAACGCGTGCTTCTTCCACTCTATTTTACTACTTTTTTAGTATTTGTTTTTCTTTAATATTTATTTATTCTATAACCAAATAAAATATCGGGGACTGTTTGTTACATAAAATAAGAGAAGCACACTTCTTCAAGATCTCAAAATACAACCAAGTGAATTTGTTGCATAAAATAAATTATTTTGTTATTCACTCTATAAATATTAATTTGTTATGTCTTGTAAACGCAACTCAATTGGTAGCTGCAAAAACAATATTATACATGGGTCGTAATATGTGAACTCCATCCACTAAAAACTATCAAATCCTAATATTTTTGTTTGTGAAAATGAGCTAAAACTCAACCCGATGCTAAATAATAGTAACGGTAAAAAACAAAATAATAATATAACAATTAATAAGTATAAATTTGTCCTCATGAACTTAACTCAGTTGGTAAGAACATTACATATTATATGTAGGGGTGAGGTTCGAACCCCGAACACACCAATTATTCGCTTTAAGAAACTGAATTCCTAACCACTAAACTACATGACAAAAAAAACAAGTATGAGAATTCGAAGGAGTATAAGAAAATGATTTTTCTATTAACACTTTAAAAATATTCTGTTACACATAAATTTACTTAATATTTTATCGAAATACCGAAAATGCCTTTGTGCACAAAAGTTTTTAAAAAATGTTTTTTCATCTATAACTTTAAATCATCAACTCACCTCACTCACAAACATCTATGCCTTTGGTTTCTTTTGTTGTATCTTTTGTTTTCTTGTAATGGATTTGAGTATCTCTTTTACTCTTGTTTTATTTATATATTTATATTTGTCATTCAAACAAGAATTAACAAAAAGACTTGTGCAGAAATTGATACAGTCGCAGCTTGATAAAATTGAAAGACAGAATATAGTATAACCACAGAATAACTTGCATGCACCAAAAATTAAAAGACGCAGTGAATGATAACTTGATAGAAACAACATACAAAAAAACTTTTTAAGAATACTTCATCCACATAATAATCTGTCTAAACAAAAGGCTTTGTACGACCACACCAACAATTACAATTAAAATAAGATGGTTGCTAGTGCATGCCACAAAATGAGATTTAGTGGGACGTAATATGCCCAATACAAAAGAAACTAAAATCAAAATGTTAAATGATTTTCCACAAAAATAAAAAAATCAACATTTAAACTGAGATCATCAATGAAGACCAGCAGAGGTGGCAATCGAAGGCTTGGCCGTATCAACGGACTTTGGAGTCGGTAGAATAATTACTGCCAATATAGCGCTGATGACTGCGGCCACAGCACCGACCACAAACGCAGGCAAGTTGCCACCACCAAACAAAGCATCCCACGGTCCACTTAATGACGATACTATCATCTGAAAGTGTGTACAAATACCACATAAATAATACTATGATTTTCACCATATGTACATGTAATCACTTTTTAAGATATAATTGTAATTTCCTTCATTTAATTGTAGTTATTGCAACGATACGGTTTTTTCACCTTTTGGTACTTTAGTCCCAGCTAATATTTATGTCTAAATTGATGAATGCAATTTGTAGATCTATTAATTTTAGTCATTCAAATATGATACACATATTACATAGACCAATTCTACTATGCATGAACAAATTGTTTAAGGGAACCTAAAAAAAAAAATGTTAAAGGACTAGAATAAAACAAGGATTAAAAGTAAAAGGTGGAACATGTGTAAGTTTATAAACAAGACAAAAGATTTATAGACAAAAAAAATGTGATATATTTTTTATGACCAAAATATATCTAAATCTATAAGAATATATTAAGATTAACCTGTGGAACGACGATTGCAATATTGAGGACTCCCAAAGACAAACCTGAAATTTTTGAAACATTATTAGAAAAAAAAGTTATATCATTTATCAAAAAGAAAAAAGTTAAATCTACTACTTTTAAAAATGTGTGGAATATCGCAGTTGTTTTACCTTGCCCGGCCCCTGATGTGGTGGAGTAAATAGGATGCTAAAGCAAACGGAACACTGAAATTAATCTGCATAGGTCATTAAAAAAATGTTAGTTTATGATTTGCAGCAATCAGTACGTATGTAGCTATTTTTTATTTTTTGCAATGTTCAAAAACTAGATAAAAAAAGTAGCTAATCAAAAACAAAGTTGAAATTTACAGATTTACTGTATCATTAAATGGCATAATGGTGATAGGATAAAATTAGATGTTTGTATAAAAAATTCATATAAAACTGATTTACATTTAAAAGTATATATACGCCTATTAAACGCAATTAAATACTCTTTGTTCTAACAATTAAACTCAATTAAATACTAGAGTTAAAGTGGTATGAGATGTAAATTATTTTTACATTAATTTTTATATTAATACGTTTACATTAGTACCGTTTCTAAGAATAACAATGTACATGTACTAAGTATAGTAAGATTTTATCTTATACCATAATTAAAAAAGAATCTCAATAGACAATATTCCAAATATTGTAAAAATCGAATCCTTTTCCGAAATCTGATTATGCAAATATTGTAGTCAAAACAGCGGAATAGGAAATAACAAACAAAATACATATAGAATAAAATAGTAAAATAAAAAATAAAAATTACCGCAAGAGGAATTCCAAGGACGCCAAAGAAACTGAATGCGGCAGCCTTAACACCGCCAGAAGGCAGCGGTGTTCCACTGGGGCTGACACGGCGTTCATGTTCAGCTGCTTTGGTTATAACAACCGTCATAGCAAGTGCAATAGCTAGAATAATATTCACAATCCCCCATAGCCTCTTAGCTCCGCCAATGAAACGCCCCAACGGTTCAACCCCCAACGACATTATAGCAAGCACAAATGCATTAATCATTAGTCCCAATGCTCCCGCGCGCACACCAGCGGCATAAGTATTATCTCCAACGTTGCCACCGTACACTTCACGACCCATCCAATCTGTATCGAACAAGAAAAATGGGAACCATGCTACCCAATTTATAGCGGTTACTATCATTAGCATCCACATTGGTTTCTTTAATCCACTAAAAGCACTTAACAACTCCCCGAAGCAGCCGACGTCACCCTATAAATTACTAACAATATTAACATTGATTATTGTAAAAAACGAAAAGAAACTCGACGGGGCACGGGGTACAAGTTAATTACCTTTGATTGTGATTGTGATTTTGATTGGAGCGGAATGTCTTCTACGTAGTATAGAGCGAAGGAAGAAACGACAGCCAGAAGGAATATTGATAAGAAGAAACATGTTTTGAGATTAGCGCAAAATACATCACAAGCTTTGGTTTCTGTGAAAGGGAACATGTGGTAGAGTTTGCTGAAAGAGCCGGCGGCATAACCAAGGATATTACCGACAGCCATGAAGAAAGAGAACATCGCATTACCCATTCTCATTCGACGGTGATCACCGGCAGCAAGGTCACCGAGAAAGGCACGACAGGGTCCTTGAAGCATATTATTGGCGACATCTAGTACCCAAAAGCCTAAGATAAATATGACAACGGCACGGGGACGTGTTTTCTTTGACAGGTCGTCACCGAAGGAGTGGCCAAGATCTGCAGCGTATCCGATGAAAAAGACAGCGATAGCAACGGCTAATGCACCAGAGAAGATGAAAGGGCGGCGGCGACCAAAACGTGAACAGCTTCGATCACTATAGTAGCCAACAATTGGCTGGACAATCATGCCTGATATGGGACCACATAGCCAGATGTTGGCAGCCCACTTGTGAGGTACACCGAGAAGCTGAATGTATGGTGTGAGAAGGGAGAGCTGTAGGGCCCACCCAAATTGTATGCCGGCGGCAATGGATGCCACGGCAATCATCTTACGGAGAGGGCAGGGCTTCCGTTCTGCAGCCTCCTCAACTTGAAGGGATGATATTCTGTTACTTCCATTATTGGTGGAAAGATCAGTGTGCTCCATTGGAGAAATTGTTAGAAATTGAGACAACCAAAGTTTATGTGCGTTATGTTAGAGTTTTTGGTGTATTTATAACACGGGTGCCTTGTCGAAGAGTTTTTGGTGAATTTATAACGCGGGAATTATGGCTGGGATGTATGTCTTTTGGATCACAATGTTTATCCAATTTAGTTATGCCCAGGTATGTATGACTGTGTTACACGTATTTTGATGCAGACATTATATATTTTTGTATTTTAACACCTTTTAATTTTACGTTTTTTTTTTTATCGTATCTTTTTTTATTAATATCGTATCTTTTTTTTTAAGCATTTTGATTTCATAAAAAAATATCGTATCTGTTATTACTTTTCATTCTTTTCTTTTTTTTTGAGCAAATTACTTTTCATTATTATCGGTTATCATGTATATATTTACGATCTTTTAAAATTTAAATAAATCACCAATTAAAATTATTGAATTCCTTCACAAAATAGTCTTTCCCTTAGTCAAACTAATGAATATATTTTACTACCGTATTTTACTATATATATTTTTTGAATGAATATTTTACTATATTAATTATAAACATAAATCAATATCCAACTATAGATGAAACCCATATGGGTTATCCTAGTGATCTTGAATTGGGACTTTGGAGTTGGAGTGTGATCCTCCTCTGCCTAATTTCGAATGGACTAATTTAACTTCTTAAAAAAACCACTATATAGACGATAAATGACTTTTTTTTTTATAAGAAATGACGAGTATTTAGTCGATTGGACGGTCTTAATTTGAAGCAATTTTTTATTATTTAAATTTAAATTACTTTAAATTTGAATCACTTTAAATTTAAATCATCTGATATTGATCCGACGGTCAAATCATTCTTGATTATATGACTACATCGTTTAAGTTAAGTGTTATTTGGTATCATGTACATGCTTTTTAAGGAGAACAAGGGTCAAGGGTATATGTTGCAACCCAATATTGGTATCTTAAGTGAGATCTATACGGACACATCAACTTGAAGCATCTCACTCATTTTTTTTCTTTAATACTGTACTTCCTCCCGTCCTAAATATACAAGAAAGTTGGGCGAGCACAAATTGGTTTATTAGTTCACATTTTAAACGAAATATATCAACTTTTGTTCACCCAACATTTTTTTATATTAAAATCATAGGAAGTAGCTTTTAAGAATTCATTTTTTTATATCAACTTTTGTTCACCCAACATTTTTTTATATTTTTTTATATCAACTTACGACTTTGAGGCTCTAAGATGCACAATCAGTTGAAATATTTTATTCCAATGGTATTTATGTGATCACATTTAACCAATAGTATTTATGTAAAGTCCTTAGACGGTCGAGTTCAAACCCCCACTCTACTTTGATTAATGCGGCACCACACACATTGTGGTAAGGTTTTCTCAAGGATGAACATAGTATAGATCAAGACTCTGATCTTGATTTTAATTGTTTGAATTTGAACCATTGTTGTTTATCGTCACGAATGCGATTATCGAGAAATAACAAAAGAAAATTGGAGTGAATCTATGCAATTTCACGAAGCGGAAGCAAAGTGTGATGAACCCGCCGCACTATACCATCAGAGCATTCTCAGAATGCATTGTAACAAAATTTTCAATCTCAAACCGGCGATAATGTGAATGAGTTGGAAAAATACAATGTCAAGCTTCATATACAAGAAGGCTTGATAACTATCCTAGCCAACGCAATGATATCTAAGCAAAATGAAAGAACTAACTGAAAGGTAATACAAATGGAAATGAATACTTGCAAGGGAAGCTAAAAGCTAAGCTAAGTTAGCATCTCTTCTGATTCTGATAGAGACCACATATCCTAAAAGATTAAGCTATTAGGTGGAGGCCCTGAAATGTTTTTATATCTCGTAAGACATATCTGGATGACACAAAAGTATGTTGTGATTGAAACTTAGACAATATACACAACCTATACCTTGTGCTACAATATAATTTAATTATGAAAAGATAGTGCAAGGAGCAGACTCATGACCACTTGGTTATAGAGGCATTTATATCTTGATTAATTAAAAACATAAGCTAAAAAGTGGAGACTCAATCGCTATTTTAACATCTATGTTGGAACATGCGTGAAAATTGAATTAAAAAACTAAAAACAAATTTTTACATTGGGTAAAATTAGTGTTGTGTAAATTGAAAAAGTGGAAGTCTCACATTAGATAGATCACACACATTAGTAGTGTTTATATAGTGGAGGTGTACCTCCAAGGGGTGCATAATTATGTAAACAGAGTAAGCACTAGCGGAAAAATATATCTATATATTTTATTTGGAAATGTTAAATTAAATAATTAATTTAATCATAATTAGAAAGTGTTTTCTTATTCTTCAAGTTTTGCTAAAATATTTTGAAATGCAATCTGAAATATTCTGGTGCACTATCTAAATATTTTGATATGCAATCTAATATATTTTGGTACTTGATCACAATCTAATATATTTTTTAACTAAAAGTTTAAATAATACAATGAAAAGATAAAATGGTAAAGGATATAGTTGAAATAAAGAAAAATTAGTAAAAAATCCTCTATCCCTGTAACACCCCTATTTTTATTTATTATTAATTTTTATTTAAGGAAGGACTATTCTATTAATTTATAAACAATCTTGTTCGCGAGTTTTGAGTTGGTATTATAAAACTAAACCAAGTAGATGAATATCTCAAACCATATGTGCTAAACCCAACTGACATTGAGGGTAGTTTCGAGAATAACTAGAATAGATGAGGGTAACATTGAAAATCTGCAAGCAAGACAAAAAATTGGGCGTCAGAGTTGGGTGTCTCATTCTAGCACGTGAGTCAAGTCTATATGTCTTCCTGCTAGAGAGTTATTATGCAATAGAATAATCCATTTCAGTCGAGTTAAAAAAATTGATTGTTGCATTAAAGGGTGTGCATGTTATTTTGTGACAACGAATTCAATACAAATGATGGTATGTTGGAGGAATGTAAATTTTGTAATGCACCAAAATATCATGTTCACAAACTGGTGGTCAAATACACTAAAACAAATTGATGTGTGTTGCGGCACCCTTGTGACGGTGAGGAATGAAATCCCTTTGATCGGATACATTCTAATTTTGCAATAGATCCACGAAATGTGCGACATAAATTATGCTCTGATGACTTTAGTTTCTATATTCAAGCGTCGATAACACCTTGTCGTGTTGGTAAGTTATTACTTAACTATCTTATATGATCATCCGTTCAGTTAGGCCATACTTTCTAACCGATTAGATCAACACTTGGATTAACTAACTGAAATTTACGTTGTGTTTTCAAGCAATAGAACATGTTTATATGCAATGAAATTTTGTTACTTTTTTTTCTTCTTCCAATTGCTTGAAAGTTATGTTGACAATTTAAGGAGAAAGCAAAAATTCTAAAGACTACGCGTTTTTTTCCAATTGCTTGGAGTTTAAGTCATCTACATCTCCAAAGATCTGGGCAATTTCCTCTTGTGTCTTGCCATTTATCAAGGCATCAACTCCAAGTCAGCTTCTCGAGACTATTGATTTTCATGTAGCAAGCAAATGTTGTAAGATCAACAAAGTTTCAGGATCAACATCAACAAATTGAGCATACCAATCCGTGAATTCAGAATCCTTCTGTCCGCCGTTGTGCTTCTTGCAGTATTCAATGACCATTGTCAACATTTTGCTATTCATTTTATGAACAGAAATAGTATCAACACCACCAACAACAGACATGATCTCATTAAAGTCCTCAAATCTTATTAACTTCAAACACAACCCCATCAGAGCTTATCAAGTTGATTTTCTTTGATAATTCATCTGGACTGTCATTCATTTTCTCTTCCTGCAATTACTACTACTAACATCTTAGTCTAGTTTTTTAAATGAGAAATAATATTTTGACAACCATTTTGGGACAACCTAATGGACAACCCTTCATTCAAAGTGATTTTAGCTTTTTACTAATTTTTTTTCTTCTTGGTTTCCGTGTCAATACTCATATTGTCTTGTATATCTTTGGTTGTTATCCTATAAGTTGTTGAAAAGTGGTTGTTCAAATAATATTCATCTTAATAATTGGGTTGCAAAAAGTAATAGAAGTCCTGAAATAGTCATATATAAAATCTTTTACATACATTTATTTCTCTCTAAATAAAGCAAATTTTGAGCCAAGGGTTGCAAATATTTATTTTGTGAGATTGCAGATTTAGCTTAACTATTCTCATATCGATGGTCTAAATGTAGGATTTGAAAGATGATGGTTCTTTGCATCCATCCAAAAATAGTTGAAGCTCAAGGTTAGAACTTCTGAAGAATTAAACTTTCAAGACGACCATATTCAAATTTAGAACTTGACAAAACTTAACACATTACCAAATTTAAATATTAAACTATATTTAGTGGTTTCTTTCCTTCTCAAGAAGTGAAAACTATAAAACATGGAGATAGCTATCTGATTATTTCTGTAAGACTCTCATGTTACCGTAATGTTAAAGAAAGATCACACATATTTCAGAGTTAGACCAAAACGTATTTTTCCTTAAGACACACAAGGCTGACCAAAATATGTTTCAAAAGGAACTCATGCTACATAATGCAATTTTAAAGTTATATCTAATAAGAAATAAATTTTACTGAAATCACCTTTACCTTGTTTTTTCTTCTGCACTCGTCAAACTCTAAGTAGAAATCTAATGTGTTAATAACAAATGCTAGATCAATCTTCTCTCCTGTAAGTTTCCGATCAATCTAGAGACCAACAAATGAAGACAAAAGAGCTATTATTACAGGCAAAAATCAGATAAAATAACCAAGATTAAAACAAATGAACAATTTGGATTGATATAGCAACATTATGAAGATAATAAAATCACTCCATTGAAGGTCTCTTTGTTTACTTGGCGTTTTCTAAATAACAAGTTACCAAAAAAGGAGAATTTACACAGGTGTGGTATTTTAGATGATAATTCTCATTGTTTTGTGAATGGTTGTGAAGTAACAGAGTTGCTTTGTCATTTATTTTTTGAATGTCCCTCAATCAGAAATAATTGGTTTGGTGTTCTTTCTTGGTTAGGAGTCTATTGTGCTTTACCAAATGAGGCAGCATCTCATTCTCATCAATTTGGTGGTTTGTTTTTGTACGGTCATGTCTTCCATGAAAGACTAGTAAAATACCCGTGCTGACGCACGGGTACAGTAAGAGTTTAATATTTATAAAATGGTATGTTAAATTTAAATAAAAACGTATTTATTGTTTATAGAATATTTTTGACATGAATATATTTTTGAAAATGTTATTGTAATAAGGTTTGCGTTTATTTAAGTAAGTATTGGAGTTATATAAGGTGGTGAAGGAATCATGTACAAACATTGTAATATTGAATTCACATAACCTTAAAATTTACATTTTCAGAACCTTACAATTTGAATTTAATTTGAATTTTATATTAAGAGTATAAACGCGACAGTTTATAAATTGTTGGATATTAAACAGCAGTGGTAAACGTAAGAACCTTACATTCAAAATTTTATATTAAGTTTATAAACGCTGTAGTTTATAAAATTATTTGGAGTATAAACAAAGCAGAACCTGGCTTAAATATGCGTATAAACGCCTCAATTTAGAAAAGGAAGATACGTTAGTATTGGTGCCGGTTGGGCGTGATGATTTAAATAGACACTGTTTGATAAAATGATAAGTAAATACAAAAAATTGAAGGATAGATTGACTGGGAAAAAATTCAAAGAAATAATATTTTGGTTAGTATTGGTTTACATTGTATGTTTAGAAAAGCGATAGTTACGGTCAATGTGAATGGATAAAAATGGTGATAAAACATTGAAGTATGTACCAATATTGTTCAAGTAATGAATAACAAATGAGATTTTTGTGGTACGTACTCACCATAACAGCCCTACCCTTAGCAGTACCATCTGAAACATTAGTAACCCATTGATATGGATAAGAAAAGTCTTCATTTGAGTCAAGAGCATTATTGTCTAAGGCAATGACATAAGGTCAAATACGAATGTAAAAAGTCATGAACATAAATTAAAATTAAAGAAGGAATAATAGTAGGATGCTAATAATATACAATAAGCAAGCGCAGACCAACAATGTCATTAATACAGAATAAAATGTACCAAATCCTAGGTTAGTTAACACCAAGTAAATCACATGACATCTAAATAAACAATGAAGTACCCTAATCGAAAAAACTAAATATCAGACTACAATAACTATATCCCATCCTTAATCCTCATCCTCCGCACGGACAACTTGAACACACATTTTATTCGGAGGATCCTCCAAATCAAAAATGAGCTTATCATTTTCTTTTAGTCCGCGGTCGCTAAGAAATTCAAACCATTCTCCGCCTAAGAATTTTTCCGCATTTCTGCGACCGGTAATAACACGACATTGATATTGTTTGCGTGTTTGAACATCTTCCAAAGTCATCCGCATTGATTTTTTTCTTAAGACCCTCCTTGCGACTCCAGTGGGAAAATGCTAGCAAAAAATGCCAAAATCAATTTATTTACGATGCAAGTTTACATGACAACAAACTATAGACATTAATTTAACAATATTAAAATGATAATATCAATGCTTTGCAAATTTGGATATTACACAAATTATATGCATAACATAGTGTATAATGGATAAGCATAAGCAAAAATATAGTTCAAAGTCAGGTTAGAAACAAATTGTTAACCTATACTCAAAGTAAGAATAAAGTAGTCAAGATCTTTACAATTGCATAGGGTAAACAAATTGACGTCAATAAAAGAGATAAAATTGTCATTACAATCATAGAGATAAAATTTCTCTCTTTTAGATTTGTTTGCCTAAGTCATGTTTAAAGTTGTCAAACATGTGTTATTATGAGATGGACATGTAAGTTACTTTCAAGCCTACTAACAAATGTATTTTATAATGAAGTGTGATATTTAAGTAATTGAAGAAAGTAAAAATGAAGTTTGCATACCATCACTTGTCCTTTAGTAGGTGATGCCATGGCCTCTGTTACCGGTTTCACAAAATGGTAGTCTCCAACCAGTTCCACCTCTTGTACATCTTCAGCAGCACCTTCCTCCACGTCCGGAACTTCTTCAACCTCACTGTCATTCTCGTCCTCCGCTTGTGGGCCAGCAAATTCCTCATCGGACAAAATCTCGATGGGCTCTTCCTTAACGGTTATCGTGTGCAAAATTGGAACGTGTACAATTTCTAGCTGTGTCATGGTGAAGTAATTGACAGAACCCATATAATCCAGCCTCACTCTTGTTGGATTCTGCAGGTTAAACTCCCTGGCCACTCTTATACCACTTGTCATATAGACTCCGGTCTCGTCTCTTCCGAAGTGAGTTATAATAGTTCTCCCTTCGGCATCACAGAGCAAACCAGACCTATTGACATCAAGTTGATCACGGTGTTTACGGATCCATTTGCTATGGATGCGTATTCTTCCCTATAATATAATTATAAAAACACCGTTAATGATTGGTCAAAGTTAAATTAAAAATTTCAATAAGCATGTTAAGGAGGATTTTTTGACCTGATCAGGCCATATAATGGATTCCAATACCTCTCCTCTATGAGCAAGGGTAACACCTGGTAACCATCTAAAAATGTATGAAAAATGAAAGTGAGCTTTAGTGAAGTAGTTGGATAAAACAGTATTAGCTCAACAGTTATGAAGTGAAACAAAAATGGCTATTATCAGTGTATTTCGTGTGAAATAAGTAGATTATAAATTAACAGCAGATAGACATTTGAAATATTAACATTGCATGAAAAGATGAAGCAAGTAATGTGAGTGATAGCAATCAAGCTATAACATAAAGAATGTGGTGAAAGCTATTTTGAGTGATAGCAATTAATGTATAACATAATGAGTGTGGTTAAAGCTATTTTATACATGAATAAAAAAAAACCACAAAAAAAATTGGTTGGGAATCTACATTGTGGGACAAAAGGATAAATTTTATTTTGGAACCAAAGGATAATGTAGTCAGAAATCGTGTGCAGAGAAAAGGAGGGAATCTACTGTGGCATGCATGTTAGTAAGAAACACAATTGAGGGCTTAATGAGTTAATCAGTTAAATCACTTAATCAGTTAAAACCCAAAATTGTAGTAATTGAGCGCTTGATGTGGACAGTTTGAAGCAAAGGCAAAGACAAAATAATGTTTGATTCAACAAAAAGCTGTTTAAGGTAGGGTTTATGTACCTTTGTTCATTCTCGGCCATTATGTAGTGGTCTCGTAGGAAACTTCGAACGATCGAGGTATGCGGTGCAGGGAGCAAGCGATGCAGAGGAAAGTGAAAGGAATGGATGGAAGGGGACCGTACGTTTGAACTTTAAAGGAATGGATGGAGAGGAAAGTGAATGTTTGTTTAGGTCATTTATGGCAAATGGATATGTAATGGTTTAGTAACAAAATCTCAGCCACATAAAAGACAACACTGACTTATCATTTTCCATTTTGATTTATATATGATTTAATTATTTTGGGTTTTAAGGGTTGAGTTTCATAGTATATGTTATTTATATAAAATTAGGGCCAATACGTACATATTGTATATTGTATTTCCCTCTAATTAAAGACACCTTATTTTAATTTTAGTTATAATTTGATGAATATTAGATTTATTGATTATAATTTGCTATATAGCTCCATTTAGAAAAAACATAAAATTCAATATTCCCTATCTTGTCTGATGGTAATTCCTTTATTGTTTTCAATTTCCTTTTTGAGCAAGGAATATCCTCTTCGCCAGTTAAGGAAATATTGATGGCGCGTGTGCATTGATTGGCTTGAAGATCTTCAGATGATACAGTATTCAGTACTTGATAGGAGCAGAGAGGTCTTCAGTTTTTGAGCATCAGACTTTGTTATTTAGACTTTGTTATTCAGTATTTGTTCTTCATAGTTTGTTATTCAGACTATGTTATTCAGAATTTGTACTTGATAGGAGTAGAGAGGTCGTCAGTATTTGTGCTTCAGACTTTGTTATTCAGACTTTATTATTCAGTATTAGTTTTTCAGACTTTGTTATTCAGACTTTCTTATTCAGTATTTGTACTTGATAGGAGTAGAGAGGTCGTCAGTATTTGTGCTTCAGACTTTGTTACTCAGAATTTGTTCTTCAGACTTTGTTATTCAGTATTTGTACTTGATAGGAGTAGAGAGGTCTTCAGTATTTGGGCTTCAGACTTTGTTATTCAGACTTTGTTATTCAGTATTTGTTCTTCAGACTTTGTTCTTCAGTATTTGTTCAGCAGACTTTGGTCTTCAGTAGTTGACCATTGTTGACTTCTCTGACCCTCTTCAGAATTTACTTTTACTCCAAAAGCGATGACATCTGGTCTTCGTACAGTATTTTTTCATTTTATTATTTTTAACTGTAGTCCTGCACACCTAGAGAATACAATAGTAATGCCAATTGTTTTTAATACTCTGTTATCATCAAAACTTAAGGAGGGTTTAGTAAAATGCATTTTGTTCTAACAATCTTCCCCCTTTTGATGATGAGAAACATCTGTATTAGAAACAATTGTTTAATAAATAAAATGTTAACTTAGCTTCAGGAATGGAGGTTTGTAAGCTCCCCCTGAATCTAATAACTCACGAGGAAGGTTTGTAAGCTCCCACTAAGTTCAATAGTCCATAGGAAAAGATTTGAAAGCTTTTCCTAAGTTTTATCTTAACATTTAATTTTAATATAAACACAAATCAAAGCAACAACGTATATATTGGTTCAGAGATTGCAATTGTTGCAGCTGCAAAGTACAGAGTTATGTTGCAGCTTATACTCCCCCTTTTGTCATTATCAAATACATCAGAAGTTAAATAGATAAGAGAGTAGATATTTAAAACCAATAGTTGAGAAGTAGTAGCAAGGAAAATTGATATTAAGGAAAAAAAATACGGATACATAAGCACAAAAAAAACAAAAGTGCTAAGACTAAGAAATCCTAAGGTTTAGGTTGAAGGAGGGACAGGATGGTCTTGATATCAGAATTTGAGGAGTTCTGGTTCTGAATGACAGTCAGGATCTGTGCTTCCATTTCTTTCTGCTTGCTTGCAATTTCAGCCGAAAGAGTCTCTTGAGCAGCCAACCTATCTTTAACATCAGCTTTGAAGGCTTCAAACTCAGGATGTTCTAAAATGCTCTTGGACACAACAATCTCTTCAGGAGTAAGAAGGGACTTGAAGTGTTCTCTGAGAGACTTATCAGAAGCTTCAACAGTGTCCCAGTGAGAGTAGTCAGTTAAGTGCAACAATCCTTTCTGCCTTAGGTTGGCTAACGCAACCTCAGAATTTACTCCCTCAATCCAAGCATTGATATCATTTCTGTATCTCTTCACATCTCCAGCACTTGCCTGTGACAGTTCCTTCAGCATGTTGTCAATCTTAAGACGCAGGTCATCCCATAGCTGTAGATGATCTTGAGCACTTGCTGAAGAGAACATGTTCATGTACAAGTCCTGAGCTTCCTTAAGCAACATCTGTCCTATCTTCTCAAGATCTGGGTTGGGTTCAGATCGTGGAGGTTTAGGGACAAAAACAGGAATAATGCTTTTAGGTAGGGTGGTGGAGGATGAAGGAATGTCAAAAGTTTGAGTGGCTGCAGAAGATGAAGGAGACAACTGGATTGTCACCTGATCTTCTGCAGGAGTGATTGTGTGATCTGTTGAGATGAAGGGTTCAGGATTTTGCATGGTAGTATCAGAGATTGATAAGTCAGTGGTTTGGTCAATAGCAGAGTCTGGGTTAAGTGTTTGAGTGGGTGTTTGATGGGGAGAGAGTCTGGATGCAGCAGGTCCTGAAAGCAGTCCAGAGTCCCAACCAGCAGCAACTGAGTCATGGTCAGTAGCGTTGAGATCTCCAGGACTTACTGCAGCAGAACCTGAAGCTTGTTGGTGTGCAGAGGGAGAGGTTTGGTTAAGGTCACCAAAGAGATGTTCCTCCAATGCACGCATGGCATCATCATGGGCTTTCTTTGCTTCCTCTTCCATTCTAACATGAAGATCATCATAGTATTTGTTGGAGAGGGATTCAGCAGTTTCTTGTTGGTTAAGGGCAGGTTTAGTGGTTTCAGTTCTTGGTTTATGATGGGTTATAGTGCCCCAGGTTTCAGTGGTTGGAGAGGGTGATTTTGAAGGAATGACTTCAGTTTGGGTTTGGTTAGGTAGAATGAAGTCTAATGGAGTAAGGTTTTGGAGGAGAAGATCAGGAGAAGAAGTAGAAAGTTGCTCAGGAATTACAGGAATTGTACCTTGACCTTGAACAGAGGCTGCAGTGCCATGATCCTGAAGCTTCTTGCTCTTCCTCAGTAGAGGGACCTCTTCAGATTCTGTATCAGAGTCTGTAACGACCAACTTTCTGACAGTCTTCTTAGGTCCAGCAGGAATCTTCTTTGAGCCACGAGCTTCCACCTCTTGAACTGGCTTAACAGGTGTCTTAGCCTGCTTAGCTTTCTTGGCCACAGGAGCAGAAGACTCTCCAGCAGTTTCACCAGCTTTTCTTGACCTCTTCCTTTTCTCAACATACACACTGATGGAGGGTTCTTCAGGAATATCATCCATTGTTAACTCCACACCAGTGTCCTCTTTCACTGTCTTCATATAGTCAAGAATGACTTCCAGAGGTTCGCCTTTGTGGATGATTGGATAATCTTCCATGAGGTTGGTGTTTTTCTTATTCAGCAGAAGAGGCTTCATTGGATAAATAAAATCCTTCTTTTTCCTGATGCTCATATGATATAGAATGTTGGCATTGAGCATCTGTCCATAAGCAATATCCAAGTCTTCCACAGCTCCTGCTCTTTCCAGAGCTTCCAGTATTCTGCCTTGATAGAACAATTCAGACAGCAATCTCCCATATACTACTGTAGTGCTAGCCTTTCTACAGGAGCTCTGAATTGCTTTGCAGAGATGGTTAAAAACATACCCAGCCAAGTTCATCCCAATTCCATTTGCCAAAAAATAAAGAAAGTGTTTGTGATCCCATGAAATCTGGTCAGATGCAGAATTCCTTGGTAGAATAGAACTGATTAACACCTTGAAAAGCATCCTCTGAAGCACAAACATGTTCTTCACCTTGTTAATGTCATCCTTGACCATGAACAGTTTCTCCTTGACTTCCTTTGCAAGTCCATAATTGCTTCCAGATTCCAGTAGACAAATACCTCTGTTAGGGACCTTTAGCAGCTTTGCAATTGTTTCTTGAGTAATGGTCACATCCACTCCCATTACTGAAGAACGAATCTCTGTTTCCTTGAACTCAGGCAGCCCTAACTCAGCCCTTGTTTTATTTTTGTTCTCAGTGGGATTCTCAGCAATTTTCCTTGACAAACGAATGTTATCTGCCTCTTGATCGTAGACTTCCGCGCGAACCCAGAAATACTTCACCAAGTTTTGATAGGTTGGACCATTCAACATATCAAAATACGACATCCAACCTTGAACTTCAAAGAACGGTTTAAGTGGAAAACCATTGCACTTCAGAGACTCAAAATCAACCATCTGTTCTATTAATAACTTGAGTTGATGCTCACGAACAGTAGTTGTTCTTGGTTTGATGAACACAGATTTACCCGAATCAACGTTGATAGCCATAGATGAGGATGATGAACCAGCCATTGAAGTTGAATGTAGTAGTTTACTGGTTTTAGGGTTTTGCTATTTTAGAGAGAAAGAAGTAATAGAATTCTGACGGTTTAGATAGAAAAGAAAGTGTAAGTAGTGAAGTTTAGGTAGTGGGTGATCGTGAATAAGTGAAATGAATTTTGAAAAGATTTTATTTAAAATAAATTTTTTAATCAACTGACACAGGGGGCGCGAAAACTTCGAAAACTGTACTTAATGCATAAATCATCATTAACAATCCTTTACCAAACAGATTTCAGACACGTGTAAAGAATTTATGACATATTAAGTGGTAGAAAAGAGTTTTCAAAACGTTTCCACTTATATACGTCAAACCCAACTAATCAAATTCTAAGTACAGATGTTGTAATCTTTCAGAGGTTGCAATACAGGAGTTTTGCAAATCCTGAGGACCATCAAAGTCTGGACTATGTTCAGAGAGTGATGACGTTCAGAAGTTACTACTCTTCAGAGGTCCTGAAGCGTAGTAAGTCCTGAAGGTTGATGATTTGTCAACCAATTATATTCAATGGGTTTACTGTTATTTGTGGCACCCTTCTAATTCAACAATAAAAATAATAAAACTAATTAAAAATGAGTTATTTTATATGATTTATTTTAAATTCAGCAATTTTGACTTCTAGCGTGACACGTTTCGTGTAATACATGGTCCACGTGACATACCGTTAATTTGATTTTATTTTTAACCTGAAGTTAACAAAATGACAAATAACAATAATTTTTCAAAATGCAGGGACTAAAGCCAAAAAAAAAAGTGTAGGGACCATTGCAAAAAAAATGGTGAAAGTGGAGGGACAAATCAAATATTTAAGCCTTATATTAATATTTAAACTCATATTAATTTCCAATATAAGGAAGGAATGTCATAGACTCTTTGTTGATTGAGTTAATGATACATTATAATTATTAAAATTCTCTTCAATCATGAATTGAAGTTTGTGTCTCAATTTGTGTCCTTTCATATTTGGTATTTCAAAAGGACATATATAATAATTAGTCACGACTTGATTTTATTTTAAGGTTAACTTACATAAAGATATTAATTTATCAAAGTGTACATGTAGTATTTATGTAAGAAAAAAAATGGAAATTGTAGAGGTTATCAGTTGTTCATGAATATAGTTGTTTTATTCTCTTTAAAGTAGCACAATGTCTTACATTTCTGAACTTGCAATATTGTTTGATTCCTAAAGCAAGATTCTTTAAGTGATATGATGTATCAATGAACTTTATTAAATTCAACATTCAATAATGCACATGCAATACTATTTAAAATTTTTTATTGATATATATTACACATCCCATCGTGTACTGTGCGCAAAGCCTCATATTATTTAAGTTATCTTTTATACTGTACTATAGTTGGGTAGTATATTTATTGAGTCTTTAGTGAAAGTTATTGGTTGAACACATACAGGTTGGTAGGTGGAAAGAAAAGGAGACTAAAATTGTTAAGAAATAAAGTGTGAAACGAGTCTTCTTCTTCTTCCAGGTATGCAGTGCAAATTAGATATTGTGATTTTAATAGTTTTATGTGTTATTGTTCTATCACTTTGTGAAGAATATGAATTAGATTCAGTAACAATACGAAGGAACCAACAATTTTGATATAAGTTGCCATCAAGTAAAGTTGGAAAAATAAAGATAGATGATAAATACGATTGGTTTGTGAATATAGTATGAGATGTTGTGCAAAGAATTGGTAGTTGGAATCTCTCTGTTAACCAATATGTTGTCAATTGTATTATTTGTACTGTGTTGTATTAATTGTAGATGAACAATCATTTTGTAATTTTGAATTGATTTTTGAAAGATCTGGGCAATGTATTGTGCGAAGAGATATTAATTGAATGAAACAAATGTAATTAAACAAAAGAATAAGTTGATGTGTTGTTAGGGATGTTGAAGATTTCAGTGTAGGTTGTTATTAAACTGGTGTGTAATATGGTTTATGCTCTAAGTTATGTAAGGTACTATCATATGTATTATAAATTTAAATAAAATCTCTTGTTTAGTACTACACAACATGTCTAGTGTTAATGTCATTTGATAACAAACTGTAACTTAATCATGGTAGTGAGATGATGTAAGTGAATTGGAAATTGGGATATATTACAATAAGCAACTGATCTAATATAAATATTATGTAGTGACCATTCAATATGTAGTATTTAAGAGTTAACAACTAAGTTCTTGAATAATTTCAGGTAGAACTACGAAAATGGAAGAGTTTGATTTATATGATGACACAGCAAAGTAACGGCTTCATCATGTATGATACCTGTAATGTAAGTGCACATAATTAATAAACATTATTCTGAATAATTCCAAACTCAAGATTATACATGTTAATATTTAGAATATACTTATTAGTGAAAGTAATGATGAGAATACTTACTTGTCAAACATTTTCAAAGACTTCTTTATAAACAACATTTGTTGTAGTGTCTTTTGGTAAATTATTTTCATCATGTATGAGAATCTTTATACCCTTTTTGCTTGTAACTCTTGAGATTGCAACATAGATTTGGCCATGACTGAAAACATCTTTAGGTAAATAAAGCCCAACCCAATCAAGAGACTGACCTTGTGATTTGTTGATAGTCATTGAATAAGAGCATACAATTGGAAATTGTCTCCTACATAATTTGAATGGCCATGGAGATTGAGATGGCGACATATCCATACGTGGAATATAGATAATATTCCCATGATGCTTGCCACCCATGATCTTAGCTTCCAATACATGATTTGCAAGCTTTGTAACTATCAATCTTGTTCCATTACACAAACCTTCTGATTGATCAATATTTCTCAAAAGCATAATAGGACATCCAACTTTTAATTTGATCTTATGGTTTGGAATTCCAGAAGTGCGTAGGGTGCTTAGAAATTCAGGTGTTAATACATCAGTAATGGTGTTATCATGGATTTCTGATCTATCAATTGAGTTGGCACTTAAATACACACTCTCTTCACCTACATAGTTAAATGACAACATACATTTAAAACATATAAAAGAGAATTGAACTAAATTTGTGAGATAAATTGAGTAAACTATTAATACCTGGCATTAGACCTAAAACATATTCATTGATTTGATCAACAACCTCAATAGTTGATGCCAATATGGTAGTGGGAATGCATTGAACTTGTACTTAAGCCCCAGGTACAGGGTTCGATTCCCACGGAAGGCAAAAACTCCACATGGGGGGTGGAGAAGACCATGAGTACATCTCGGCCCTTGAAAGATAGGGAGGCCAGCCCATTGGGAGCCACCGGATGTTACAACAGAAGTCAACGCATTTGGAGTAAAAGTAAATTCTGAATAGGGTCAGAGAAGTCAACAAATGTCAACTACTGAAGAACAAAGTCTGAATAGCAAATACTGAAGACCAAAGTATGAAGTACAAATACTGAAGACCAAAGTCTGAAGTACAAATACTGAAGACCAAAGTCTGAAGAACAAATACTGAAGACCAAAGTCTGAAGATAGGGATTCCTTCAGATAGCATGACATTTGGTAATAGCTTAACTTAAGTGCAGGTAAAATGTTATTTGTGTCTTGGAATATGAAAGAAGTAAATAAAATTCCCTATCATAGCAGTAGTATAATATAAAAGGTTACGATATTAGTAGGATAAATATGTCTGGTATCAGTTGGCATCTGATATATAACCAATCTGAATACATAAAGGTAAAGTTATATTACACAAAATGGTAGGTAAACTTGCAAGATCATATAGGAACAGTGGGAACAATGTCAATTATAAAAGGGCATAAAACACATCCATATGATCTCAACTCCAAAAAAGGCAGTTCAGTAGCATAGTATTTCACTTTTTCTCCTGTTTGATAAGCTTCACCCTCTTTGACGAAGAGTGTTTTGCAGGTGTTATATCATCATGGCCAGCAGCAATTACCACAACATCAGTTGCAGCCAACTTATAAGGAGTAGTTTCATCAGGAGGGGGCTCATTTGATTGGTGCCCAACAAATTTGGAGCTAATTGGTGTTATGTTGGACAGATTGTCCCAAGTCTTTGAATGTCCAGCATTCTTGAAGCTGCTGATAGGTGTCAATTGGCTCAGACTATCAGGATCATATTCAGATGTTGCAGACAAGTCATGCTGTTCATATTCAAAATTCCAAGATACAGGTTAGTATATGGACTGTAAATAAGAAATGTAAAGAATTTAATGAAGGTTGTGATTAGCAATTAAATACTCACAGCTGAAAAGGTAAGATTCTCATTATTAGTGTTGTTAGCAGCAAGCGTGTCCTCATTCATAGCAGCTGTGCCGAGAATATCATTTTCTGGTTCAGTTAGCTGAAACATAAACCAAATATGTTAAACATTTTGAGACATATCATTGTAGATATAAAAATAAAATATAATACATAACACAACAAAGAAAGTATAATGTTATTACCACAACATTGGGGAATTTGGCGGTAACTTGTTGAATCAAAGCGGTTCCTTCTTTATAACAAACAACAGAACATGACTTCCACCTTGGTTGCCATTTCACCTTAAAAACCAAAGTCTTTTCAGCAAGGTCATCCATAATGAGAGGATACTCTAAGCGATTGGTAATACCAGCCTGGTAGGAGACGAAAAATAGTTTATAAGTAAAAGTTTATTAGGAAATCAATTGATATATTTAAATGCCTGTCATACTTGAATTATGTATATACCTGTATCATGTTCATGCGAAGCTGAGCAGCGGACATCCCTAACATCTGAGTAACCTCACGGTCCCAAACAACAAAAATACATTTGTCATTTTCATAGGAAACTTCCATCTCAAGTTTGTACCTTAAAGAATGATAGTTCAAATTAGTCATATACATAACCATACTAACCTTATGAGTTGTATAGAGTAATAAAAATAGTGTGAGAGAATTAAATTACCTGACTATCTCTGTCTCAGTGTTATGTCCATCTTCACAGGTGTAAGGAGGTTTGTCTCCTTTGGCAATCTTTGGACACTTATGGCAAGCAAAGTAGTACCACCCATTTTTAGTCGAATTAACCTTTTCTACTTTAGCAACTGTGACACAATAAGTAATCTGCAAAATATAACAGTTATTTTTGTAGATGTTAACCTAAATTATTGAGAATGAGATAGTGTGATGTAAAAAAGCGCGTAGAAACACATACCTGGTCAAGTTGGATAACCTGAGACAATGGGAGTATTGTAGATTTGGTTAGAAGATCATCTTCAGAAGCAACTTGTGAACTGGAAAACGACTGTGTACATAGGAGCTGGCTAGATGACATTAGTTCATCATCTTTAGGTAAACTGAAACAACCAAATACAATGAGAATATATTATGGTAGGTCCTTCATACGATAACAACAGGCATGAGTATAATGATAATTTCAAACCTTTCCCTGAAAAGATTGATCTCAGGGATGTTGTCATTGATAAACAATTTGGTGAATGAGTAAGTGTTTGAAACACTGAGTGGGAACAGGCCTACATGTGTTATAAAAGGAGTTATTGTCAAAGATACAAATATACATATAGACTTTTTGTTGACATACATAACGAAAATATGAAGGAACAAAAAATTACAACCTTCTTCCTTGACCTTGCAATAGTTAAACATAACTATGACAGGTCCACCATCTTTCCTGTCCTTGTTATACTTAATGAACTTTCCAGCATACTCCTCCCAAAGAGTGCAGTTGATAGATATGTCACTATAAAGTGTGTGAGTTATTGAGGTTTATATAAAACAATATTAACACAAAAGCTGCAATATATAAAAAATTCATAACCTTGCAGTAAGATAAAAGAATGATGACATAAAAACAATATTTAACCTCAAGTCTTTCAAAGTAAAGTTCACTTGTAGCTTTTTCCCAGTTCCTTCATTCAATTGGCAATAACCCATGTCCTGAACAATTCCAATGACATCTACAAAAGAAAGGGACACATGTGAATCATAAATAAACCTGAGAAAAAATGGCAAATTACTAAAACATACAAAAACCATGATTTAACTCACGAACTAAGAGATCAACCCGCCATTTTCCCGAAACAATATCAGCAAATGGCTTGAACTTGGTGTTAGGAATAGGAATATCATGGATATTGACATCAACAACAGTTGTTCCACCAGTCCATTTAAGCTTGTACTTGTGATCAGAAGCTTTGAAGGGTAAATCATTGTTCTGGACTTGAAAGTTACTTAAAGTGTATGTCGTGTTTTCCATAAGTATTTTGTCATAAACAGCTTTGTATGCCGTAGGGATAACAACTTGGATATCAGTTCCCTATAAACAACAAAAAAACATAAAAAAAACCGTATATGAAGCTAAAGTAACAACTATATGTGTATAAAGAATTTGTATCACCGTAGCATCAACTATTATCATCTCCAAGTGCTCCTTTCCATCTTTGACAACAGTCCATTTGTCTTTAACCCTTACAGCTAGTTTCCAAAAATCCTTCTTGTCTGTTATTGCAGCAATGGTTTCAAAAGGTCTTTCCATTTTTCTGGTTGATCTATAATAAAAACAACAAACCATTGAAGACCTTATTAAAAAGTGAATAAAATTTAATATAAAGACTGATCTAGAACGTTATTAAACAAAAAAAACAACCGTAATATTACAGAGGAGCCAAATGAGTGTAAGCAAGAGGGTGAGGTAATGTTGAAATTAAAAAAATAAAAAAAAATTATGAGGGAAAAATAGGGATGGAACGAAAACAAAGGATTTAAAAGAAAAATTAACAAAAATTATGAGGGATTAAAATGAGCGCTGGAACGAAAAAAAAAAGATTAAAAAGAAAAAAATATTACCAATGTTGTAATGAATGAGGGATGGAACAATATGATAAAACTGATGAAATGAATTGTTTGAGAGAAAGGTATAAGCAACATATACTTTTAGTGTTAAGAGAGATAAGAAGTAGAAAGAGTGGAAACAGTGCTTCTGTTTGATTGATTTAGAATCTGACATGTAGAAAAATTGAACCAAAATACAGCTATATCATTTCCCTCCCAAACGATTACCAACTGGCCTGGTTAAGATGCAATGTCACTAAAGTGTTGTAGGTGCAAAGTAATGTAATGGAAAGCTAACAATAGTTAGATGACATAATATTAATTACATGATGTCATCTACTTAGAAAAAGCATTTTTTAGACATGTTTTGACCCAATAAGTTAAACGTGGCAGACATATAGATGAGGGCATAAGAGAGATTTCCAAAACATATTGTTTTCTTATATTAAGAGAGATTGTACGTTATTTGGTTAGCAACTATTTGGCTATTTGGAAAAGGAGGAATATTGTGTTTTTTTTTTTTTTCCTAAATCGAATCACATTCATAGATTGGTAACTGATGATGTAAAGCTTATGTTTTGGGATTGGCAATCAAGGGTGCACTCGGACCATTAGAATCTATCGATTTTCCTGTCCGCAGGAATCCCTGAGGATTTACCTCAGGGGCGGACCTGGACTGGGCCTGCTGTGGCAGGTGCCACACCAGTCCAGGCCCAATTTTTTTTTTTTAATAAAAAAACTATGAAACATCAGAAGCTGAGAGAGTGAGAGTCTGACATCAGAAGCTCTCCACTCCCTCTTTCCTTCTTTCAGCGCGCTCGATCCCCTTCCTCTTTCCTTCTTTCATTTTCCTCTTCTCACTCACACCACCAGTCACCACCCACCCACCGCGCCGCATCTCCCAATTTCTCATTCTTCTCCTCTTCAATATGCCTAAATCAAGCAAGAAATCCGCTACCAAAGTATGCTTTTTTCATCAATCTCTTGTTAATCTAAGGCTTTGTTGTTGTTGTTTGTTGTAATTTGCTGATTGTTGTCTGTTTTTGATTTGTTTGTAGGTTGATGCTGCTCCTGTTGTTGTTTCTCCAGTGAAGTCTGGAAAGAAAGGTACCACCTTTACTTTTCTGCTCTGATTTTTTGTTTAAAGATGATATTTTTACTATGTTTTATTTGAATTTTATTAGTTTTGATTCATGGGTTTAGCTTTGAAGTGTTGATTTTGATTTAAGATGATATTTTTACTTTGTTCAACTTGAATTTTATTATTGGTTTTGATTCATTGGTTTTAACTTTTAAATGTTGATTAATCTTTCTAGTTCATCGAGACATGTATATGATTTTTTTGTATTGACTTTTTTAATTGAATTTTGAAACTTTGATTTTTGAATTGTGACATTATGTACAACATGATATGTTATGCGTTAATGGTGAAGTCGTGTAAAGATATTATTGTTACTTTGTTAAGTTGGGTTTTTCAATTGGGTTTTCAAATTAGCTATTTTGATTTATGAAGTTACATACATGTATGATGTGTTAATGTTAATATAGTTGTTGATTGCTCGAACTGTTTTTACGAAAAGTGGAAGCTTGGTTCTCCCCCAATTTTTTTAATGTTCTGATGTTGATTATGTTGTGTTGTGTTGTGATGTTATAGAGTTGTTCTGCTGTTGATTATGCTGTGCTATAGAGTTGTTCTGATGTTTATATAGGGTCAAACTGATTTTACAAAAAACTGGAAGCCCCGTTCTCCTCCAATTTTATTTGATGTTCTGATGTTGATTATGTTGTGCTTTGTTATAAAGTTGTTGATTGGTTGAACTGATTTTATGAAAAGTGAATTTTTTCTCAGATTTTTTTATTTTCTGATGTTGGTTTTTTAACTGGGCTATTTTGACTTTGATATAGGCAAGAGGCAGGCTGAGGAAGAAGTCAAGGCAGTGAGCGCAAAGAAGCAAAAGGTAGAAGAGGTTGCCGCCAAGCAAAAGGCGTTGAAGGTTTTAATCATTTGACAAAAAAATATTGCCCCACTGGTATTGAAAGTCCAGGTCCGCCCCTGATTTACCTGCGTTCTTAGCTACACTGAGGACATTTCCTGCAGATTTACTCTCCGCAAGAATATCCGCAGGTAACTTTAACCTTTGATGAGACTTTTCCTGTGGAAGTTATGGAATATTTTTTTACCACTTTTCCTGCGGATTTTTCTGCGGATTTAATAAATTTTTAAATTTTTAGTTTTTTCATGAAATTTTAAAAATTGAAATATTTTGGGTATCTTATTTTTTTTCTCTCCTTGTATAGTGAAAATGATTTAAGTCCAAATACAATGTCAAACTATTTTTGAAAAATAATATTTTTCTGACCCAATTTTGAGAAATAATATTGACACACAGATATTGACAAAATACATGGACACTGTGTGTGGAATAGGTCACATGTGTGTGTAAGATCAATTTAATGATTTTCTCTCTTTTATTTTAAAAAAAGGACAATTAGGTTTCTGACAATATTTAAAAACGGAAAATATAGTCCATATGATAAATAATTCTTACATCTTTATAGAATTAAAAAAAAAAGACAAGATCTAAAATAAACCATAAAGTATCCACAATATAACAAAAAGTGACACTATTATGTGATTTGATTGGAGGCTCATGTAAAAAAGTCTAAAATAAATTTAATTATAATTTTGTTTATATTTTTTTAAGAACAAAGGTTAGTAATTAGATGTTGGATTAGTTTTTACTTCTTTGCGAAAGTTTGAAACAACTTCTTCAACTCATTGTCTTCTAGCTCAAATCAATTGAACTACCCAATCCCTATAAACTTTTTTTTCTCTAAAAAATTATGTAAAAATTTATTCCTTATTTATGCAAATACCTAATTGGGTGGTAAAATTTAAAATATAATATAACTAGTAAATGAATTAAATAAATAAAGAAAAAATCCAATGGCTAAAATGAAGATTCTTCATTTCTCCAAAGGCTAAAAGAATTTTTTCATCGTGCTTCAGCCACCAAACACAACCTCATCGTTCTTCTGTTCGCAGCCACCACGATTTTAGATCTGTCACCATTATCGATCGATGTCACAGAATCATTAGCTCAATCTCACTGTGCTCCAACGCATGGATCTACTCATCGACGAGAATCTCTGCACCGTCACGCACATCTCTTTCTATGGTTTTGAATTTTGTTTTAGGGTTTATGTTCTTAGTGTTCGTGTTCTTCCTTTTCCAACTTCGATTCTCGTCCATTCTTCCAACTTCGATTGCTTTATGCTGATTTTCTAATTTTTGTTCAATTTGCAGATACTGTAACGAGGTTCTGATAGATTCTTCTACTAATCTGAGATTTGGTAGGTTTGATTTATGATTCTTTGAAATTTTCTATGATTTCAATTCAATTTGTTGGTGGTTACTGGATTTTCAATTGAGCTTGTTTATTCTTTTTTTGCATTGAAATTGTGTGATGGATTTGTAATCATTTTTCCTACTTTGTAGTGATTGTTCTTTTTTATGCATATATTATCTGAGATTCACGTTGTTGATTGTTTGGTTCTCATATTCTGAGATTCACGTTGTTGATTTTGAAATTGTTGTGTCGATGTTGATGTTGAAATTGATGCGTTATTGCTAGGTTTGAAATTCATTTTGAAATTTATCTGATGTTGATGTTGTAAAAGAGTAGTTTGAAATTGATGTGTTTTCATCTATAACTCTGATGATTCATCACTGCAACATGCAATTCCCTCGAGTTCGCCGCCGCAAAATGAAATTTCTATTGATTTTGATTTAGTTTTCATGGATTTTGAAATTGGCTTTTGATTTAGTTTTCATTGATGTGTTGTATTAACGTGTTTCTATTGATTTTGACTTTTTATTTTGCATCTAGATTGTTGATTTTTGTTCCTCAATTAGTTGAATTAATTTTTAATTTCATTTGTGAATTGATTTTTGCATTGTAAGCATGTTCAGTTCTTCTAAGCATGGTCCAAAGTCACAATATGGTACTGATATAATCCCAATCATAGTAGAAAATATGGTACTGATGTAGTGCTAGTTTATTAATCCAAATATGATGTTATCTTGAATTTGAATTTGCCTTTGTCTTTTCATAAATTTCTTGTTGGATTTTTTGTACAAATCAACACATGTACGAATCCAAATTGGTTGAACTCACTCTCACTATACATCTATATCACACATGACACACTCACAATCGTTAGTTAGTAAATTGCATGGAATAGAAATAAACTGCTGAGGTAAGTTTAGTGGAAGAAATTAATCTACCCACAACGTGAATGAATCAATATCTATATCTATATCTATATGTAATATCATATTCATGTGTTTTAGAGTGTTCAAGTAAAAGCCTGTACACAATCCTCTAATAGAATCATCCAGGCTTTTTCATACTTGTTACCAGCAACTTTTAACATAATTGTGCAGTTTATAGGCTCCAGCACATGTTCAACTGTAATATCCCGCTTATATGTAGCGTTTATATGTGCTAGAAACTTGAGTAGCAAGCAAGAAAATTAGTAATAAGTGGCAATGGCAAACTTGTAATTATTTCAAACTAGAGGATTATAAGAAAATGGGGGAAGAAGATATTTTCATTCTTCATGTGTTCTTCTTCTTCATTCTCTCCACAACTAGCCATCCTCTCCCCATTTCTCTCTCTCACACGCCACTCCCTCTCATTCCAATCCTTCAAGCTTACACCTTAATCCTTGTGAAGTTGCTAGCAAGTAAATTTTGAGGAGATTAGAACAAATAGAGAAGGAACAAGGAAGAAATAAGTAAAGGAGCAAGCTAGGGTTTTGAATCAAGCATAACCAGCACCAAATTAAGGTTTAGGTGAGCTCATTTCAGATTTAGTACCCATCTAGGGTGAATTTTATGAGTTTTGCAAGCTTATACTTGTTATAGAAAGTTTTAGTGTTTACCCTAAGTTCCTTGCTTGCTAGATCTTTGCTCATATGTGTTTATAATTGTTAATCTATGAAGGAAAATCATTTTTATCATGTTTAGGAAGCTTGGGTATCATTAAATGGTCAAAAATGGTGAAAAATCACATTTTTACACATAACTGTGCTGTCACGGTCGCTGTAGCGACGGGCTGTCGCTTGTAGCGACCAGGTTCTGTCTGTCTGCGCTTGTAGCGACGGATCTGCGCTTGTAGCGACAAGCCTGCGCTTGTAGCGACCAACTGGGCGCTTGTAGCGACCAGGTTCTGTCTATCCGCGCTTGTAGCGACGGATCTGCGCTTGTAGCGACCAAACCAGAATATCACACTCAGTTGGGCTGTTCTGGGGGTCCTGGAGCGTGCGGACATGGTTTTTTTTGAAAATGTTTTCTCCTAACATATTTTAGAAACTTAAACCACCATTTTAGTCCACTCCAAAGGCTTCCAAAGGTTGAGAAACAACATGAGCAAAGATCAAGCAAAGCTTGGAATTTTATGAATTAAAGACTAAAAGCTTAAGGAAGTCCTAGGATTGGCTCATGAGAACGATGAGTCAAGAACCTGTTTAGGTTAATACATTTTAGAAGATACTCTATATGTAATAAGTACGAGTATGTACCATGTTCAAGTTAAAACCTTTTATAGGTTAAGTATCCGAGAATTACTAAGATATTAAGCAGTGGCCTTCGTTGTTCACGCTAGTGGAACACGAATGGTCCAAGCAAGTATAGACTAATAAGCTTAAGTCGTGACTTTCGTTGTTCACGCTAGTGGGACACGAGAGGTTCATGCATAAGTTAAAACATATTAATTCGCGTCTTCCGTCGTTCACGCTAGTGGGACACGGGGGGGTATACGCATAAGTTAAGACTATTAAGTCGTGTCTTCTGTTGTTCACGCTAGTGGGACACAGGAGGTTCACGCTAGTGGGATGTGTTATTCCGCAAGGATGACCGCACGACGACAAGAGGAGTCCGGTGTTAGCCTGATATGATAGGAATTTTCACCGGTTAGAAGGGAGATGTACTTCGGGGTTACTCCACCCGGATGCACTCCGTAAAATGAACTCAGAAAAATTATTGATTGTTCAACGCTAACCTCTAACTTAAAGATATAAAGATTAATACATTTATTTGTATAAGTATTGAGAAATAGGACAATTAGTTCCTAGTAATAAGACGTGATCATAGTTCTTTTTCCCTGATCACTAAGTATAAGCGATCCTAGTTCTTTCCCTTGATCGCGAAATAAGTAAAGATAAGACTTGGTGATCATAGGTATCCCCAAGATCGCCGAGGTAGGCACGGTGACCCTAGGTTCCCTGTGGTTGCCAAACAGTAGGTAGGGTAGGAGCTCACTGAGACTTTATGTCTCATCCCTTTCCTTCTGGTGCAGGTTCTTCTCAGGTGGCACGACGCAAAGGTAAAGAGAAAGCTACGGATTGATCGTGCCGTATTATGTTTTATCATGTGGATGTTGTAAAATTGATGTATATGATGTATATTATGAGGAATGTTTTGTATCGGATTTTGGAATGTATTAAAGACTTATGTTTTGTATAAATAATAAACAACTTTCTGTATTGTATTTAATGTATCCAGTACGAAATTTTAATACTCGTAAGAGATCCTAGGCAATCTCTATATGGGTGTTACAATTTGGTATTAGAGCAGGTCGATTCAGACCGTGCCTTGGGTCATTAAAGTACAATCCAAGTTCTTTAGACCTCTTGGATCCAGGACATTATTCTAGATGTTATGTTCAGTTAAAACTGATCACTTTGACTTGTATATGACAGCTAGGATAAGATGTCTGGGAGAAGAAGAGGTAGACCTCGTGCCAATCAAGCTAGCGATGAAAGTGGAGGACCTAGTTTGAATTCATGGGAACAGATGATGCAACAACAGCAGGCCTGGCAGCAGCAATACCAAGAGCAACAAGCTCAGAATGCATTACAGTATCAGCAAATGATGCTGATGATGCAACAGCAGTCTCAGCAACAGGCCCAAGCTCAACAGCAGTGGATGGACATGATGCAGCAGGGACAAGGTTTCCATCCACAGCCACCACCTCCTCCAGTAATTGGCAATCCCGTGTTCCGGGAGTATAACAGACATCATCCTCCGGAGTTTAACGGAGAAGGTGAACCACAAGAAGCCAGGAAGTGGATTAATCAAATGGAAAAGATTTTTAGAATGGCTGATTGTTCGGAAGAAGATAAAGTGGTCTATGCCACGAATCAACTCAGAGGCGCAGCAGAAGACTGGTGGGAATCTGCTCAGCGCAGGATGGAAGCCAATGGTGTAGAAGTGAATTGGGAGAACTTTAAAGGAGTAATGTTGGAGAAGTATTTACCTGTGTCTTACAAGGTGAAGAAGGAGCAAGAGTTCTTAGAATTGAAGCAAGGTAGTATGTCGGTTGCTGAGTTTACAAAGAAGTTCGAAGAGTTGTCCTATTACTCCACACATAATGAATATGCTGAGAATGAAGTGTGGAAAATGAATCAGTACAAAAGAGGTTTAAGAGGCGAGATTGACACTGCTGTGAGTCTCCAAAGGACAGCAAGTTATGATGAATTGGTACATGACAGCTTAGTAGTTGAGGCTGGACTTGCCAAAGCTTCGAAAGAAAGAGCGGCAGCTTATGAGAAGAAGAAGAGTAGAATGTCTGATAAGTATCATGACAAGCTTAAACCTAAAGGTTCCCCTCAGAGAGGGAAACAGGCATATTCTCCACAACATAATCCTTCACGGCCTTATCCTACTTGCAAGACGTGTGGTAGGATGCATAAAGGAGAGTGCTTGATGGGAGCTGGTATTTGTTACGGATGCAAGCAACCAGGGCATTTTATCACAGAGTGCCCTAATAGGCGTATTAAAGGAACAGCTGAAGGAACAACTACTAGTAGGGGCAGAGTGTACTCCCTTGACGGCGCGAAGGCTGTAGCCAATGAAGATTTAATTGCCGGTATGTGTTATTTGGGTACTAATCCAGTAAAAGTTCTTTTTGATTGCGGCGCTACATGTTCTTTTATTTCATATAAATGTGTGGAGACGCTGCAATTACCATTGTCTCCGTTGAATCCTCCAATGTTAGTGTCTACCGCTACTGAAGGCGGAATTGAGGCAAAGTATGTTTGTGAAAGCTGTCCCATCACTGTGTCTAGTAAGACCTATTATGTTGATTTAGTTTGTCTCCCGATGGAGCAACTCGATGTGATCTTAGGCATGGATTGGCTTTCCGCTAACCATGTGTATATTGGATGTTCAGAGAAGAGTATTTATATGCCTACCAGTGATACGACAGAAGGTGTGGCTTTGTCTGAATTGATTAACCGCACCCATCAGTTAATCCAGTTTATTTGTGCTCAAGATAAGGGATTCTATGTTATGCTCACTGTGGCTTCAGAATCAGAATTAAGTCCCAGTGATATTCCTATTGTAAATGAGTACCTAGATGTTTTCCCTTCAGAAGTAACTAGTTTACCTCCAGAGCATGAGGTGGAGTTTTCAATTGATTTGATTCCAGGAGCGGAGCCAGTGTCTGTGGCACCGTACAGAATGTCACCAACAGAGTTGAAAGAGTTGAAATCTCAACTCGAGGATTTAATTCAGAAGCATTTCATCAGACCCAGTGTATCACCTTGGGGTGCTCCAGTTTTGTTAGTCAAGAAGAAAGATGGAAGCATGAGGCTGTGTATTGACTACCGCCAACTTAATAAAGTGACTATCAAGAACAAGTATCCTCTCCCAAGGATTGATGATCTCCTAGACCAGCTTAAGGGAGCAACAGTATTTTCCAAGATTGATCTTCGATCGGGCTATCATCAGATTCGTATTAAATCTTCAGATGTGTCTAAAACGGCGTTTCGAACGCGTTATGGGCACTATGAATTTCTAGTTATGCCTTTCGGTGTAACTAATGCTCCAGCAGTATTCATGGATTACATGAACAGGATATTTCATCCCTATCTCGATCAATTTGTGGTGATTTTCATTGATGACATTTTGATCTATTCTAAGAATCCTCAGGAGCATGCTCAGCATTTGAGAATTGTATTGGATGTCCTTAGAGACAAGCAGCTGTATGCTAAGTTTAGCAAGTGTGAGTTCTGGTTATCTGAGATAAAGTTTTTAGGTCATGTTATTTCTCAAGGAGGAGTAGCTGTTGATCCATCTAAAGTTGAGGCTGTTCTCAATTGGGAAAGACCCAAGAATGTAGCTGAAGTCAGGAGCTTTTTAGGCTTGGCAGGTTATTATCGAAGATTTATTATGAAGTTTTCTCAGATTGCCTTACCCCTGTCACGCCTCACCAGAAAAGATGTACCCTTTGTTTGGGATGAAGAATGTGAAGAAAGTTTCAGAGTTCTGAAAAAGAAGTTAACTAAAGCCCCAGTGTTGGCAATACCAGATCCTGAAAGGAGATACACCGTTTTCTGCGATGCATCTTCCAAGGGACTGGGAAGTGTTCTCATGCAAGGAGAAAATGTGATAGCTTATGCCTCTAGACAGCTCAAGACTCACGAGGAGAATTACCCCACTCATGATCTTGAGCTAGCAGCAATAGTTTTTGCATTGAAGATATGGAGACATCATTTGTATGGTGCGCAATTTGATTTGTTCAGCGACCATAAGAGTTTGAAATACTTGTTTGATCAGCGAGACCTCAACATGAGACAAAGGCGATGGATGGAATACTTGAAAGACTTTGATTTTGACCTGAAGTACCATCCAGGAAAAGCAAATGTGGTAGCTGATGCCTTGAGTCGTAAAGCTTTAGTTAAAGCTGAAGTAATGATGCGTACATGTGGATTATATGAGAAATTCAGAGATCTTAACCTCCATGTTACTGATTTAGATGGTGGCATCTTGTTAAATAAGTTAGAGATTTCTTGCGACCTACGGTCTAGGATTGCACAAGCTCAATCCGTGGATATGGACCTTCAGAGGAAAGTTGGCCAAGCAGAGTTTTCATGGGCACCAGATGGTGTGTTACTGTTTGAAAGAAGGGTTTACGTCCCGAATGATGTGGAATTAAAAAGGTTGATTCTAGAAGAAGCACACAAGAGCAGTTTTAGTATTCATCCAGGTACCACCAAGATGTATCAAGATTTGAAGAGAGATTATTGGTGGCCTAGTATGAAAAGAGATGTTGCGGAATTTGTGTCGCGATGCATTGTCTGTCAGCAGGTGAAGATTGAGCATCAAAGGCCTGCAGGAATGTTAGTACCTTTGGAAATTCCACAATGGAAATGGGAAGATATAACCATGGATTTTGTGACTGGATTACCTCGAACGCAGCGAGGACATGATTCCATTTGGGTGATAGTGGACCGGTTAACCAAGTCAGCACATTTCTTGCCGGTTAAGACTACTTACCGGGCTTCCCAGTATGCCGAGTTATTTATTTCAGAGATTGTGAAACTCCATGGCGTGCCAGCTAGTATCGTGTCGGATAGAGATCCCATTTTCACATCCCATTTTTGGAAGGCTTTTCAGAAAGCTTTGGGAACCAGATTGAAGATGAGCACGTCCCATCATCCTCAGACAGATGGACAATCCGAGAGGACTATTCAGACGTTAGAGGATATGTTACGTGCATGTATTCTAGAAGATGGAGGAAGTTGGAACGATCACCTACCATTGATTGAATTTTCTTACAACAACAGTTACCATTCTAGCATCGGAATGGCACCTTATGAAGCTCTATATGGTAGGAAATGTAGAACCCCGCTTTGTTGGGCTGAAGTCGGAGATAAAAGTATATTGGGACCTGAGATAATACAGGAGACGACCTTAAAGATTAAGTCCATTCAGGATAAAATGAGAACAGCTCAAAGTCGTCAGAAAAGTTATGCGGATAAGCGGCGAAGACCCTTAGAGTTTGAGGAAGGAGACCATGTATTCCTTAAGGTTACACCCAAGTTGGGATTAAGAGGGGCATTCAGGACTAAGAAACTTTGTCCCAGATATGTTGGACCGTTTCAGATACTTCGACGTGTCGGACCAGCAGCTTATCAATTGGCGCTGCCACCGGCCATGTCAGGTTTACATGATGTATTCCACGTCTCTCAGCTGAGGAAGTTCATTCCCGATCCTTTCCAACCAGTGGAACTGGACAGTATTGATTTGAGATCGGACTTAACTTTTCAACCTGAACCAGATCGAATAATCGATCGTGACGTTAAGTCTTTGCGGAACAAAGAAATTCCTATTGTTAAGGTTGTATGGAAAGGTTCTCCCGACGGTGAAGCGACGTGGGAGCTAGAGTCAGAAATGCAAGAGCACTATCCACATTTATTTTCAGGTACATTCTAAATTTCGAGGACGAAATTTCTTTAAGGGGGGTAGATTGTAATATCCCGCTTATATGTAGCGTTTATATGTGCTAGAAACTTGAGTAGCAAGCAAGAAAATTAGTAATAAGTGGCAATGGCAAACTTGTAATTATTTCAAACTAGAGGATTATAAGAAAATGGGGGAAGAAGATATTTTCATTCTTCATGTGTTCTTCTTCTTCATTCTCTCCACAACTAGCCATCCTCTCCCCATTTCTCTCTCTCACACGCCACTCCCTCTCATTCCAATCCTTCAAGCTTACACCTTAATCCTTGTGAAGTTGCTAGCAAGTAAATTTTGAGGAGATTAGAACAAATAGAGAAGGAACAAGGAAGAAATAAGTAAAGGAGCAAGCTAGGGTTTTGAATCAAGCATAACCAGCACCAAATTAAGGTTTAGGTGAGCTCATTTCAGATTTAGTACCCATCTAGGGTGAATTTTATGAGTTTTGCAAGCTTATACTTGTTATAGAAAGTTTTAGTGTTTACCCTAAGTTCCTTGCTTGCTAGATCTTTGCTCATATGTGTTTATAATTGTTAATCTATGAAGGAAAATCATTTTTATCATGTTTAGGAAGCTTGGGTATCATTAAATGGTCAAAAATGGTGAAAAATCACATTTTTACACATAACTGTGCTGTCACGGTCGCTGTAGCGACGGGCTGTCGCTTGTAGCGACCAGGTTCTGTCTGTCTGCGCTTGTAGCGACGGATCTGCGCTTGTAGCGACAAGCCTGCGCTTGTAGCGACCAACTGGGCGCTTGTAGCGACCAGGTTCTGTCTATCCGCGCTTGTAGCGACGGATCTGCGCTTGTAGCGACCAAACCAGAATATCACACTCAGTTGGGCTGTTCTGGGGGTCCTGGAGCGTGCGGACATGGTTTTTTTTGAAAATGTTTTCTCCTAACATATTTTAGAAACTTAAACCACCATTTTAGTCCACTCCAAAGGCTTCCAAAGGTTGAGAAACAACATGAGCAAAGATCAAGCAAAGCTTGGAATTTTATGAATTAAAGACTAAAAGCTTAAGGAAGTCCTAGGATTGGCTCATGAGAACGATGAGTCAAGAACCTGTTTAGGTTAATACATTTTAGAAGATACTCTATATGTAATAAGTACGAGTATGTACCATGTTCAAGTTAAAACCTTTTATAGGTTAAGTATCCGAGAATTACTAAGATATTAAGCAGTGGCCTTCGTTGTTCACGCTAGTGGAACACGAATGGTCCAAGCAAGTATAGACTAATAAGCTTAAGTCGTGACTTTCGTTGTTCACGCTAGTGGGACACGAGAGGTTCATGCATAAGTTAAAACATATTAATTCGCGTCTTCCGTCGTTCACGCTAGTGGGACACGGGGGGGTATACGCATAAGTTAAGACTATTAAGTCGTGTCTTCTGTTGTTCACGCTAGTGGGACACAGGAGGTTCACGCTAGTGGGATGTGTTATTCCGCAAGGATGACCGCACGACGACAAGAGGAGTCCGGTGTTAGCCTGATATGATAGGAATTTTCACCGGTTAGAAGGGAGATGTACTTCGGGGTTACTCCACCCGGATGCACTCCGTAAAATGAACTCAGAAAAATTATTGATTGTTCAACGCTAACCTCTAACTTAAAGATATAAAGATTAATACATTTATTTGTATAAGTATTGAGAAATAGGACAATTAGTTCCTAGTAATAAGACGTGATCATAGTTCTTTTTCCCTGATCACTAAGTATAAGCGATCCTAGTTCTTTCCCTTGATCGCGAAATAAGTAAAGATAAGACTTGGTGATCATAGGTATCCCCAAGATCGCCGAGGTAGGCACGGTGACCCTAGGTTCCCTGTGGTTGCCAAACAGTAGGTAGGGTAGGAGCTCACTGAGACTTTATGTCTCATCCCTTTCCTTCTGGTGCAGGTTCTTCTCAGGTGGCACGACGCAAAGGTAAAGAGAAAGCTACGGATTGATCGTGCCGTATTATGTTTTATCATGTGGATGTTGTAAAATTGATGTATATGATGTATATTATGAGGAATGTTTTGTATCGGATTTTGGAATGTATTAAAGACTTATGTTTTGTATAAATAATAAACAACTTTCTGTATTGTATTTAATGTATCCAGTACGAAATTTTAATACTCGTAAGAGATCCTAGGCAATCTCTATATGGGTGTTACATCAACACTTGATATTCATGTATTTGAACAAAAAAGAAGGTTTTGTACTCTAATTTTAATGCGCTCTATTATCAATGAAAAATAACTTTCTCTTTTGGTTATCTTCTGGTTGTAGGAAGCTCGGCATCAAGTGCTTGGACTGCGTTTTTTGGGACGGGGTTTCAGTTTGCTAACAAGGCTTTAACTTCGGTTGTTTCAGCAGCTACTGTTCTTACAAGCGGTAAGCCGTGGTTTTTAAATAGGGATATGGTCTAAATATAGTTTATAAAGCGTAGACAATTATTGCATTACCAAGACTATGTTTTATAATACTTTGACAATTTTTACATTCTAAGTCGATTTTGTGAAGTTGAATTAAGCTTAAAAAATATCTAACTTATCATTTGTGTTTTACTTTTTGAAGGGGTACTACTTGGTTGCGAGTTTCTATATGGCTAGCTTTAGGAGTTATTATTTATGTGTTCTATGGTCGAACCCATAGCTCTCTAAAAGATGCAATTTATTTGAAGGCTGCTCAAGTTGATGATACTAAGGTACCGTTTGACCCGACTTTTTTTTCTAATTCTCTACAATTTTATGGAGAAGGTAGGTCAAACACTATAACTATTAAGTACTTATTAAAAAAATACTTTTTTTAGAATGCATAAAATTGAATGGAAGGAGCTTTACAACTAAAAAAAATAAAGTAACCAAACAACTTTAACTTATTTCTTAAAGTCCTTAATTTTAACTTTGCTTTAAAGTAACTTTTAGACCGTAAAAAAGTTAGGCCAAATGATACCTAATTACACCCCCACAAGCCTTATTGCTTAATTATACAAGCCTATCTCATTAAGGAAAATATCACACCATGCATCTGGATCCTATTTGTATCCAAAGCCAAAGAAAATATTGCTACTTCATTAGTATATGTAATCATTGTACAGAAAATGCAAAATGTTTATGGTTTATATATAGGTCATATATAGTCATAGTTTTTTTTATTACTTAGAGAAGAAGAAATTAATAATGTGAAAGATGTATTTCATAAGAAAAAGGCTAAAATATGCTTTTAGTCGCTGCAAATAGGGCTCGTTTTGCTTTTAGTCCTTGGTAAATTTTTTTTTAAAAAAACACCCTTGCAAAATTTTCTGTCTTTTAAAAAAGTCCCTGACCCCACTTAAGAGCTGAGATGGCATGGTTTTCGCCACGTGGCAATTGCTGACTGTGCAACTTTTGCCACGTGGCGATGACATGGCATGCCACATAATAATTTTTTTGAAAAAAATTAAAATTCTGAAAATTAATTTTAAAAATTAAAAAATATGAAAATAAAATTAAAAAAACTAAAAAAATCAGAAAAAAAGTTAAAAAAAATTTCCGATTATATATACTTTAAAAAAAAACTAAATTTTTGAAATATTAAAAAAAAATCGAAAATTATATAATTTTTTAAAATCTGAACATAAATATTTGAAAATTAAAATATGAAAATTAATTTTAAAAAATTATATAATCTGAAAATTAATAATTTTCGTAAATTTTTGAATATATAATTTTCAGTTTTTTTTCAAAATTTTTAATTTTAATTTTAGATAATTTATTCAGATTTTTTTTTTCAATTTTTTTTTCGAAATTTCAGATTATATAATTCCAGATATTATATAATCAAATTTTTTTTTGAAATTTATTTTATGATTTTGAAAATATTTTCAGATTTTTAATTTCAAAAAATTATTTTAAGGATTTTTAATTGTTTTTTTACTTTTTAGGATTTTTTCCAAAATTATCAAATTATATAATTTTAATTTTTGAAAATTAAATAATCTGAAATTTTTTGGAAATTTATTTTCAGTTTTTAAAATTTTTAAATATATTTTTCTAATTTTTAATTTCGAAAAGAATTTTTAAATTGTTTTTTATTTTTAAAATGTTTTTTTTTAGTTTTTAATTATGTGGCATGCCACATCATCGCCACGTGGCAAAAGTTGCACAGTCAGCAACTGCCACATGGCGAAAACCATGCCAAATCATCACTGAAGTGGGCCCAGAGACTTTTTTAAAAGACAGAAAATTTTGCAAGGGTGTTTTTAAGTTTTTTTTTTACCGAGGACCAAAAGCAAAACAAGCCATATTTACAGGGACTAAAAGCATATTTTAGCCTAAGAAAAATATATGTATAGACATTTATTTTATGAAATGGCTCACACTCATACACACAAAATTGGGCTAATTTTACTTTTTTAGTTTCACTTTATTTAAACTATTTTTTTTCTTCCTGATGCTAGTTCAAAGAATCAAATGAGTTCACTAATGAGGATGGCGGCAATGAATTTGATGAAGACATTAATGAAGATGACAACTAATTGATGAAGAAGACATTAGTACTTTTGTTTATACTCTTGTAGTACTTAAGATACTTTGTTTAGGATTTGTTTCTTGAACTATAGTACTAAAAATACTTCGAATTAACTCTTTTGTGAATATTTTGATGTTTAATATTGATTCCAATTTTTGTGTTACAATTTATACTTCAAAAAAGATACTTTTTTTATCATACAAATAAGTAAAAATGATTTTTTCTATGTCATATTAATCTGGCTTTGTTTTACATCTCAGTTCCTGCGGATTTTTCTGGGGAAAGATAAACTTTCCTGCGGTTTTATCTGCGAATATCATTTTCCTGCCGATTTTCCTGCGGTATTCGCTGCGGAAGTACCTGCGGTTTTGTTTGAAGAAAACGTGACACGGACAAGAAAAACTCATTTAACTCTGACCGAAAGTTACCTGCGGATTTTTGTCACAATTCTTGAGGAAATTTCCGCAGGGAAGTTTCCTGCGGATCATAAAATCCTCAGGAAACAATTACCCACGAAGGTATTACCTGGGAACCTTATTCCTTGGCAAAATCCGCAGGAGATTCCGCAGGAAAATCAAGAGTTTCTAATAGTGTCGCCCTCACGGGTGTTTGAGACTTTCGTATATGGGTTAATTTTTTCACGTTTGTGTGATTTTAGAATTGTATCACAGGAGAGTAGGGTATGGGCCATTGGGCATGGTGCCTTTTAGTTTATGTTATTTATAAGGTTGGAGTATCCCTTGCACTCCGTTTCTAATACAATCATACCGGTTAAAAAAATTGAACAAAGAAAAAGATTGCTTGTTTATAAATTTATAAGTAACAGACATATAGAAATGGAAAATAGAGAATACCACATTATTTCTTTATTCATCTCTTGATATACCTAAGACAATTAAAATGTGGTAAACCCGAGTTAAAACATAGGGAAAAGCAAAACAAATAATACTACCTCCGTCCCTAATTATATGGCTCTTTTGAAAAAATAACAGGAATTAAAAAAATTGAAAGTTGTAATAAATTTGTTTGTAATTGCTATTGTTTTCACAATTTAGAGAATTAATATGTTTTCAATTTAATATTTAATGCTGTTGGAAGAAAAAGATATAAAATAAATAGGGATGTGTTGGTAAAGAATTAATTAATGTACTTGAAAATACCAAATGGAACTTATAAAAAAGACAAATTTTTTTCTTAAAAGGGTCTTGTATTTAGAGACGGAGGTACTATTAGAAAAATATTGTTGCAACTTTTTTAAAGAATCTCATCACCAACCAGGTGGTAAAAGGATAAGAATCTGGTTTCTTCAAGAGAAGGAAGGCCAAATTTTAGCTCAATGTGTCTGTCGAGAGGACTAAAAAAACTTGAGAGGCGTTTGGTCATAATTTTGTAATTTGACCATCTTCTGAACAGTTCTCTCAACAAAGGTTCATCTTGCTTTTCTTGCTGAGATGGCAGAACCTATTAATAAGAAAACCATATAATGAATCATGTCAATGTAATACCTATACTATTGATAAAAAAATAAATCATGTGATTGTTATTTTGAGAGATTGATGAGTAACGTACGTATATATAGCATGAGGTGTTCCTCAGGAGTGAAGGTAGGCTCCGATCCTTCTCGTGATTCCCTTCTGCAATGTCTCCCACCCTTCTTTAAAGCTGATTTTCTTTTTATTCTTTTTATATAAAATGGAGCTGATAAACTTGGACACACTCATTAACGCAGTGCTGTTTTGATGGACTTTGATGCAAGAATTAATCAGATCCAAAGATAAAATTATTTACGGGTTTCGTTCGGTTTTGGATGATTCATTTAAAAAATCGATCCGATCTAATTTAATGTGCTTTATTTTAGGATATCTAAATTATAAATTGTATTTTTTTTATTAATATTATAAAGATATGGTAAAATAATAATGGGGAGCTAACCCGCAACAAGTCCGACAAGTGGCCAACGGGAACCGTTCCAGATTTTCGGAGTTAACAAATAATGACGAGAATCCTAATATCAATGGGGAGAGATATGTGGAGGAAGAATTGCAAAATAATAGGGATTTGAGTGCTAATTTTAATTCAAATGAGGAAGAATTAATAGCTTCCCCTCTATGGTACGTGACCTTTGTTCTTTGATCAAATAGAGATGCTAGTAATTCAAGAACCTGGAATTAGTGGAACAACCGCTGAAAAAGTTGTTATGAGATGGGTTTTCCTTTTCATTTTTATATGGATTTTGTGGGATTCTCGGGTGGAATTTGGATTCTAGGGGAGGATGTTGAGTATGATGTGGAGTTAGTCACGACAAATGCACAAATTATCCATGTCTGTATTAAAAAAAGATCGTGAGTTTTATAGTTGGGATTCAACAAATATGAACAATCCTTGGATTGCTTTGGGTGAATTTAACTCTTAAAATTTATCCATGTCTTAAAGAGTAACAATACCTTCCTAAAATTTATACTCCAAAAGTATCAGACTATCAAATAAGCATACAATTTAGTACATCAAAGCACAAAGCGGGATTGTGATACTGTTTAGGAGAACTTTTGAAAACATGCTTATGACATTTTTCAATAGCTTTTTTTATCTTATTTTCATCGATTCTCCAAGATAGCTTATGAAAACAGCTTATAGCATAAACAAAAACAATTTAACTTCATTATATCATTTGCAACAAAATTGTATGCTTATTTGTTCAAATTCCGCTACACTATAGCCACTATTTAACAACATTATGACAACTCACAATAACATAACCATTCATTTATAGTTATGATGGAGACTATATATGTATTGATGGTTAATGAACTTCAATTAATACCAAGATTAGAAAGAAGTTGGAGCTAAACATTGAACACTAAGTAAGAAAAAACAATAATCCTGATGAGAAGCATCTTTAATGCAAAATAGTAATCTCACGTGTACAAAGAGGAAGATTGAACTAAAAAGAAGAATTTTTCTTTATGAAATACTAGATATTTAAGAGGAACCTGTTATCTCCTATAAAGGCAAATAACAGTGTAAGTGTCTCATAATTCTACTCCGTTTTTTCTAGTTTCCCAGTCTGTCTCAGAGTCATTACTAGTAACGTGTCTATAACCTTCACTCCTACTTCTTGGAGAAGATGAAATTTATCTCGAGCTTTATATTGAATGAACTTGTGGATTATATTTTTGTGAAACAATGTAATTTAGAGCTGTGACCACATCTGCTATAACCGGCCGCATATTAGACTGCTCTTGAACACACCTAGCGGCAATATCAAGAGCTTGGTACAAACCCCTTTCTGGATATTGACCTTCAAGCAATGGATCCACCATCTTTGAGAATCTTTTTCGCTTTTTGAATGACCGAGTTGCCTGCAAAAGCGAATAAAGATGCATAAGGTAAGGATTTTACCATAAAAATAAAACAACTTTCTCAAACACATAACAATGTGACAATGTATCAACAACCTTCATCATCATCATCATCAAACTATTCAATGAAACATTTGTTCAGTGCTAAAAGGGATATATAGGAAGCTTAATGGATAACCACTTACATTCTAGCTTAACAACTTCAATATTTTATACAACATGCAAGGCTTAGGTATAAACAACATATATGATTTCCGTCAAGAGTTAGGTAAAAGATAATTGACATACCCATGCAACTAGCTTTTGTTCTTTAACAGGTTTTCTATGGTCAAAGGCCTTTCTGCCTGTGATGAGCTCCAAAAGAGTGACTCCAAAGCTATAAATGTCCGACTTGAATGTCAATTGACCTGTCATTGCGTAATCTGGAGCACAGTACCCATATGTTCCCATTACCCTTGTTGACACATGAGTCTTATCACCAATTGGACCTACTTTTGCCAAGCCGAAATCAGATAACTTGGGATGATAATCGTTGCCTAACAAAATGTTGGAGCATTTGAGGTCACGGTATATGACAGGAGGCTTCATTTTATCATGCAAATACTCCAAACCTTTAGCTGCACCAACAGCTATTCTCATTCTTGTATTCCAATCTAGTGGTTTTTTCCAGGGGAGAAAGATCTAATAGAACGAAAAAGATGAAAAACATAAGCAACAAAAACAAAGAATACTTATGCCAATTTATTCTCTGCATGTTTGGATTGACCCTGAGTTTAATTGGCAGAATCACGGTATGACATTATGAAATTAGCAAAAGTTACATTTTGGAGTGTTAACAAAATCACAGTGCTACATTGGTTTTACTAAATTAACCGTCAATCAAAACATGCACTCTACATTTACGAAGAAAAATGAGAATTTAGGGTAACAGTAAAGCAACCATGCAAATGATTCTCCAAAGATCCCAAAGGCATGTACTCATAAACCAAAAGCCTCTGCTTTCCCTCAGCACAAAATCCTAATAACTTGACAAGATTTGGGTGTTCTGCCAAACCAAGTGTTAACACTTCAACAACAAATTCTCGGGTTCCTTGAAGTCCATCAGGGTCAAGTTGCTTTATTGCAACAACCTACACCAACAGTAAAATGCCTCAAATTAACATGAAAACCACTTGGCAAAGAACATGAATGTGTAAGGCATTGTAAAAGTTCTATGATTTCATTTCTTTTAAGAGAAGAATTTTTAACGAACCTGATTTATTTTCTCGATGTAACCCTTATAAACCTTGCCAAACCCTCCTTCACCAACAAAGCAATCTGCCCTAAAATTCCCTGTTGCGGTTGCAAGCTCATCAAAAGTAAATGTCTTTGCAACTTTTCCATATGTGGAAACCCCATCTTTTAAATTCAAATTCTTCACGCCCAAGGAATGTTGATAGTGTGTAGAATCATCTTCCCTTTTCTCACTCACATTCAAATTCAAATCAACTTTAACCTTATCTACAAAAAACAATCCAAACAAAACAAAGAAGACATGAGGAATAGAAATCAAACAAAATGACACATGTATCAAACAATCGAAGGAGAGAAAAATAAAAATAATCAGAATTCAAATGTTTATAAAAGCGCAAATTAATAACAAACTTCATTTTTTTTATAAAAAAAAGTGGGCTTGTCATTTTGCGTTTTTATCAACTTTTAATTTATTGATCGAGCCATTCTAAGACGCACCCACATCAAGAATTTCATTTATTTTTTCAAAGGGTAAAGATTTAACAGGAAAAAAATGCATGAGAATATTAATCAATGAAGATCCATTGATAAAAAAACAGCCGAACTGATATTACTGTGCTTCTCTCTATGGCCAAAATCATCTTTCACGCCCAGGAAAAGCTGATTGTGTTTAGAATCATCTTCACTTTCATCATCTACAAAAAAAAACATACAACACAGAAAAAACCATAAAAAAACAACACATGAGGTATAGAAATCAAACAAAATTGCACATGCACCAAAAACCGATAAAAGCGCAAAGTGACAGCCCCGCTATGATTTATTGATCGAACCATGCCAACCATTAAAGTAGCAAATAGAAGGGCAAAAAAAAAAAAACAGATATAGAATATAAATAAACAATTAGAATCTGAGCTTCAAAATATTCCATCAGTACTCAAAACTCGTCAGGGTGAGAAAATCTACTACATGGTAACGTTTCTCCGAGCAATAAAATTTATTGCCATCTAAAACATGAACAGTCACAAACTCTAAACCCTAATTCATAAAAAAAATTGGAATATAAAACAGGAACAATGACAATAAAATTTACAGATGCCAAAAAAAAACAGAAGCATTCAACAATTTGCATCATGAAGAACAAACCCCCTCTAAAAAAACAACCATTGATACAACAGGAACAATAACAAACCCTAAACATTAAACTCTAACCCTAAACCATTAAAAAAAATGCAAAATAAATCAGGAGACAATTTGCAAAAAAAAATAAAATAAAATAGAAGCATTCAACAATTTGCATGATGAAGAACAAACAAGCCCATCAATAAAAAAACAACCTTTGATCGATCTATGACACATGCACATCAAGAATTTCATTTTGGTAAGAGGATAGAAACAAAATGAACTAAAAAAGTGAAGGAATACAAGGAATTATATAGGAGCATAATTGTTTGTTTATAAACTAGGAAACAATTGTGCAGACATTTAATGTGTACGCAAATTTCAGCAGATTTGATGCAATCACTATTATTGCCATGAATGAAAAAACTTCCAAAAAATAATAATTACTATGAATGAAAAAAAGGAAAATAAAAGGATGTGGCATTTAAACATGGTATACCTGTTGAGTAAGGGATTGGTGTGCAAGCTGGTAATCCTTATGGAGGATGTAGAGACTTGCAGATGATGCCATTGCAGCCCTGGTGAGTGCAGAACTATGCCATTGATCCTTTAACGTTAATGCAACTCGATCTTTGAATAGATCAATATGATAGTTTATTTTCATAACTTAATAATTGCATGAAATTGCATAAATTAAGAGAACAAATTGGTCGGTTTTAAGGTTAAGGATCAAATTAACTAATTTTAAAGTTAAAAGATCATAGTGAACAAATTTGTTAGTTAAAAAATTTTAATTTAAGTTCTAGCTTAACTGACAAAATTGCCGAAAATTACTAAGCTGGAGCTGTCACAGGGTTCAAATCCCGACTTCTCGTTTGTGCGAGTTTTTAATGGTATGTGTCATCCTTTCGTCCATAAAGAGTTTTTCCGTCATCTGAATTATTTAAAATAATTCTTCAAATTAAAAACTCAAAATTTTTGGAGTCAAAGTGAATTAACAACTAAGTAGTAAATTAACAACTTACACCCACTTGTTTTTACCGTAAAACCTATTTGTCACTATTCAAACTACGCTCCACTCTCTATTGAGTTGCTCTGGTTGAAAAAGGTTGTTTGTCCTCCTACTCACCTTTGTGCTTCTATTGTCAATCTCACCAAATTAAGAGGCATTAAAGTTAAAATCAAGTTATAATTTTAGCTAATTCAATATTTAGCAGTAGATATAGATAGTTGATTTCAAAGAAGATTAAGATGCTGATTGCTGAAGTGGACAAAGATAATTGATTTCAACCTGAGTAAAACACTCAAACTACTAAACAAGAAAATGTTAACTATTATGCCGTATGCAATCAGTTATAGGCATCAGTTGAACTTCGTTACAGTAATCAAGTTCATCAAAACAGGATCATACAGGAAAATTAAAAAGAAGTTTGCATTTGCCTAGATTTTAACAATATGTTGCAAAATCTAAAGACTCTACTCGATGTTCCCTTCCAATAACTTCGAGTTTGAGTCATCTGCAGCTCCAAAAATCTGGGAAATTTCTTCTGGTGTCTTACCTTTTATCATGCCTTCTACTTTAGTCCAAGTCAGCTTCATCAGACTATCAACTTTCATGTAGCATGCGGATGTTAAAAGATCAAGCAGAGTTTTAGGATCAACATCGAGAAATTGAGCAATCCAGTCCTTGAGTTCTAAGCCCATCAGTCCACTGCCACGCTTGACCTTCTTGCAGTATTCAAGGACCATTTCCAACATTTTGCTATTCATTTTATGAACAGAAATGGTATCAACATCACCAACAGAAATGGTCTCAGTAATGTCAGAAAATCTTTTTGATAGAAGTGTCACACCATAGTCAATTTCAAGCACATTCCCATCAAAGCATATCAAGTTGATTTTCTTCGACAGAATATCAGGACTGCAATTCACTATCCCTTCCTGCAATTTCTACCAATATCTTAGTCTACTTTTTTTTAATATTGGATGCAATGCTTAATAATTGGGATACGAAAAATAACAGAATTCCTGAAATATTTCTTTTGAGAGATTACGTATTTGATGCAGATCAAGATTACCCATGCATTTATCCAAACCTATGAAGAATTAATTTTCTGTTTTTCTATCTTATTTATAATTTTAATTACAAAAAATTTAGGCACCAAATGGTTGTACAAATATCATTCCATAAATACGTACAGGGTTAACCACAACATGTTTCAAAAGGAACTCATACTACATAATGCAATTTGAAATTCAAGAACTAAGTTTTACTGAAATCACCTTTGGCTTGTAAAACTTTATGTAAAAATCTAATGTGTTAATAACAAATGTTGTATCGATCTTCTCTCCGGCAAGTTTCTGATCAATCTGAATACCAACAAATGAAGACAAAACAGCTATTACTATTACAGGCAAAAATCAAATGAAAATAATTAAATTACCACCGTTCAACTACACAATTCTTATACAAAAAACAACATAATTCAGACATAGTGAACATAATTCAGACATAGTGAAACCATTTTCTCCAATGCAAGTGTAACAAGTGCATTAGATAGTTGAGAAATAAAGTCAAGTCTCTGGTCTCTTGTACTCCATTTCTAATATAATTATATCGGTTTAAAAAATTGAAGAATTATATTACTTATTTGTAAATTTAGAAGTAACAAACACAGAGAAATGGAGAATAGACAATACCACAGCAAATATAGCTTCCATTATTTCTTTATTCATCTTTTCATATACCTGAGACAATTAAAATGAAGTAAAACAAGAGTTAGGAAATGGGAAAAGCAAATCAAACAATATCAGAAAATCATCGCTGCAACTTTTCTAAAGAATCTCATCACTAACCAGATGGTTAAAGGATGAGAAGCTGGTTTCTTCCAGAGAAGGAAAGATGATAGAAGCATGAACTCTATGTTGGTCGAAAAAGCGAAAAAACTTTGAGAGAAGTTTGGTCATAACTTTGTAACTGGACCATTTTCTGAGCAGCTCTCTCAACAAAAGGTCATTCTTTTTTTCTCCCAAAGATGGTAGAACCTATTAATAAGAAAATTGCATTAATTTTAATCATGTTAATGTTATGATGCAAAATCCAAATGGTTGATACATGATAGGACACCGACACATTTGATGTGGCCTAAATTCTTCCTTGTACACAATTCATAAACAGGTCTAGATACGCACTTTAAGACCATATAAAACTGCATTGGAAAGGGAAATTTTTAGCGTATAAGTGCCTGAGTCCGACGCCTGATTGGACACAACACATTTGATTGCATTTAATCAAATTTAAGAGTATGATTCATGAATATTATATGATAGCCAAATGACAATCTTACTCACTTTTGATATGATGTACTCTTCAAATATCTCCTTGTACTTGCCATATAGTTCTGGGCCATGATTCTTACTTTTGATATGATTCTGGAAGCACAAATTGTAGCCAGTCCTGCATTACAATTTAAGTGGAAAAATAATACAGATTAATTAATTTCTTTTTAGAAAAGGCAAAATCATTTAACACAAGGAGTGCCAATTAATATTGAACAAAGTCAAGAAACCACACCATTCCATTAAACTGGTTGAATCCACCAAGAACTTAAAAGTAATGAAAACTAACATCCACAACCCCTAGGTTACAAATACAATCCCATATCCACAACAAAGAAAAAACTTAATGCTAAAAAACAAACAAATAGACTAATTACACCATCCAAGTTAGAAAAACATAATTCTTGAAAATCATCATACATATTACACCATAATTAAAACTGAAATCTTGAAAAGCATAACTCTTGAACACAGTTTCTCAGCAGAAAAAAAAATAAACAAGAAAAAGAAAAACTGCTACGTACGTATATAGGATCATGTTTTCCTCCATGGTGAAGTTAGATTCGGGCAAGCCTTCTGCAATCTTCTGAGCTTTCGTGACTCCCTTCTGCATTATCTTCCATCCTTCTTCAAAGCTGATAATCTTCCTGTTACTCATTGATGTGTTGACAAGTTTTCGGTTGAACTGGAGCGGAATCGGAGACAGGAGAGAACTCTAACTTTAGGAACGGTTTGTATTAGAGGATGAAATGAAACTTCACTCACTGCATCTTAACTCAACTAACTGGTTTACTAGCTTTGTATACAAATAGGAGTTAGTTATGATATATAGTTATAGAAGTTAGTTGTGACGGTTAGAAGGGGTTCATTAGTTAGTTACAAAGGGTAACTTGCTGAACAAGACTCAGTTCTCTTAAATTAGTAAAAATCAATAATGAATCTTCTCTTAAATTCTTTCAATTTTTTAATTCATAATAGTTTGTAAAGGTAGAAGAGAACCTTATATTTGATTGATCCTGTGAATGAACTAATTAATAAATTAAACTTATATTTTGTTTGATTCTACCACCTAGTTGTAATTTTGTACTTTCTTTTTCAGCTCCAGTTTTGGCCCTATGGGAAAGGCCACCATTAGGACAAATTAGTCCTTCATATGAAAATGTCATGGGCAAATTAGTCCTTCAGTTAATTGTTACTCATTGTAATAGAGAGACTAATTTTTCCATCATATAAAAATGTTAGGGGTCAATTTAGATATTATACATTTTTGTCACGGGATGTTTCAGCCCGTGAGAAAATTGTGAGACCAAATTAAGTTTTTACTCTCATCATAATATATAACTGAATTTAATTAAAATTTTATTATTGAATTAAATCAAATTTGATCTAATTTTAGATTTAAACTTTACATTAAATCTTATCTAATCCTTAAATTAATTTTAATAAATCAAATCTAAACTAATTTTAATTAAAAAACATATATATTCAATACTTTTTTTAGATATATTCAATAATTATTTAAAAAGAAGGACAAAACTTAGGTACAATTCTATAGGTGCTTTTCGTAGGGTTCTTAACTAAAAATACAAATATTTTGGATATAACAAACTTTGAGAAAATTATGGATTTAAGAAAATCATGGTGAATTTAGTTAAGAACCATACGAAAAGCACCTAAGGAATTGTACCTAAGTTTTTTCCTAAAATACTTAGTTTACGGTCTCCTAAAAAGAATACTTAGTTTTACGGAAAAATATATTCAATAATTATATAAAAAAAATACTTGGTTTACCGGTAGATAGTTTCTTCCTCTAATTTTGTCCTTCATTTAAATTTTATCTTTTAAACATGTACTTGTATATTAAGTGGATAACAAATTTTGGTTTAACCGATATTTCTTCCAATTTATCCTTCATTTAAATTTTTTCAAGTACGTATGGAAAAATATATATTAAAAGAGATCAATCTCTTAAATGAATCTCATTTAACGAAAATGATTAGTTTTTACGGTTGCACGTTGATGTATACTTTAGTCCGTAAAAAAGATAATTATATAATTTTAAGTTAACTCGAGACAAGAATCCGTGTGATTGACACGGATCGCTTTCCTAGTAAATTCTAGCTCAACTCGTGTATTATTTGATTTTTCTTTTTAAAGACTCATGTATTTGATTATTTACAGAGTTTCATCATATTATTAAATACTCATTTGACTGATGACTTAAGTCTTGTTAACAATTCTACTATATTCGAACCATGAACCATGAACATCATGAAACTTGTTGTAATATTATAAGGATACAAATATTAATGGTATCAACATCACAATCATAATGGTATCATTAAAGTCCTCAGATATTTTTAACATAAGTACAACACTAAATCAACTTCAAACACAACCCGTCAGAGCTTATCAAGTTGATTTTCTTTGAGAATATTTGGACTGCGATTCATTTTCTCTTAGCCTTTTCCTTTTGGAATTGGATGCATTGTTTAATAACTAGTGTAATGACCCGTTCTAAGCACGTGATACATTGACTTTAAATTTTTTAATGAATTTTGTGCATTACAATATATTATAAAACAAATCAATTCAAAAAATATAATATTGATCGCATATTTAGTTTTTTTTATTTTGTCACATTAGTCTCCTTTTTATGTTGTAGAAAATAGGGAGACATTAGATTACAATAAAGAAAAAAGTAACAACTTTATTTTTGTAATTTAAGCACCAACCCAAAAATTTGGCTAGCAATGTGGTATTTTATATTCTTATTCAAAACTTGAGCAATAAATTACAATAATTTGAGGGACAAAAATACAATTAAACCTAAAATATATAATACTATAAATATTTATTGTCGTCTCACACAAAAAATTAACAAATTAATACACATTTGTTACGTAAAGATTTTTTTTTGAAGGAATTTGTTACATAAAGATGTCAACTATGATAAGTAATTTTTGTGTATTTAATTATGGTACATATATATTAACAAAATAAATTTAAATGACTTTGGAATTTAACATATAAAAAATTTAATATATTATTTAATATGTATTCTTGGGGCATACATAAGACCGGTAAACATATTATATTCATTGAGATAAAAAATTTAATCCACTAACTCAAAGGACACAAATAATAGTAATAATAATAATAATAATAATTTTTTTTTTTAGGGAATAATTATTATTATTAGTATTTGTTTAATAATCGGGTTTCCTAATCGTAAGTCAACCTCATTCATTAATCAAAGGTACAATTCCTCTTTCACTTCTAAGTTTCAATTCCAATTCTGATTTTTTGTACCTTTTCAATTCATCCTCCACTTCTCCCTTCTTTTTCTCATGAGTTTTTGAAATGTTCATAGTACATTTTGAGACCCAAATAATTGTGTTGCAGCTTATGTTCATGCTGTTAGCGGCTTCTCTTCTAGCCTTTTCCACCGATTCTAGTAAATCCAAGCTATCTTCAAGGTCTGTTCTTTTTCGATGGCAGGAGCAGATTCACAACCTTGGCACATATAAGAAATCTCTAATACCGTGCCACATGCTCCTTGCAAAACCCAATGGATTATCAATGACACCGTGTCCCACTACTAAAATTGTTTTTTATTTTCGTAGGGAGTTTTGTTGGGATCTATATAATTTAGTGCTATTACACAAAGGAATCATTATCGTATGCCTCATAATATTATACATGATATACCAATTCGCATTTTATGTGTTTGAAATATTTGACCATGCATATTGGTCAAATATGCTTACAATTGATGTTGAATAATAATAGAAAAGAAATACATTGTAATATCTTTTGTATGTATAATAAATATAAGATTATAGTAAGCACTTTGCATTTTTTCAATATAGTTATGATTAATATTCTTCATTGTTATTATTATTTTTTTATTTATCACAATAAGTACGCATTTGAACTAAATTTACCCCATAAATATATGTATATTTTTTATTTCCTTTTAAAAAAAAGTTTACCCCATAAATTTATTCAAGTTATGTATTATAATTTTGTAACCTACCGAATTTTATATGTACCGTATAAATCTTAACTGAAACGCCTATTACATTAATAATTATTTGAATGTAACCGACTATGTATTTTATGAAAAAATTAATTTGAAATTAAAAACGGCTTTTATATAATAATTATTATTAAGCATGAATTAAATTTCAAGAGAATTTTTTGGAACACATGCCAAGTCATCTTATGATGATGTGAATATGAAAAAATCATTAATAAGTCACTAATTATTCACACTCAGTGGAATTTAATTTTTATATTTATTTAAAATTTGTGTAAAGTTTAAGACATAAGTAAATCGTAAATTGATAATATGGAAACTGAAATATTTTTTCATTGAAGTATCAATACATGCAACAAAAGTGATTTATTCAATTGAAAATCGTAATTTCATTGTCTATGACATGAACATTATTCTGGTACATTAAAAATAGACACACAACATTGACATAATGGATAAACAACTTAAACGTAACAAAGTCACTTGAAAATATTATTTTTCTATCTTCACAATCTTTTTGACCGGTTGAACAATTGTGTCAGATGTCCCATAATCTTCGTTTGCTGGCAACATTCTCTTCTTAGGAGGTGCAAATGATTCACAATCTGAGTCAATAACATCTTTCGAGTTCACACCCTATGCACTACAAGAAAAAAGGCATTTTGCGACTTCTGAAATCATGGATTGCGACTGTTAGAAGGGTCGCAGATATCCCTTTGCGACTGTTCCCCAACAGACACAGAAGTTGGGGTCGCAAAGGGTATTCTGCGACTGTTCAACCAACAGTCGCACCAACAGTCGCAAAGGCTATTGCGACTGTTAGGAACAGTCGCAAAGGAAGAGCATTCACATGGTTTTGAAGGGACTTGCGACGGTTCCTAACAGTCGCAAAGGAAGGGACTTGCGACGGTTCCAAACAGTCGCAAATGAATGTTTTTAATTTTTTTTTAATTATAGTCTGTTTTTAAGCCAATTTAACTAAATATATTATCAAATACTTAAAATGCAAAAATATATAACTTTAAATGACTAAATCTCATTCATATAATTCATCAAAGAGTAACAACATTGATCCATGCATCAACTTAATTAAAACAATGGATAAAATGCATAGTTAAAACATTCACAAACCAAAACACTAGTGACTAAACATTCAAAACAACTATAGCAGAATTAAAATTCCCTAAAAATATATAAGTATCCCTTAGTGATGTTGCTCCATTATCTTCAACCTTTCTTGATTATCTTCCATTCTTTTCATCCTTTTATCCTCGTATGGTGTCATGTTTTGACAAGAATGAGACCTTCAATACAATTACACTACAAGATTGACGATAAGCAAAGTCACAACGAAGCAAATGGCTAACATAGTAGGATAAGAAAATACTAGAAAAAATAACAATAAAAACTTTATATTAATAAAGTGCATATAAGAAACTTATACCAAGCTTACACAGAGAAGCTTATACCAAACTTTATATTAATAAAGGGTTGATGAATATTACGCTTCTTTTTTGCGGTTTTTTGAAACGACAAAGTTTACAAGGGCATCATAGTGTAAAGCATATACAAAGGTTCAACAAAAAATCAACAAAAAATCACCTATCTATTTCAAGTAATGTCCTTATTCTTTCTAGACCAATAACAAAGGTTCAAATGAATAAATTTTACCTTCAAAAGGGAAGTATGAGATCTGAAGAACTGCAAACGACGTCGTAACCCAATTGCAAAGAACAGAGATGGCAAAGCTGAAATAAGAAATTACAAAGAATTTATAAAATCAAGAAATTAACAAACTATTGACAAACTATTAACAAACTATTGAAGTGAAGTTACAAACTATTGAAATCAAGAAGTAATAAGTAATAAGTAATTAATACATTCAATTTGAAACCTTTATATTATTACTATTATTTGTAACTCAAATGGAATATATTCTAAACAATATTGGATGCAAATATGTGTTAAGACAAATTGGTAGGAATGCTGATATTTCACTGTTAAATTAATTTAAAAATTTGGATTTCTTTGTAGAGACTTAAGAGAATGCATAGCAACTACATGTGTGATTCAACATGTTCAAAGACAGGGGACATATGGTGCAATCAAAGACATCAAACTCATTCGATACATATGATCGGTTATAGATTCCAAATTCTTAACAAAGTATAGTTAAGTACTTGGTGAAGTTTCTGCTACACAAACAAAAGAGACAAAACTTGTTTACATAAACTAGAAAAACTACAGCAGCCTATCTCAAAAAAATGCAGACATTATAGTACATAAAATCTGTCATAACATCACAGTAAGAAATGTCATTTATCCCTCAAAGAAAATCAGTAAATAAACTGCAAGTGACAAAAAGGAAAGTAATAATACCTCCCGGCAATGGTAGTTTGGACCGGGAAGCTGGGTCGAATAAAATGGTAGTTATGACTTAGTTGTTAGCTTGCTTCTAGTTTCTGTAATGCAGATATTTTCAAATTAATGATATTGGGTTGCACGATTTCGTTAAGAAATAATGCAAGATACGAATGTATGTAACATAAATTTCCGCATATTATCAACAGTAATTGTCTCAATGCAAAGGATTATGACCTTCTTTCTTTTAGTAATGATGCACTACCCCATATAACATATTGCACATTTTGATACAATTTCGATTGGGTGTTATATCTAGAAGCTAAATGAGAGAACTCTTGGACAACTGAGGCGCAAAAATTGATTTCAACTTATGAAAGATGCTAGTAGCTAGAACACTCGTGTTTATTGTAAGATCATTTTAACATTTTCTTTTCTATAAAAATTGCAACAACAAAAAATTACTTACTAACTTTATGTCAATGCTAATAACTCATTGTGCAAAGGGAACTACAAATTATACCTGGATTTCTTTAGAGTTGGTCACATTAAACTATGAACAAGTCAAATCTCTTTTGAGATAAGTTTCAAGCACTTAATCATAAAGTAATGCAGAAAACCAAATACTACATTCAAAATGCCCCTCCAAACCTAATGAAGAAACAGTTTAAGAAAGAAAAAACTGTTACCTCTTTGAATCTGATAATATTAGGATGCCTTAATGATCGGTGGTTAATTATCTCCCTTTGAACATTCTCATCAATCTGAAATCACAAACACAACTCACGTAGAACAAACACATATGAGAAAGAACTTGAATGAAAAAAAAGTATCCCTAATGTAAAGTTTAAGCTTGATAGAGAGAGCAACAAAAAACTCAATTCAATGAGAAAACTTATGAATATCACTAAATTCCATTCAATTCAAAAGTAGAACATTCAAGATTTTACAATAACACAAACTGAAGAATTTCATTCATCACTCTAACAGGTAACAACTTAGCCACAGGCAGGTAAGGCACAGAGGGCAATTCAGTTGGAATATGATAAAAAGAAAAGATACAGAGGAATGGAAGTAATAACAATTCAGTTCAGGAAACTTTGAGAGGAAGTTAACCCGTAAAAGAGCTAGCTTACTGGCAGTCATTGTCCGATTACATATCAGATCTCAGCATTGTCTTCAATTTCTAGATCACTACTTTCTACTTGAACAAAAAAATGGTATTGAACTCTTATATAATTTCACGCATAAGTTTTAAAACAACCCTCACAGAAAACCAGAAAGTATGATATCAACATATATTCAAAATAATTGAATATTATGTGAAGACAGAAAATCAAGCAACATAGCACACTTACAAACTTGAAAGATAAACAGCAGATCATGAAACTGCAATTAATTAGAAACTTAAAACTGACTCACCAGATCAGCTTCAGCAGGCATGCCAAGTCGCGACTATGTATTTGCTATTATCAGAACAACATTTTCACGCTGGTTCCTTACATTATCTTTCTGCATAAAAGAAAACTTAAGATTACCAATGACAGATATTAAACATGTTATCATAAATCACTTGCAAGTTGTAACACTATTTGAGAAAACTTATAAAAAGAGCTTAGGACATCTTCGAAAACCGTTTTCAACTTATTTCCATAAGCTCTTTAAGATAACTTATGAAAAAAGCTTATAAATTACACACAAAAAGTTTAACTTTATTTTATCTTGTGTTATAGAAATAGCTTACTCATACGTGCTTATATGATAAGTGTTTATGCTATAAGCTGCAAAATGAGTTGTTTATCCAAACAGAGTCTTATTATAGAAATCATTTATACACAAACACTTATATGACAGCTTATACATAATCAATTATATAATAAGCATTTAATTATTCAATTTATCCACACACTACCTTATAACAAAAAAATTGCAAAGAAATGAAATATTATGAAAAAGCAAAAAATAAAATAAAAAGACACTGTAACCAAGGTGAATAATCAACCACAAGAAGACACTGTAACCAATCTATTTACATATCAGATCTCAGCATTATAATAGTATAATTCAAGATTTAAAGTAGTTGCAATTTAATGCTACCGAGGTGAATAATCAACCACAAGAAGCTCACTAGTTTTTCGGTTATAATTATTTTAACGTTCTAATTCAACTTTCCAGTCCCCCATTAGGTTTTACTATCACACATGCATTAATATAGTTTCTTTTGGGGCCTCTTATAGCTTACTACTGCTATAGCTACTTTCCATTTATGTTCATGCTAACTAAAACTAAACTCTACATCACTTTTCTAATACATGTCTTATAATCATGGAAGACTACTTTCTGCTTTTGATACTTTCTCATGAAACTAAACTCGAGCCAAATTAACAAGCTCAAAGAAAGGTACAAACACAATACTAATAGCTACATAACCATCACAACAGTTGAGCAAAAAAATGCATTAATGTCTGCAAAACCAGACTCGTAACTAACAAAATAACGCCTAAACCATAGAGAATAAACCTGCACAAAACCAGAAAAAATTGAGCAGACCAAAACAGCAAATTACAGAAAAATATCTAAACAAAAAAAAACAGAACAACGTCTAAGTTTGTTTGACATGCATGGTATGCGTAAAATGTGAGAATTGGATCTGCCACTTTCCTAGCTTTAACCCTCTAAATTACGAAAACTATCGAATAATAATTTGTGGCAGGGGGCGATGAGCATTTGTTATCCCATCTTTTGGACTCATATTTACATACAAGCATGTTAATCGATACTTCAAATCCGACTCACTTAAGAGACCACAAAGAGAAATAATACAACCCATGACAAGACCACAAAGATAAGCACTTATGTATAAGCTATTTCTATAACAAAATATAATATAATGTCAAATTGTTTTCATTGAATATATCTTGAAGAGCTAAATATTGAAATGGCATAAAACCAAGCAGAAAACGGGCTAGGTGCGCAAAAAAGAATTACAAGAGAACATAAGCAGGCACCCTTACAAGAGCTACTAAACCTTTAACCGAAAAAAACAAACAAAAATAAAACTCCCCCTAACCAACATTGAAAACATGTCCCTAGTAACTTGGAACCCACAAACTGCTGAAAACAGGAACATCCTAACACTTTTAAAAGAACAAAAAAAGAGAGAACAACCTGACACAAGAAACCAGCAGACACCTAGAGACAAAAACACTTAAAATAAAGCACAAGACTCCAAACCAAGACCAAGCCTTAGCCCTCCGAAAGATAACCTGAAGCACTAATCCACAACAAACCAGTACTCTACTACCAGCAAGAACCAACATCCATTGAGACAAACAGCTCAACACCTATTTAAACATTGGCCAAGCAGAAAGAAGAAAAAAGGACAATCCCGGTTCTACTGCTGTTACATTTTAGTATAAACATACCTGGCCTCGAACATCGTCACTTGGTGAACTAAGAAGCTTGACAAACATTGGTACTGCCCCATGATCAACTACCACCTTAGTGTTCCCAGAAGTTCCAGCTGCTATGTTTGTGAGTGCCCTAAGCAGCCTCAAGCTAAACAAACAAAGTCACACAAAACAGATAAACCAGAAATGGATTAATATTATTTCGTACACCTACATCCAATTATATGAGTCCTTTATTCCTAACGAAGAAAAGTTTCATTATCTGTAAAGATCACATGCTCGGGTAACAATTTGAGTAAGATTAGTGTTGACAGATGAGATATCTAGCACGAAAAAAGTGTATTTAAGACATCCTTCACTTTACAAACTGAAACGTACTACAAGGTTGAGTTAAAAAATGGCCAGAACACATCTGAACCAAACATGGTTTTTTGCGGTTTTCGATTGGGTTGGCTCGATTTTGAACACCCATAGCCTACTACTAGGAAGACATAAAAAAGAAAATCTAAGATGCGTTCAATCCAAAGTGCAAGTTAAACAATTACATAATTCATATCATTGCAAAGCAGCTTTTAGTTTTCTACCTCATGTTAAAAATAGATCAACAATCAATATTTACAATACAAATCAAGTAAGCCTATAGATTCCATGTCTAGAAAGAAGCCCCAATTTCTAAGCATTCATGAATCTTGAACTGAACATGAAAATTGTCAAAATTAAGAACTAAATGACTATAAACCTTACCACTAATGCAAATAATAACACCCTTTCCTTTCGGCTCTTCTACGCTGTCAATGAAGCCAGGAACATGCTTTTAGCTGTTGCAAATACAAACATATAGTCAAATCTCAAATTAAATAACTCTAAAAAACATAACCTCTTTTTCTAAAGTCCAAACATTATAGAAGTGAAATAAAAAAAATGTCACAACCATGATGTTCCCCGAACATATCACAACCATGATGTTCCACTATCCTTAGATATTATCCTCAAGGAAAATTGAAATAAATCTTAAACACCATCCTTAAAATCTCTGAATTATACTCAAAGAATAATTAAATTAGATCCAAATTAAAAAATAAATAAAAATCAAGAAAACAAAACGGGGTTAAAAAACACAACTTTGAGTATCCCATTTGAAAATTATCATAGATCAAAGTAGTAACCTCTCATATCTACAAACAACAATGTCGAATAAAAAGGAAAACTTTCAGCAACACATAAATCAGATAAAAGTAAAAAATTTAAGGAAAAAACAAATAAATCAATGGTACCCATGAATCTAATTCAGTTTTATAACACATAAATAAAATAAAAATGAAAACATTAAGGGAAAAAAACATGAATCAAAGTACCCATGAATCTGAGTCAGTTTTATTTATCATTAACGGTTAAGATTTGGAAGAAAATGGTGAAAAAGGGTTGACCTGCAAGTGGGGGTGAAGGCACGGGAACACCAACTGGAAGTTAGGGTTTGAAGGGATCGAATGAAATGATGGTTTTAATGAGAGGGTTCGGATGGGAGAAGGGTTTAGGGATAATGGGTAGATATTATGGGAGGGATCGATTGAGATGATGATGAGAGGTTTGATTAAGCTTTGTTTGTTGTAGTTTCATGAGTTTGGTTATGTTAGGGTAGAGATAGGTTCAGTTCTGACTGATTGTGTTTAACTTTTGGGTGTAGGAATAAGAGAGGGAATTGGAAAATGTACAGCGCCAAACTGAAAAAGAATTTGCGCCTTGTAAAATTTTCCTTAAAACCTGCGACCGTTAGCCTACCAGTCGCAAAAAGCCAAAAAACCTGCGACCGTTAGCCTACCAGTCGCAAAAAGCCAAAAAACCCGCGACTGTTAAACATACTAGTCGCAGTAACTGTCGCAAAAGTGTACTTTGCGACTGTTTTGAGACAAGGGTCGCAAAGCAGGTGTCGCAAAATGACTTTTTTCTTGTAGTGGGAGTTGTAGGACTTGTTTCAGAAAACTTATCCATTAAATCATATCATAAAAAACATGTCCATTTAGAGTAAAATAAGTATGTATTATAATCACAACTGCCATAATTTTTTTAAAAATAAAATAAAATAAACTTCAAAGGGTTATTAAATATAATTACAACATTATCTTTCCCGATACCAATTGTCTTCGAAGCATACCGACTATGAAGATTAGGTTCAACTAAATCATCCTATTTGTTTAAACATGTATACAAACAATAAAAATCACAATTTTGTATTACATTAAGAAAACTAATGTCCACAAATATTGTTTCAAACAATTAGAGTGTTACGATACCTGGATTGTCTCAACTTTATTAAATTTTAAAAAAATGTTTGCATCGTTGCTAAGCTTCATAACACGATAGCTTCTCTCATACCTAGAGTTGAATCCAACACCGACATCAACCTTAAACAAATAACTCGGTACCAAATAGTTGTGCAATCTCATTGGGTAAATCATGAGATGGATCACCCTGCCAAAATATCATAAGAATTATAATATCATACATTTGTTATTATGTAGATTGTCTATTATACATTTCCAAAGTAACTTCCATGGTGAAGTTAGATTCGGGCAAGCCTTCTGCAATCTTCTGAGCTTTCAGGACTCCCTTCTGCAGTAACTTCCATCCTTCTTCAAAGCTGATAATCTTCCTGTTACTCATGTTGACCAGTTTCCGGTTGAACCGGAATCGGAGAGAGGAGTGAACTCTAACTTTAGGAACGGTTTGTTTTAGAGGATGAAATGAAACTTCACTCCCTGCATCTTAACTCAACTAACTGGTTTACTAGCTTTATATACAAATAGGAGTTAGTTATAGTAGCTATAGAAGTTAGATGTGACGGTTAGAAGGGGTTCATTCGTTAGTTACAACCGTAACTTGCTGAACAAATTACTCGGCTCTCTTAGAGTATACTTACTTTTTTTTTAAGGATATATTAGTATAATTACTTGATGTGTACTTTGAGATCATTTTAAGATCATTCAGTCAATAATGAATTTCTATTTAATCCTCTCAATTTCTGAATTCATAATAGTTTATAAAGGTAGAAGAGAAACCTATATTTGATCAAATCTTATCTAATCCTTAAATTAATTTTAATAAATCAAATCTAAACTAATTTTAATTATATATATTATACCTACTAGCAAAAATACGGGCACGGCCCGTCTTTCCGCTCTTTTTATTACGCTAACGTTTAAAAATTATGAACAAATTTTTTTTTATGAAATTTTGATTTTGATTAAAAGTAAAAATATAAATGATTTTTTCTTTCAAATTAAAACAAATCAAACTAACCATGATTATCTATTTCAATGACACCAACAATATAACAAAAAAAAAAAAAATCTAAATTCTTATTTTTTTAATGACACCAACAACAATCTTTATTATAGAAAAAGTTGTTTAAGAGTATAAATGAGATAATAAAAAAGTAAGTATATATATACTTGTTAGTTTGTTACACTTTTTAAAGGGTAAAGGAAAAAAACTGAACATATATATACTCATACTATGTTTATTACACTTTTAATTTAATATTTGAATTTACTCTTATTTATTTCTTATATATGTTATTTGTATTGAAAGTTAATGGTAATTTTGAAAAGAGAAAAAGTCAGCCCAAAAGAGCCAAAACATGTTATTTTCTTTATATATTGTATAAATATAAAAAGAATACTCAGTTTTAGAGTAGATATTTTTTGCTCTAATTTTTCCCTTCATTTAAATTATATACTTTTTACTCTATCAAATAATTGAATATTTTAAAACATATATTTGTGTATAAAGTGGATAACAAATTTTGGTATAATCATTTTTTCTTCTAATCTTACCATTAATTTAAATTCTTTATACATATGTTGGAAGAGATCAATCTCTTAATTGAATCTTAGTTAACTTGAACGATTAGCCTCTGCACTTATCTTATATTATTGAATAAGTGTGTATTTGATTATATTATTGAATACATATGTTGGATGGGGAGAGATTAACCTCTACGTAGAATCGCTTGACTTACATTATAGCTCAATTTATGTATTTGATTATTTACAGTTTCATCATATTATTGAATACTCATTTGACTAAAGACTTATGTCTTGTTAACAGTTCTATGTTCTAATCATGAACCATAAACATTATGAAAGTTGTAGGAATATTATAAGAATAAAAGAAAAATTAGTTTCAAAATTGTTTCCCTTCCCTTGAGAACAACACACACACACAAATATATATATATATATATATATATATATATATATATATATATATATATATATATATATATATATATATATATTCAGGATCCGTTGACACCAAGTGTAATTCACTAAATTTACACTAAATCTTAACTGTTAAAACTAATTGATTCAATGGCTTGTATTGTGTCAACAAAAAAAGAATGAAAGAAAGCACATGATGCAAAAGATTCGTAATTAATTGGTAGATTTGTTGTAATTAATTTTTTTTAAGTGATTGTAATTAATTTTTTTCTCTCTCTTTTTTTAAAATATCAAGCTGGCATTTTATGTTGTTTGATAAAAAAAAACGTTGGCACTTTGTTCATTTCTATCTCCATGTTTGATCTCACCTGTTTTATTTTTCATCGTAGCAACTGTCCATCTTTATACTGGGTGCAATTGAATAATGTTTTTAAAATTAAATATTGGACAATATTTTAACGATGAACACTTTCTAAAACATTTTTTCCGTTCTCTTATTTGGGGCCATGGTAATTGAAGAGTTTTAGGACATGGAAATGAAGTAGAAGGTATAAGTGCCAACCTTTTTTAACTTACAGTTTGTCGTAATAAAGATTACAACCATCTCATTTGTTGTTTTAACTGATTAAATATGCTCTTCTTTGTTTGTTCTAAATTCTAATCACGAAGTAAATAAAGATGAAAACATCTTGAAAAATTAATATGGCAGAGAAGCAATTGCAGAGTATAGTAGAACATGACAATCGCACAAAAAAAATTAAATTCATTCTCCTTATCTTGAGAAGAGAGCGAAACAAAAAAAATTAATTATAAATCCAGTAATATCACACAAAATTAGCACAGTGATATATTCTCTTTTTTACTTCACGTGATCTGTTTCCTTTTCTATTTATTGACACAATACAAGCCATTAGATCAATTGCATCTAACGATTGAGATTTGGTGTAAGTTTAATGACTTATACCTGGTGTCAACGAATCCTATCTTATATATATATATAAATAATGACACCATGGTGTCAAAATTAGTATGACATCAAATCTCATTCATTCATTTCACATGCATCAAACACTCTCTATCACCTAATTAAAAAACATATATCATCATTAATTCATAATCAAACATTCCATTTCTATTTGCCTATATTTATTTATTTCCCCAAATTTATTTATTTCCCCAGATTTCTATCATTTTGAGTCATCACCATTCATCACCATCGATGATATTTCTTTGCCATTATTTCATATACTCGTAAAAACATATTAATCACCCACTTTTTATCATTTTTTTATCAAAATTTTTTAAGTGAATTACTCAAACTGAACCTTGTGTGATTTTACGTTGGGATTAGATTTTTTTTTCCTCAAAACTAATACAAAGCACACTTTAAAACACGCATACCCTTAGTATGATCTATATGTGAGAATAGCCTCAACCACAACTTTAATGAGAACATCTTATGTTCTTTCACAATCTTTTTTGGATAAAATAGATAAACATTGATTTGATATACCCGCAAATACTTGGGGTTTATTTGGTTCAACGGAGAAGAGAAAAAATCTTTTAACTAAATATGTGTTTGACTCAAAAGAGAAAAGGGGATGAGAAGAGAGAGATTTTAATTAAATATATATTTGATTCACAAGGAAAAGGGAGATTTAAAAATCAAAGTACTTGTTTATCCCTCTAATCTTACAACAATATGAAAATTATTCACTCCATAATAAAAATAAACATGAAGACTCAATAACTGGAAACTCCATAAATAATCAAACACAAACGTTTTGATAAAATATAGGATAATCATAAATATTAGAACACTTTCAAAATAGTCCTGTACAATATTAAAATATATATATATATATATATATATATATATAAAACATTTAATAGCAATTTTGTATTTAAATAATTCATTAATATATGTTTTTTAAAATGATTTATTAATATATGTTTAAAATTTAAATACATATTTTTTTTGAAGGAATGTGTTTAAATATATATTAGAACGAAAAAGTAGAAAATACACATGATATTATTCTATAAAAAAACACATATATTAAAAAAAAAAGGCCGTATCAGTTTGGTACAAAATAAATAAAAACTTTCATTGGATATGTTTTATCCAATAACTAAATTCATAGCGCCCCTCAAAAAAAAAAAACTAAATTTATAGCATACGTTATCTGGGTGATATATAACTGTATGACCATAAAGTAACACAACAGGATCCGTGGCGCAATGGTAGCGCGTCTGACTCCAGATCAGAAGGTTGCGTGTTCGATTCACGTCGGGTTCAAATCCCTGTGATCCTTCTTTTTCTTTTTTTTTTCCCACTTCAATATCAATATTTCTATTTCTATTCCAGATTTTGAAGCAAACGGACATGAAATATTAATAAACAAACAAGTGTTTGATCATACAAGTACAAAGAAATCAAATATCTTAATATATATACACACTTGAAATCAACATGCCCCAAATGAATAAACAAAAATTACACTTTGTGTAAAATAACATGAACATGCAGCAATTCAGTTAATGTCATGATCCTTAAGGATCCTGTACCTGTAGCTGTAACCAGGAACTCTGTTAAAATCATTGTTTTCTGTTACTTGCCTAACAGAACATGTTTTTGGTAGAAATTCATTTGGACCTCTTTGCTTCTTCCTCTTTAACAACATCCAAAAACTAAACTTGGGTTTGCTAGAAACCATGTTCACAATGTTTGGCTGAGGCTTTTGTGAATTTCCTAATTTGTCTAACTCAATTTTGGTGAAGTATTCAATTTCCTTTCTGACTAGATATCCTATTGTTCCTCTTGTGCCTATAGCAACTGCAGCAGGAGATGATCATTCTATTTTGGAATTTTTGTAGATTTCTGATGCTGTTTGATTAGAACCAATGTACTAATTAATTGGTTCAATCATAACTGCTCTATTTTACAATCTTCTAATAACAGACCTGTTCGAGTTTAAAGGCGATGGACCGTGTTTAGATGCAATAAAATGATATTTTTTTTATTTGTCCAAATCTCTTGAAGGTGACCATATGGTCTCTTTTGAGTCTGATTCAACTGTGGAAGTTGCTTTGGTTGAAAAGGGTTGTCCTACTCACCCTTGTGCTTCTACTGTCAATCTCACCAAAGAGACATTAAAGTTGAAATGGTAAACTAAGCATGAATAAATTCAAGTTATGACTTTAGAGAAGATTAAGATGCTGAAGTGTACAAAGATAGTTGATTTCAACCTGAGTAAAACACTCAAACTACAAAACAAGAAAATGTTAACTATCATGCTTTATGCAGTCAGTTATAGGCATCAGTTGAACTTCGTTACAGAAATCAAGTTCATCCAAAACAGGATCATATAGGAAAACTACAAAGAAGTTTGCATTTGCTTAGAATTCGAACAATATGTTGCAAAATATAAAGACTCTACTCATTGTTCCCTTCCGATAACTTGGAGTTTATGTCATCTGCAGCTCCAAAGATCTCGGAAATTTCCTCTAGTGTCTTGCCTTTTATCATGCCATCTACTTTACTCCAAGTCAGCTTCATCAGACTATCAACTTTCATGTAGCATGCAGATGTTAAAAGATCAAGCAGAGTTTTAGGGTCGACATTGAGAAATTGAGCAACCCAGTCCTTGAGTTCAAAATCCGTCATCAGTCCACTGTTATGCTTGACATTTTTGCAGTATTCAAGGACCATTTCCAACATTTTGCTATTCATTTTATGAACAAAAATGGTATCGCGTCATCAACAGAAATAGTCTCAGTAATGTCAGCAAATCTTTTTGACATAAGTGTCACGCCATAGTCACTTTCAAGCACAACCCCATCAAAGCATATCAAGTTGATTTTCTTCAACAAAATATCAGGACTGCAATTCACTTTCTCTTCCTGCAATTGCTACCAACATCTTAGTCTAGTTTTTTTCAAATTAAATGCAATGCTTACTAATTGGGATACAAAAAATAACAGAATTTCTAAAATAGTCCTGTATAAATTTATTGTCCCAATAGGATCCAAATTTTAAGCCAAACTATCCAAATATTTCTTTTGAGAGATTACACGTTTGATGTAGATCAAGGTTGTTGGGAATATATGCAAACTTGTGAAGAATTAAATTTTCTGTTTTTCTAACTTATTTATAATTTTAATTACAAAAAAATGAGGTGAACGTGAAACCATATTACATTAGTGTTACTACAATGGTTAAGAAAGAGCACCAAACATCCTAAATTTAATTTTCTTAAAGACTCGGAAGGCCGACCACAACATGTTTCAAAAGGTACTCATGCTACATAATGCAATTTGAAATTCAAGAACTAAGTTTTACTGAAATCACCTTTGACTTGTCCGTTTTTGGGCCTTTGTAAAACTTTATGTAAAAATCTAATGTGTTAATAACAAATGTTGTATCGATCTTCTCTCCTGCAAGCTTCTGATCAATCTGAATACCAGCAAATGAGGACAAAACAGCTATTACTAATACAGGCAAAAATCAAATGAAATGACAATGATTAAAATAAATGACTAATTTGGATTGAATATAGCATCATTATGAAGATAATTAAATTACCACCGTTCAACTACACAATTACAAAATAAAAACTACCTAATTCAGACATAGTGAAACTGTTTTTTCCAATACAAGTGTAACAAACACAGAGAAATGGAGTATAGACAATACCACAGCAAATATAGCATCCGTTATTTCTTTATGCATCTCTTCATATACCTGAGACAATTAAAATGAAGTAAACCCAGAGTTAAAAAATGGGAAAAGGGAAAAAAAGTAAACCAAACAATATTAGAAAATCATTGCTGCAACTCTTCTAAAGAATCACATCACTAACCAGTTGGTTAAAGGATAAGAAGCTGGTTTCTTCAAGAGAAGGAAAGATATATTTTCGAATTAGATTTGCGTCTAAATAGCTAAAAACTTTTGAGAGGCGCCTGATCATAACCATGTAATTTGACCATCTTCGAAGCAATTCTCTCAACAGAAGATCATTTTCCTTTTCTTGCAAAGATGGCAGAACCTATTAATAAGAAAATTGTAGCACTTTTAATCATGTTAATGTGAGAAAGCAAAATCCGAATGGTAGATACATGTGAGTAGAAAACAACTAAGGTTTAGTATTATAAATTAGATTTAATATATTGGACATGCAGTGCCTTCGAATTTTCTTTACTTGTACAGAATTCATAAACAGGTCTAGATACCCACTTTAAGACCATGTAAAATTACATTATGTGGTAAATAATTTCAAGTTTAATTAAGCTATGATTCAGAAATATGATATATGTAGCCAAATTATAGTGTTACTCACTTTTGATTTGATGTACTCTTCACATGTCTCCTTGTACTTGTCATATAGTTCTAGGGTATGGTTATGCGAAGACTTTTGGGTACACATATTGAAGACGGTCCTGCATCACAATGAACCAAGCAAAATACAATCTTAAAGTTAGAAAAACATAATTCTTGAAAATCATCATACATATTACACCATAATTAAAACTGAAATCTTGAAAAGCATAACTCTTGAACACAGTTTCTTCCTCTAATTTTGTCCTTCATTTAAATTTTATCTTTTTTACACAATCAAATAATTGAATATTTTAAAACATGTACTTGTATATTAAGTGGATAACAAATTTTGGTTTAACCGATATTTCTTCCAATTTATCCTTCATTTAAATTTTTTCAAGTACGTATGGAAAAATATATATTAAAAGAGATCAATCTCTTAAATGAATCTCATTTAACGAAAATGATTAGTTTTTACGGTTGCACGTTGATGTATACTTTGGTCTATAAAAAAGATAATTATATAATTTTAAGTTAACTCGAGACAAGAATCCGTGTGATTGACACGGATCGCTTTACTAGTAAATTCTATCTCAACGCGTGTATTATTTGATTTTTCTTTTTAAAGACTCATGTATTTGATTATTTACAGAGTTTCATCATATTATTAAATACTGATGACTTAAGTCTTGTTAACAATTCTACTATATTCGAATCATGAACCATGAACATCATGAAACTTGTTGTAATATTATAAGGATACAAATATTAATGGTATCATTAATGTCCTCAGATATTTTTAACATAAGTACAACACTAAAATCAACTTCAAACACAACCCCGTCAGAGCTTATCAAGTTGATTTTCTTTGAGAATATTTGGACTGCGATTCATTTTCTCTTAGCCTTTTCTTTTTGGAATTGGATGCATTGTTTAATAACTAGTGTAACGACCCGTGCTAAACACGTGATACATTGACTTTAAATTTTTTAATGAATTTTGTGCATTACAATATATTATAAAACCAATCAATTCAAAAAATATAATATTGATCGCATATTTAGTTTTTTTATTTTGTCACATTAGTCTCCTTTTTATGTTGTAGAAAATAGGGAGACATTAGATTACAATAAAGAAAAAAGTAACAACTTTATTTTTGTAATTTAAGCACCAACCCAAAAATTTGGCTAGCAATGTGGTATTTTATATTCTTATTCAAAACTTGAGCAATAAATTACAATAATTTGAGGGACAAAAATAGAATTAAACCTAAAATATATAATACTGTAAATATTTATTGTCGTCTCACACAAAAAATTAACAAATTAATACACATTTGTTACGTAAAGATTTTTTTTGAAGGAATTTGTTACATAAAGATGTCAACTATGATAAGTAAATTTTGTGTATTTAATTATGGTACGTATATATTAACAACATAAATTTAAATGACTTTGGAATTTAACATATAAAAAATTTAATATATTATTTAATATGTATTCTTGGTGCATACATAAGACCGGTAAACATATTATATTCATTGAGATAAAAAATTTAATCCACTACCTCAAAGGACACAAATAATAATAATAATAATAATAATAATAATAATAATAACAACAACAACAACAACAATAATAATAATAATAATAATTTTTTTAGGGAATAATTATTATTATTAGTATTTGTTTAATAATCGGGTTTCCTAATCGTAAGTCAACCTCATTCATTAATCAAAGGTACAATTCCTCTTCCACTTCTAAGTTTCAATTCCAATTCTGATTTTTTGTACCTTTTCAATTCATCCTCCACTTCTCCCTTCTTTTTCTCTTGAGAATTTGAAATGTTCAGAGTACGTTTTGAGACCCAAATAATTGTGTTGCAGCTTATGTTCATGCTGTTGGCGGCTTCTCTTCTAGCCTTTTCCACCGATTCTAGTAAATCCAAGCTATCTTCAAGGTCTGTTCTTTTTCGATGGCAGGAGCAGATTCACAACCTTGGCACATATAAGAAATCTCTAATACTGTGCCCCATGCTCCTTGCAAAACCCAATGGATTATCAATGACACCGTGCCCCACTACTAAAATTGTTTTTTATTTTCGTAGGGAGTTTGGTTGGGATCTATATAATTTGGTGCTATTACACAAAGGAATCATTATCGTATGCCTCATAATATTATACATGATATACCAATTTGCATTTTATGTGTTTGAAATATTTGACCATGCATATTGGTCAAATATGCTTACAATTGATGTTGAGTAATAATAGAAAAGAAATACATTGTAATATCTTTTGTATGTATAATAAATATAAGATTATAGTAAGCACTTTGCATTTTTTCAATATAGTTTTGATTAATATTCGTCATTGTTATTATTATTTTTTTATTTATCACAATAAGTACGCATTTGAACTAAATTTACCCCATAAATATATGTATATTTTTTATTTCCTTTAAAAAAAAAGTTTACCCCATAAATTTATTCAAGTTATGTATTATAATTTTGTAACCTACCGAATTTTATATGCACCGTATAAATCTTAACTGAAACGCCTATTACATTAATAATTATTTGAATGTAACCGACTATGTATTTTATGAAAAAATTAATTTGAAATTAAAAACGGCTTTTATATAATAATTATTATTAAGCATGAATTAAATTTCAAGAGAATTTTTTGGAACACATGCCAAGTCATCTTATGATGATGTGAATATGAAAAAATCATTAATAAGTCACTAATTATTCACACTCAGTGGAATTTAATTTTTATATTTATTTTAGAATTTGTGTAAAGTTTAAGACATAAGTAAATCGTAAATTGATAATATGGAAACTGAAATATTTTTTCATTGAAGTATCAATACATGCAACAAAAGTGAACATTATTTTTTCATTGAAATATTTTTTCATTGCAACAAAAGTGAACATTGAAATATTTTTTCATTGAAGTATCAATTGAAAATCGTAATTTCATTGTCTATGACATGAACATTATTCTGGTACATTAAAAATAGACACATAACATTGACATAATGGATAAACAACTTAAACGTAACAAAGTCACTTGAAAATATTATTTTTCTATCTTCACAATCTTTTTGACCGGTTGAACAATTGTGTCAGATGTCCCATAATCTTCGTTTGCTGGCAACATTCTCTTCTTAGGAGGTGCAAATGATTCACAATCTGAGTCAATAACATCTTTCGAGTTCACACCCTATGGAGTTGTAGGACTTGTTTCAGAAAACTTATCCATTAAATCATATCATAAAAAAACATGTCAATTTAGAGTAAAATAAGTATGTATTATAATCACAACTGCCATAATTTTTTTAAAAAATAAAATAAAATAAACTTCAAAGGGTTATTAAATATCATGACAACATTATCTTTCCCGATACCAGTTGTCTTCGAAGCATACCGACTATGAATATTAGGTTCAACCAAATCATCCTATTTGTTTAAACATGTATACAAACAATGAAAATCACAATTTTGTATTACATTAAGAAAACTAATGTCCACAAATATTGTTTCAAACAATTAGAGTGTTACGATACCTGGATTGTCTCAACTTTTTTAAATTTTAAAAAAATGTTTGCATCGTTGCTAAGCTTCATAACACGATAGCTTCTCTCATACCTAGAGTTGAATCCAACACCGACATCAACCTTAAACAAATAACTCGGTACCAAATAGTTGTGCAATCTCATTGGGTAAATCATGAGATGGATTACCCTGCCAAAATATCATAAAAATTATAATATCATACATTTGTTATTATGTAGATTGTCTATTATACATTTCCAAAGTAAATATTATATTAGAGCTTTGTATTATAAAAAGGTTGAAAAAATATACACGACAATGTTGTTGGATTCAATAATGTCAGAACATGATTTATTAAGTAATCAAGAAACATCTCGATCAAATAAAACAAAAAGTGCACTTCCGGTGTCATCAATTACTCGAATCTTGATTTTGAACCTGCATCAGACGGTTGAATGTGTTAATAACAAATTTAAAGATAGCACATTATGCTAGCTAAAAATCTTCACAAATTTGAGTTAGCATATACCTAGGTGTGACATGCACAACATGACGAACACATTTTTCACAAAAGTACATGTTAGAATCAGCATACATCTTTTTGTTGCAAGAGCAAGCGGTGTACCACCATCCATCATCATCAATAATCTCGTTTATTGTTTCTAAGACAATAAAAGAGGTGCTATGTATATCAAAAAAACGTATAACTTTTAGAATACAAATAATATTATACTTAAAAGCGTACAAACTTTATCAAAGTAGATCGCTAATAAAAACAAAAACCTTATTAACATTCTTCAACTCCTCAATAGTGGTCCTAGGAGTAAGTTTGAGAAACTTCTCATTTATAGGTATGCGAGATGAATCTGATAACTGGATCAAACCCGATGCATGAGAATTTGTATTTGCACTAAGAAAGCTAGAGTAAAAAGTAAACGTCAATAATATTATAATTTAATAAAAAATGTATTTAATAAAGGAATCATGCAAAAAATTTATATCCACAAAAATAAACATATATTTTCTTCAGCTCCTTTGTTTCATTAATTTCAAGATTAAATGTGATTTTAGTGGAAGAAAATGCATTTTGCAACGCTGGTTTTCTTATCATTAAGATACCAAAGAATATGATTCAAGTATACACACACAATCACATTGCTAGTTATAAATTATTACCTTGAAACAATTTAATTTTTGCCAACATAATGGCAACAACATTTTGAGATTCACCAGAAGATAGAAAAGAGTTCAACTCTTCAACATACTCTCCAAAAAGAGTGCATTTAAAGTGATACCTATTCAAAATTGTCAAAGATTATACAAATATTAATTAAATATCATAATACATGTTTAAAAAAACACACTTACAAAAAGTCAAGCTTACTGATAAGTGCTTAAAAGTATTTATCTTTTGATATATTTTAAGGCACTTATGTTACTTGTTTTGCAAGTTATCTTAGGATAAGCTCATAATTTATGATTAAATGTCAAATTTGTGATCCTATGTCTTACCCCATCTATTTATGCAGGAATTTCATGCTTGGACCTGAATTGAGCAAAGAAACATGAAGTTTTGATTAAGCTTCATCGCTACAAGCGCAAGCTTCATCGCTACAAGCGAGCGCAGGCAGGGAAAATTGGAAAGTTCATCGCTACAAGCGATGGATCGGTCGCTTCAAGCGACCAAGGGCAGTTTAATGCTAGTTGCTGACGTGGAGCCTTCCCATTGGCCAAGAAGTCTGCCGTCGCTACAGCGACCAGATCGTCGCTTGTAGCGAGCGTGTTAAAAATCAGTTGTATTTAAGCCTTTTTAGGTCATTTTTTAAGATATAACTTTGAGAGTTCTTACTTCCATATTAGAATTGCTTTTTAATTCAGTTTAGTAATAGTTTTTAGATAGTTTTTAGGGCTAGAAGCTATGATCTTCAAGGAGCAAGAGTAATTGGATTGTGAAATCAACTAAGGCTTTGGGAAATCAAGACTTAGGTTATGATCTTCATCTTCTCTCTTAACTTTTGTATAGTTGTCATGAAAATGAACAACTAACTTCCCCTTGTTGGGATTGGAGGTATTCTTTCTAGTTTTGATGTAAACTTTGATTATGCAATTATATGATTTTAGCAATTTATGTGTTATTGAAGTTATTCTTGATTTTCATTCTCATGCTTGATTCAATTGTTATTGACAAATACTTTTGAATCTGTGTTTAGAATAATCTTCTATCAAAATAAGAAAATCTAGAAATGAATTTGGGTTTTGATAATCGAAAATAGTGTCGGAACGTAATGCATGTCACCTCCTTTAAGCTACCCTCACAATGGTAGTAGGTAAAACATGTCACCTCCTTTAAGCTATCCATACAACGATAGTAGATGGTGTCTCCTTTTATATTACCTCTTTAAGCTACCCTCACAATGGTAGTAGGTAAAACATGTCACCTCCTTTAAGCTATCCATACAACGATAGTAGACGGTGTCTCCTTTTATATTACCTCTTTAAGCTACCCTCACAATGGTAGTAGGTAAAACATGTCACCTCCTTTAAGCTATCCATACAGCGATAGTAGACGGTGCCTCCTTTTTATATTACCTCTTTTAAGCTATCAATACACGATAGTAGGTAATACATGTCACCTCCTTTAAGCTATCCATACAACGATAGTAGACGGTGTCTCCTTTTATATTACCTCTTTTAAGCTATCAATACACGATAGTAGGTAATACATGTCACCTCCTTTAAGCTATCCATACAACGATAGTAGACGGTGTCTCCTTTTATATTACCTCTATTAAGCTATCAATACACGATAGTAGGTAATACATGTCACCTCCTTTAAGCTATCCATACAACGATAGTAGACGGTGTCTCCTTTTATATTACCTCTATTAAGCTATCAATACACGATAGTAGGTAATACATGTCACCTCCTTTAAGCTATCCATACAACGATAGTAGACGGTGTCTCCTTTTTATATTACCTCTTTTAAGCTATCAATACACGATAGTAGGTAATACATGTCATCTGTCTTCCTTAAGCTATCCATACAACGATAGTAGACGGTGTCTCCTTTTTATATTACCTCTTTTAAGCTATCAATATACGATAGTAGGTAATACATATCATCTGTCTTCATTAAGCTGTCATCTTTGTTGATAGTAGACAACTCCTTCCCCAGTGAAATCATGTTATTCCCCAGTGGAGTCGGATCCCTTTCTTTAACGAACTCGGGTATCCTTTCGTTTTTGTTTTACCCCCAGTCGGGTCAGCTTCGCCGTCTTGCATTTGCATTCGCATCACGAGCATCTCACATTTTTTCTTTTAGGTCCAAAATTGGCGTACTCTGTATTTAAGTCCCTTCGACCCTTCGAATCCAAGATTTTCTCTTCAGATCTCAGGACGAAGAGACTTAAATAGGGGCATCTGTCATACCCCAATTTTTGACCTAAAATTTATTTTTTTACTCGTCTTTTTAGTTCGGAATTTTTCTGTCGTCTCATACGAAATTTCGACAGAGAGGTATTTTAAAATACCTCATTTTTTCACTCGGGTCCGTCTTGTTGTTTTTGTTTTTATTATTATTTTTATCTTTGTTTTTTTTCCTTTTAAATATTTCTATTATTATTCTATTTAGCATTTTTATTTCTTTCTTTTTAGTTACTTTTTTTAAATTTTTTAGTATGACTTTGTTACTTAATTGGTTCCTTTTAATTTGTCATTATGGAGGAGACTTTTTCTTAAACTTAATAAACTTAATGTGTCACTTATTTGTCCATTAATTTGTCCATTATTGAGTTTTATTGTCACTTAATTTGTCAAGCTGACTTTTATTGGGTATTAGTGTTGGCACTTTAGTATTTTAAGGGGAGGGGAATTCACGCACAGAGGAGAAAAAAAAATTCAATCCACACATACAGCAAAATCATCAACAACACCAACATTCACCAGCCAAACAACACTCATCACCACCCCCACTTCCATATTCACCAATTGACCATCACTCATCACCACTCCATATTCACGGCCAAACAACACCTATTCACGGCCAAACAACAACCAATACACGGCCTTACTTCACTCACAAAACCTCCACCCCTCCTGCTTCCTGAAACCCCTCCTTTTACTCTATTTTTCTCCTTTGCATTTATTTATTTTCTTGCATAGTTTTTACCTCATGCATTTTCATTTTTATTAATTGTTATGTAGCATATTTAATTATTTGTTTTTGCATCTCATGCATCTTTATTTATTTTTGCCTGTGTAGCATATTTATTTTAGCGCATTTGCAATTTCATTTTCATTTTTATTAGAATGTATTTAGGTACAATGTAAAAATCATAAATGAGAATTTGCACCGACACCTCACTTTATTTTTGCTTTATGTCTTTTATTTATTTTTATTTATTTCGCTTTACAAAAGAAAAAAATACAAAAAATAATAGGTAGTTTACTTTCAAAAAGGATTTCGGGGTGATCCAACGTCACCACGGAAATTCCTCGTCTTTAATTTTTAGTTACGTTTTTAGTTTTAGTCCATTATTCAAAAAAATAACAAAAACATTCAAATAATCAAAAATCACAAAAAAATCTTTTCTTAATAAACCTTGATTTTCAATCAAGTGTCCGTTTTCTCTTTTATTTTCTTTAAAAAATCATTAATCCACTTTAATTACACTTTAATCATTTTCAAAATAAAAAACACAAACCAATCCCATTTTGCCATTTGGCTTTTTATTTTAAAACCTTTTTTTAAAACCATTAAAAAACACAAAACAAATCAAACGTCATTTTCTACCCCGAACTACGAGGTTTTGATCCCTCACGGGTACGTAGGCAGAGGACCTTGTCCTTCCAAATCATAAAAAATAAAAAAAACATTTTCTTTTCTCACTATTTTAATTCTGTCTCTTAAAAAATAAGCAAGTTATAGCCAAAATAAATAAATAAAATCAAGAGGTTCTCGTAGAGTACTACGAACGTTTAGGGTGCTAACACCTTCCCTAAACGTAACTAACCCCCGAACCCTAATTTTTAAAATGTGGTAATTTAGAACTTTTTTCCACTTTTCATTTAAAAAATTAAAAGTTCAGTCGTGAATTAAAATTAGTGAGTCAATGCTAATCAATAGCTTGATCTCCGAAAATCACCGCGACAGAAATGGCGACTTCACTGGGGAGGCCTAAGAGGGTTGAGCCTAACTTGAATTTATTTAATTATTTTGTGCTATAACTTGCTTAAAAAAAAGTGTAAATATGTGCATATGTGTTTTTTTCCCTTTTACGTGAGTGGTGAGATAAGTCCTACACCCGGACTTGAGGGAAACATAAGATAGGATGGTGGTATAATCAAAGTGTCTTTCCGAGAGTGAGTTTCGGATGTGGCACATGTGATAACCCCACTCAATGGAGGAATCTTGGAAGTATCACTATGTTGACATGAGTAGTCGTGTTCGGCATTGTTATTTTCAAGTGACCTATGAAGTTGAGGACCTTTAGTTACCTTTAACCCATCTTGGCCTTTTAGGACGTAGTGCGGTGGCTAATCAAGAGTAGTCTTGAATTGGTTGATACGCGATACTACACTCAAATGAGACTTTCCTACGAATGTCGTTGGACCGGGAGTCAGTCCCGTAATCCGACAGTATTCGGAAGTGGTCAATGACTTTGGGAACTTGGTAGAACCCGTGATACAGGTACATTTGAAACCATAGTCCTTACCAAATGGCGTGTTTACCCTTGACTCCAACATTATGAACTTAAATCTCACCATGTTTTCTCCGTTCTTTAGCATAACCATGCATGCATTCATTCATTCATAAACTCATTTTTTTTCATCCAATTACCGAAGGACTTAAACAAGTTTTTTGTGAACATCATAGAGGAGCACTAGGAAGTACACCTTCAAGAAGCACTTTTGAATTGGTCCCTTGGCTTGGTTTCTAAAAAAGAACTATTTTGTAATGTTTTAATGCTCAAATGAAATGTTCAAACCATGATGTTTACAATTACTTCAACAAAGTCCTTCGATAATAAATCTTTCTTTTTTTGCATAAGCATAAATCATGCATCATATCGCATTCATAGTTTCCCAAATCGAGTCTCATCCTTTGTTTCATCACAAAAGGTCAATCTGCCTCAGTCAAAGAAAGTGGCCCGGCGCTTTCATTACAAACCGACTCGCACCTACAATACTTGTGCAAACAGAAGAGTGAAAATGGATGTGGTCGTGCAAACACAAGGAAGGATTTGCCGCAATTGGGTCGCTGTTGACATTCCCTCAATTACTCATGGGTCCAAGGAATGTGTTTCGTTGTCTTATCTTTTCAAAAATCCTTTCGTTTCGCCCGATACGAAAGTGAAATCATGTAGGGCTCTACTTTTGTCTTCAAGTTACCACTATCAATGAAAAATTGTCGTTTCTTTCGCGACTTTTTATTTTTATTTTACTGTTTTTTCTGGAAAAATGGTAACACAAAAAACCCAAAAAAAATATTTTATTTTATTTTATTTTAAATCAATTTCAAAAGGTCTGCATTTTTCACTCATTTTCTAAAATTAATCATCAATCATATGTAGACCGAACATCAATAAGCCCGTTGAACACTGTAACCCTATGCTCTCTCCCGACTTTGAGTTCCCTGTTCACGAAGCTGAAGAGGAGGAGGATGAACAGATTCCCGAAAAGATCTCTCGGCTACTAGAATATGAAAAAGAACATCATTCAGCCTCATGAAGAAGCACTCGAAATGATTAACTTGGGTTCCGACGAACTGCCATTACAGTATTCCTGTTCAAATCCCAGATGAGTGGTGCCATCGAGGCTGCAAAACAAACAAACAAAAGCAAAAAAGAACAAAAAGAAAGAAAATACGTCAAAAAGATGGTGCAGAAGATGATAACCACTTACAAGGACCTGCATGGGATGTTACCGTATGCTTTACATGGACATCGCACTTCAGTACGTACCTCAACAGGGGCAACCCCCTTCTCTTTAGTGTATGGCATGGAAGCAGTACTCTCTGTGGAGATTGAGATTCCATCAATGAGGTTTTTAGTGGAACTTAAGTTATCAGAGGCTGAATGATGTCAAAACAAATATGATCAGAGAAACGCATGAATGCTTTGTGTCACGGGCAGTTCCCGTGTGTTCCAAGAAGGAGGTCTTGTGCTCAAAAAGATTTTATCATTTCAACCCGACTCCAGGGGCAAATGGACGCCTAATTATGAAGGCCCATACGTCGTCAAGAGAGCGTTCTCCGGTGGTGCAATGACTCTTACGACTATGGATGGTGATGAGCATCCCCGTCTTGTGAACGCCGATACAGTCAAGAAATACTTTGTCTAAAAATAAAAGAACAGCTCGGTAAGTCGAAAACCCGAAAGGGCGGCTTAGGCAAAAAGGAGCGTCTCGGTGGACTGAAAACCCGAAAGGGCGGTCCAGACAAAAATTAGAGACATGAAACAGAAAATAATCATCCTGATAGATCGAAAACCCGAAGGGGCGATCTATGCAAAAGTTAAGGATCAAAAGACAAAGTAACTGTATCAAGTTGGCCATGACTCACTTGGGGCACATTAGCGGTCAAAGAGACTCTGAATCTGAAGCATCTAAACGGTGGAATTCAAAGTTGTTAGGGAGAATAACGGTTATTGTGTTCAATGTTATATTTACCATTTTCCAAACTTTTGAGAGATCCGTGGGGCAACGCCATTGGCGGGCCACCACTCTGTTAAAATGAATTTGAGCCTGTGCCTTTTATTTGGAACTCCCATTTATTCTGTTTATAAAACTCCTTCTATTTTTGATGGTAGTACTTGAAGCAAAACTTTTTTTTTCAAAATCATTAATCTTTTTATTTTTGGAAAGCATAAACAACAAACACATTCTCTCTGAACTCATGAATAAGTGAAGTGTGCGTCAACAGTTATCCTGAGAACGGACAAACTCTGCAGGTTAAACATGGTCAATTGCTTGAAAAAAAAAGAAGAAAAAAAGGAAAAAGAAAAGAGCTCGGTAAGTCGAAAACCCGAAAGGGCGGCTTAGGCAAAAATGAGCGTCCCGGTGGATCGAAAACCTGAAAAGGCGGTCCAGGCAAAAATTAGGGGCATACAAAAAGAATATATTCCCGGTGGACTGAAAACCCGAAAGGGCGGTCCAGGCAAAAGTTAGGGATTCAAAAAAAGGAAAAAGAACAAAAAGCATGACCACAGAAACACCAGTTCTTCTGCCAGGTCTTTGGATTAGCACGATTCCCCCAGGAAGTGTTTGCTCCCCACCGGTTGTTGCATACATCGGGCTTTACCCCGTCAATGTCTTGATATGCCCCCAATGGCATCATCCCCAATGAAGATTGCTGAGTGTTTGTACTGCGTCGTCGGTCCACTTTCCATCTTACCTGTCTAGTCTTGTTTCATCAAGTCCATCAGTTATACTATCCCACAAGTCAATCCTCCATACAGTCATACAAGTCGTATTGTCTTACATACATTCATACATTCATGCATATACACATTCATGCATACACAACATACACATAACATCATTCAATACATGGTTGCATTAGCCACCCTGAGTCTTGTTTTTCATACCAATCAGTCATGAATATTTTTTAAATATCTTTATCCCCAAATGTCATCCCCAGTGTGTCTGGTCCAGAGATGTCATCCTCTTTATGCCAAGCGGCAGTTCTTTAACGAACAGCTTGTGCGTACCTTTATTCCTTGTCATCAATGGCGGTTCGGCAACAACCCGGACAGTTGGCATTTATCCTTTATTCCTTGTCGTCAGTGGCAGTTCTTTAATGAATAGCTTGTGCATTTTCCCTGAGTCTTGCTTTTCATGTCAATCAATCATGAACAATTTGTAACTCTTTATCCCCAAGTGTCATCCCCAGTGTGTCTGGTCCAAAGATGTCACCCTCTTTTCGCCAAGTGGCAAGTTCGGCTACATCCCGAGTAGCTGACATTTATCTCTTACCTCCTTTAAGCTACCCTCACAATGGTAGTAGGTAAAACATGTCACCTCCTTTAAGCTATCCATACAACGATAGTAGATGGTGTCTCCTTTTATATTACCTCTTTAAGCTACCCTCACAATGGTAGTAGGTAAAACATGTCACCTCCTTTAAGCTATCCATACAACGATAGTAGACGGTGTCTCCTTTTATATTACCTCTTTAAGCTACCCTCACAATGGTAGTAGGTAAAACATGTCACCTCCTTTAAGCTATCCATACAGCGATAGTAGACGGTGCCTCCTTTTTATATTACCTCTTTTAAGCTATCAATACACGATAGTAGGTAATACATGTCACCTCCTTTAAGCTATCCATACAACGATAGTAGACGGTGTCTCCTTTTATATTACCTCTTTTAAGCTATCAATACACGATAGTAGGTAATACATGTCACCTCCTTTAAGCTATCCATACAACGATAGTAGACGGTGTCTCCTTTTATATTACCTCTATTAAGCTATCAATACACGATAGTAGGTAATACATGTCACCTCCTTTAAGCTATCCATACAACGATAGTAGACGGTGTCTCCTTTTATATTACCTCTATTAAGCTATCAATACACGATAGTAGGTAATACATGTCACCTCCTTTAAGCTATCCATACAACGATAGTAGACGGTGTCTCCTTTTTATATTACCTCTTTTAAGCTATCAATACACGATAGTAGGTAATACATGTCATCTGTCTTCCTTAAGCTATCCATACAACGATAGTAGACGGTGTCTCCTTTTTATATTACCTCTTTTAAGCTATCAATATACGATAGTAGGTAATACATATCATCTGTCTTCATTAAGCTGTCATCTTTGTTGATAGTAGACAACTCCTTCCCCAGTGAAATCATGTTATTCCCCAGTGGAGTCGGATCCCTTTCTTTAACGAACTCGGGTATCCTTTCGTTTTTGTTTTACCCCCAGTCGGGTCAGCTTCGCCGTCTTGCATTTGCATTCGCATCACGAGCATCTCACATTTTTTCTTTTAGGTCCAAAATTGGCGTACTCTGTATTTAAGTCCCTTCGACCCTTCGAATCCAAGATTTTCTCTTCAGATCTCAGGACGAAGAGACTTAAATAGGGGCATCTGTCATACCCCAATTTTTGACCTAAAATTTATTTTTTTACTCGTCTTTTTAGTTCGGAATTTTTCTGTCGTCTCATACGAAATTTCGACAGAGAGGTATTTTAAAATACCTCATTTTTTCACTCGGGTCCGTCTTGTTGTTTTTGTTTTTATTATTATTTTTATCTTTGTTTTTTTTTCCTTTTAAATATTTCTATTATTATTCTATTTAGCATTTTTATTTCTTTCTTTTTAGTTACTTTTTTTAAATTTTTTAGTATGACTTTGTTACTTAATTGGTTCCTTTTAATTTGTCATTATGGAGGAGACTTTTTCTTAAACTTAATAAACTTAATGTGTCACTTATTTGTCCATTAATTTGTCCATTATTGAGTTTTATTGTCACTTAATTTGTCAAGCTGACTTTTATTGGGTATTAGTGTTGGCACTTTAGTATTTTAAGGGGAGGGGAATTCACGCACAGAGGAGAAAAAAAAATTCAATCCACACATACAGCAAAATCATCAACAACACCAACATTCACCAGCCAAACAACACTCATCACCACCCCCACTTCCATATTCACCAATTGACCATCACTCATCACCACTCCATATTCACGGCCAAACAACACCTATTCACGGCCAAACAACAACCAATACACGGCCTTACTTCACTCACAAAACCTCCACCCCTCCTGCTTCCTGAAACCCCTCCTTTTACTCTATTTTTCTCCTTTGCATTTATTTATTTTCTTGCATAGTTTTTACCTCATGCATTTTCATTTTTATTAATTGTTATGTAGCATATTTAATTATTTGTTTTTGCATCTCATGCATCTTTATTTATTTTTGCCTGTGTAGCATATTTATTTTAGCGCATTTGCAATTTCATTTTCATTTTTATTAGAATGTATTTAGGTACAATGTAAAAATCATAAATGAGAATTTGCACCGACACCTCACTTTATTTTTGCTTTATGTCTTTTATTTATTTTTATTTATTTCGCTTTACAAAAGAAAAAAATACAAAAAATAATAGGTAGTTTACTTTCAAAAAGGATTTCGGGGTGATCCAACGTCACCACGGAAATTCCTCGTCTTTAATTTTTAGTTACGTTTTTAGTTTTAGTCCATTATTCAAAAAAATAACAAAAACATTCAAATAATCAAAAATCACAAAAAAATCTTTTCTTAATAAACCTTGATTTTCAATCAAGTGTCCGTTTTCTCTTTTATTTTCTTTAAAAAATCATTAATCCACTTTAATTACACTTTAATCATTTTCAAAATAAAAAACACAAACCAATCCCATTTTGCCATTTGGCTTTTTATTTTAAAACCTTTTTTTAAAACCATTAAAAAACACAAAACAAATCAAACGTCATTTTCTACCCCGAACTACGAGGTTTTGATCCCTCACGGGTACGTAGGCAGAGGACCTTGTCCTTCCAAATCATAAAAAATAAAAAAAACATTTTCTTTTCTCACTATTTTAATTCTGTCTCTTAAAAAATAAGCAAGTTATAGCCAAAATAAATAAATAAAATCAAGAGGTTCTCGTAGAGTACTACGAACGTTTAGGGTGCTAACACCTTCCCTAAACGTAACTAACCCCCGAACCCTAATTTTTAAAATGTGGTAATTTAGAACTTTTTTCCACTTTTCATTTAAAAAATTAAAAGTTCAGTCGTGAATTAAAATTAGTGAGTCAATGCTAATCAATAGCTTGATCTCCAAAAATCACCGCGACAAACTTCTATAATCCATACGAGCATGAATCTTATCAACAATATCAACAATATCTGTCTGAAGATGAACAAATGGCAAGAACGGAAAATACTTTGAATTTGTTCATGCAACAATCCATGATCAATATGCAAAATAACAACCAAAGATTGAAAGCTTTATCAATCCAATTGGAACTTTTGCAATTGCAATTAAATTTTTCATCAAGAGTCATGGATGTTCAGACCAACAATCAATCCGCTTTGGAATTCGGAGGGATTGTTGAAGACGATGTTGATGAGAGTGAGGAAGAGACGATGTTTGAAGGATGTGGTATAAGGACATTAGTGGAAGAATTAGAGATACCACACAAATTTGAACTTCCTTAAGAAAGGTCAAATTCTGAAGAGGCCAGCGTTGTTGATAGTGAAGAAGTGATGGATATTGAGAAGACGGAACAGTTTCTTAACAAGGAAGAAACTTGTGAAAAGGAGGGGATGAAGATGAGCAAGGCCGAATTTGAGTTTGTAATTGATGACATTTGTACCTTGCTCAACATATTCTGGATAGGGAGGTTATGGACTCCACATCAGCTATTGTTAAGTGCCAGAAAGTGGTTAAAATGCATATATATTTTAAGGCATTTATGTTACTTGTTTTACAAGTTATCATAGGATAAGCTCATAATTTATCATTAAATGTCAAACTTGTGATCCTATGCCTTACCCCATCTAGTATTGCAGGAATTTCATGCTTGAACCTGAACTGAGCAAAAAACATGAAGTTTTGATCAAAGCCATCGCTACAAGCGCAAGCCTCATCGCTACAAGCGAGGATAGGCAGGGAATTTCAGAGCTTCATCGCTACAAGCGCCAGATGCCTCGCTACAAGCGAGCCTAGGCAGGGAAATTTGGAGAGTTCATCGCTACAAGCGATGGACCGGTCGCTTCAAGCGACCAAGGGCGGTTTAATGCTCTATGCTGACGTGGAGCTTTCCCATTGGCCAAGAACTGCTGTCGCTACAAGCGACCAGCTCATCGCTTGTAGCGAGCGTACTTAAACTCAGTTTTATAAAAGCATTTTTAGCTCACTTTTCAAATAGAACTGGATCATTGACTACTTCCATTTGGGGATTGTTTTTTAATTCAGTTTAGTAATAGTTTGTAGATAGTTTTTAGGGCTAGAAGCTATGATCTTCAAAGATCAAAAGTGATTGAATTGTGGAATTAACCAAAGGCTTTGGGAAATCAAGACTTAGGTTATGATCTTCATCTTTTCTCTACTCTTTTGTATAGTTGTCATGAAAATGAACAACTAACTTCCCTTTGTTGGGATTGGAGGTATTCTTTCTAGCTTTGATGTAATACATGATTATGTAAATATATGATTTTAGCAATTTATGTGTCTTTGAAGTTATTCTTGATTTTCATTCTCATGCTTGATTCAATTGATATTGACAAATACTTTTGAATCTATGTTTAGAATAATCTTCTATCAAAATAAGAAAATCTAGAAATGGATTTGGGTTTTGATAATCGCACAAAGTTTCGGATCGTAATGCTTTCGGATCGTTTGATTGATTGGGAAATCATCGATTAAACGATACGATCGATCTCACGACATCATTTGGGAAATCAATGACGTTGTCGAGCGATACGTGATATTTTCGCTAAAACGCTAAAATTCATATGCATGATTAATAGATTATATTCGATGCAAGATTGATGAACTCCAATTTCAACGCTTTTATTCCCTATTACTTGTCATTTTAATTCTGCTTTTACATTACTTTAGTTTATGCAACCAATCGTACAAACCCTTAACTCAACAATATCGATTGTTGAACGGTTCAAAGTAGCGCACCTAATCCCTGTGGAGACGATACAAAAAATACTTACCTCGTTTGTTGCTGCAATACTACAGCTAACAAAATGGCGCCGTTGCCGGGGATTAGTGTTTAGTTATTTTGAGCATCGCAATAATTGGTAGTGTTTTGAGCTTTTGTATATATCTTGTTAATATTTTTGTACATTATCAACTGTTTGTGCATTAACCCTCTTTGTTATGCAAATGAAATTTTCTTGTTAGTTACACTTGTTTCAGATTCTCAACATTGAAAGAAATCATGGCTGATCATCATGATTATTTCAACTTCTATCATCCATACGAGTATGAATCCTATCAACAATTTCAACAATATCCGTCTGAAGACGAACAAATGGAAAGAACGGAAAACACTTTGAATTTGTTCATGCAACAATCCATGATCAACATGCAAAATACCAACCATAGATTGAGAGCTTTGTCATGCCAATTGGAGATTTTGCAGGTTCAATTAAATTTTCTACCTAGAATCATGGATGTTCAGACCAACAATCAATCCGTTTTGGAATTCGGAGAGATTGTTGAAGACGATGTTGATGAGAGTGAGGAAGAGACGATGTTTGAAGGATGTGGTATAAGGACATTAGTGGAAGAATTAGCAATACCACACAAATTTGAACTTCCTCAAGAAAGGTCAAATTCTGAAGAGGCCAGCGTTGTTGATAGTGAGGAAGAGATGGATATTGAGAAGATGAGACAGTTTCTTAACAAGAAGGAAACTTGTAAAAAGGAGGGGATGAAAGTGAGCAAGGCAGAACTTGAGCTTGTCCAAGATGATATTTGTTCCTTGCTCAACTGTTTAGGGAGGTTTTGGACTCCACATCAGCTATACCTCAGATTCATGGAATTCCTTCCACAGCAAAGGAGTACTAAAGCTGATGTGCTTTCCGTCTCATTTTGGCCGCCCTAACGAATCAGGCGTCGAGCTAATGACGTTAACCAAGCGCTTGTTGGGAGGCAACCCAACTGTGTAGGTATGTTGTTTTTAATTTGTATTTTAGTAATGACCATCCATTCATGCATGTAGGGATAGTGGCAATAGCTGAAAAATTTTATTTTTCTGTTTTCTGTCATGGTCGCTACAGCAACAGATCTCATCGCTGTAGCGATGAGCTTCATAATCTCCGTCGCTGTAGCGCCGTATGGTCGCTGTAGCGATGCCTTTCAAACTTTGTCGCTGTAGCGCCGTTTTATCGCTTGTAGCGATGGGCTTAAAATCCTGTCGTTGTAGCGACGTATCGCGCGCTTGTAGCGACAACAGGAAAACTGACATTTCAGTTTCCAAAGCCACTATTAACCGTTCATCTTACCCGCCCAACCACCCATTTAATACCATATCCGTTTTTCTTTACCATTTTCGCACCCCATAGCAACAGTAACACTAACCATTACATCTTATTTCCTTTCTGCACAATTACATTATTTTTTTTCTGCATTTTCTGCTAAGCACTTGCAATTACTCTCAATTCCTGTTCAATCTTGCAAATCTCTCACAATCCAGGTAATTTTCGTATCCATCTGTTTATGTTTCTTAAGCTTTAAACTTATTTGAATGTGCCAACATGCTGTTAAGAAATTAGGGTTACAGTTTTTCAATTTTTAAACTTAGGGTTGTGCCTTTTTGAATACCCATGATAATCTGTAGTTCAAGCTGTTAAAAATGAACTAGAATCATTACACAAACTAGCCTATCATCATCTTTTGAAAGAAATTCGTATTTTAAAAAACCTATTTTGTAAAAATTCAAAATAAACTTAGGTTTTTGATGATTAGGAAGTTTTAGTGATTTTTATTCATTTGTTTTAGCTTTAGGATAGATTTCGCATGCCACAAGTAGTTTAGATAGGAGAAAAATCTGATTTTTGAAAATGGGTCAATCTTCGCTACATAGCGCTTGTAGCGCATGAAACCAGCAATTTCTGGGCTCGCTCGCTACAAGCGACCACCCTGTCGCTGTAGCGACGAAGCCCAGAATTAGTTTTATTTTTCTTTTTATCTAATGCTGACTTGGATCCTACATGTTTTAGTCTGTTTAATCTTATTTTGTAGGCATGGCACCCAAAACATCATCAAAAAGGCAACGTAACGTTGAGGGATCTTCGTCAAGACCAGCACCTAATCCCTGTGGAGACGATACAAAAAATACTTACCTCGTTTGTTGCTGCAATACTACAGCTAACAGCTATACTGCAAGTTCATGGAATTCCTCCCAAAGCAAAGGAATACTAAGGCTGATGTGTGTTCCGTCTCATTTTGGCCACCCTAACGAATCTGGCGTCGAGCTAATGACGTTGACCAAGCGCTTGTTGGGAGGCAACCCAACTGTGTAGGTATGTTGTTATTTTTAATGTGTAATTTAGTGCTGAACATCCATTTTTGCATGTAGGGATAGTGGCAAATGCTGAAATTTAATTTTTTCTGTTTACTGTCAAGGTCGCTACAGCGATGAATTCCATCGCTATAGCGACGAGCTTCAGACTCTTCATCGCTATAGCGACAAATGGTCTCTTGTAGCGATGACAGTCAGACTCACCATCGCTATAGCGACGTCTGGTCGCTTGTAGCGATGGCAGAAAAATCTGACAGTACAGTTACCAATGCCACTTTGAAACCCTTAACTCCCCCCCCAACCACCCATTCACTTTCTTATCCGTTTTTCTTCCAAAATTTTGCAAACCCTAGTACAGCAACCTTTAGCCATTCCATTTTCATTTCATTTCTGCAACATCAGCATTATATTTCTGCATTTTTTTCGTTTTTGCTGCACAATCCTTGCAAATCTTCTTTATTCCTTTATCCACTTGCAAGTCATCACAATCAGGTATGAATTTCGCATCCCTCTGTTTCTATTTCTTAAGTTTTCAAGTTGGATGAATGTGTTATGCATTTTTTTTAAGAAATCTACAGTTAGGGTTTGAAACTTTAGAAATTAGGGTTTTTGATCATTTGAACTTAACCCATGTTAATCTTTGGTTTAAGCTATTATAAATGAAATATAATCATCAACAAACTAGCCTATCATCTTCTCTTCTTGTAAAAATTCGTTTTTGAAAAAACCCATTTTGTAAAAATTCAAAATAAAATTGGGTGTTTGATGATTAGGAAGTTTTGATGATTATGATTCATTTGTATTAGCTTTACCTTTGATTACTAGTGCCACAAGCTGTTTAGAATGTGAGAAAAATAAAAAAATTTAAGAAGGGTTGTTCATGGCTACACGTCGCTTGTAGCCAGAAACCAGGAACAATTTCTGGGTTTCATCGCTACAAGCGACCAAGCTTGTCGCTGTAGCGACGACACCCAGAACCAGTTTTATTTTTTCTTCATTTCTAATTCTGACTTGGATTCCTATTTCTTTTGTCTGTTTAATTCTATTTTGTAGGAATGGCACCAAAATCATCTTCCAAGAGGCAACGAAACGTCGAGGGCTCATCTTCGAGGCCAAAACCTCAACCATTCATACCCCTCGACTCAAACCGCTTTCTTAGCCCGCGTAACCAAGAGCGTTAGCCCGACCTTTCTACCAGAAGAATATGGGCTGAGAAAGAGTTCAAGATTGCTGAGGAAGGGAGGTATGCAGGCATTGCTCAAATGATTAACCAGAGGAAGTGGGGAATTCTTTGTAATCCTCCCAAGAAACTCAACTACGACATTGTGCGCGAATTCTACGCCAACGCCATCCCAGCAGACCCTAGTGATCCATTCACTTGGACTACCTTTGTACGAGGGTGCACCATCGCATTTGACAGAAATGACATAAGCTCTTATTTGGGAAATCCTCTGGATCTTTGTGATTCCGATGACCCAACAGAGTCGGATGAGCTGTGCGCCTTCCACAAACATCAGGCACGAGGGAACTGGGATCATGACTTGATCGCACATGCTATATTCCAAGAGGGTAAGACCTATGATGTGAGTAAGGCCTCGGGAAAACCTTTTAGAGCCTTTAGAGATGATATGAATACCCCTGCTCAGGTAATCCTAACACTTATCTTGTATAACATCCGGCCCAAATCCCACACCTCTTCCACCACTCTTGACGTCACACCCCTACTTCATTATATCCTCAGCAACCAGCAGGTTGATGTTGCGAGGATCATTGCTAATGAAATAAGGATCGTGGCTGAAAGTGGTATCCTGCCACCTGGTAAGCCAAAGTGCCCATTGCCTTTTCCTGGCCTAATCATGGGACTTTGTAGGAAAGCAAGGATCCACATGCCGAGTCAAGTTGACGAGGAAATAAAGAATCCTATTGATGATAGATACATCAATAGGTATTGTTCTTACAAGACCACCCCCTCTTCTGCTGGTACTTCTTCTGCTGGACCCTCTTCTGTACCACCTCCATCCCCCCAAGCCCCAAGCCAACCTCAACCCCCGACCTTTCCACCGTTAGATTTTTCGAGTTGGGACCCTTACCATATGGCTGCATACTCTCATATCATGGCTCAGAATGAGTCAAGTCATAGAGCCTTGACGACCATGCAGAGCCATATGCATGAGGCGGGCTACTCTACCTAGACTCCGGATTACTTTCAGGAGCACATTGCATGGCCTGGGGATAGGCCATTTTATACCGGAGGGGCGAGTGCAGCTGCACCTGGTGGTGATGATGCAGCTGGTGGTGATGATGATGATGATGACTCCTCTGAGGGCACACGGAGCATTGATCATGAGATTGCGGATCAGATGGAGTCAGACTGAGATCCTTTGCAAGCTGCAGCATATTTTTTGTTCTATCCTTCTTTCATTTTATTTCATTTTGAACAATTTTAATTTGCTTGTACTATTTAACTTTGTTTTTATTTCTGTACTTTGGATAATTTTACTTTGGATATTATGTTTATTATATTATGTTTAATTTCAAAATTTTGTTATTTATTTTTAAATTTTACCCAACAAATGGAAAGTAAGATAATCAAAGATTCAAAAGCTAAGTGCTTGATTGAAAGCAAAGCATTGAGCTATGAATCAGTTGAGTGATAATGATAGAAAGTAGTGATAAAGCGCGCAGCTAAGGTACTCGTTTCTTGTTTTTCTAGGTATATTCTTGAATGTGAATGAGTCCTTTACACACAAATTTAATTTATTCAGTTTTACGTAAGCACATATTTACGTTTGAACCATTTAGAACTAGCCAAAATGTGAGGAATCTTCAAAGTCTTTGTATATATATGCAGGAGACCGGCATTTTTTGTTTAACTCGATTTTTTTTATGTTAAATCTGAATGTTGTTTTAAATTGTATGAAAGCATTGAAATGATCAAGGCATTTTTTTGAATTTGAGTAGAAACACTTGACCAAATAACCTACCCTGTGAGAAGTGAGTATCTGTTAACCCCTTTGAGCCTATTGAATCAGAATTGTTAACTATGAACTGCCAATTTTCATAAGCTCAACTGCTTAATGAAATTGCCGGAGTTTGTAAAAAAAATCCAGTTCATAGTTAACTCATTATTGAATTCTGATATTTTACTTTCATTATTGAACCCTTGTAATATCCCGTTTAAACATGACTTTTAACAGTATCACAGGATTTAAACGAACGGAATGGCGTTATAGTAATTAAGAGAGGAAGAGGTTATAAAAGGAGATAAATATGAAAATTATCATATTTATCATGTCCTTCTCTCTCTAAATTCAATTCCTCTCCCTTCTCTCTTCACCCACTCTTGCGCCTCCCTCCAAACCTTCATCAATCATCAAACTTCAACATAGAATCATGGATTCAAGCAAGCTTGGTTGTGGGGGAAGTTAGAACATGAAGAAATTAAAGAAAACAAGAAGAAAGGAAAGAGTTAAGAGCTAGGGTTTTGAGGAAAAGGGCAAGCAAGCTAAACCAGCACCAAATCAAGATTAAGGTGAGCTCCCTTGAGGTTTTAGAACCTCTCTTTGTGAGTTTTATAGAGATTTTCTTCATAGTCAAGTTTTATGGTTTTACCCTAATTTCCTACACTTGCAAATTCCTTGCTCAAACATGTTTTAAACTATCAATTTGTAATAGAAAATCATCCCTAGCATGTTTTGGATGCTTGGGTATCTTTGATTGGGCAAAAATGGTGGAAAATCACATTTTTACACATTTTTCTACTGATACGGTCGCTGTAGCGACGGACTGTCGCTTGTAGCGACCAAGCAGGAAAATTCCCTGCCTATCCGCGCTTCAAGCGACCACGCTGGCGCTTGTAGCGACCAGGGGGCGCTTGTAGCGACCAAGGGGGCGCTTGTAGCGACCAACCCTGGACAGCCCAACTTCGTTGAGCTGTTCTGGGGGTCCTGGTGCGCGCGGGCATGGCTTTTTGCAACTGATTTCTTACAACATATTTTAGAAACATTAACCACCATTTTAACTCATCCAAAGTCTTTTAATGATTGAGAAATTAGAGGAGCAAGGAATGCGCAAGGCATGGGAATTATGGGAATATGGTTATATGGATAGGTAAACCCTAATAGAGACACATGATGACGATGAGTCGAATCCCTTGATAGGAAAGCATGAATCATAGTATGAGTGCAAGGATTTTATGGATAGATTCCTTGCACGTGAGTTGTTAACTCTTAGGAAATGCAGACGACTTTACTAAGTCAAGAACCTACCTTAGGTATAAGATATCATAGGGGTATTCAGTTTAGAATACGAGGATTATAGGAATGTTCTACAATCATAGTTACAGATAAAGTTTATAGTGTTGGTTCTCCAACGATTATAGGAGGCTTATGAGAACGATGAGCCAAGAATCATAGGTTATAGATTATAAGTTACAGGAACGTTATATGATTATAGTAACAGATTATATGTTCATACGTTAAAGTTAAAGAATTAAAGATTAAAGATATTGGCGTGTTTACACGTTTTATAGTGGCGTGCTTGCACGTTTTATAGTGGCGTGTTCATCAGACTCCGGGATTCGCCGGATGGGACTTCTCCGAGAGGGTTGTCCACACGTTTTATAGGGAGTCCGGTGTTAGCCTGATATGATAGGAGTTTCACCGGTTTATAGGGAGACGTATCTCGGGGTTGCTCCACCCGGGTGCCCTCCGTAAAATGAACTCAGATAATTGTTTGTTCAACGCTAACAGCTAACATAAAACTGCTATCGAACTGTGTATATGTTTTATGTTTTATAGTTATAGTCAAAGTTACAGCTACAGTTATAGTCACAGGAAACTCATAGTTATAGTTATAGACAGTTATCAGAAAGTGATCCTAGGTTTCCCCTCGATCACTAAGTTAAAGTTATAGGCAGATTACAGTTATGGTTATAGATAGTCACAGTAAAGGTTATAGGCAGTTCAAGTTACAATTACAGGAGGACTTATAGTTATAGGCAGATAAAAGACTTGGTGATCATAGGAAATCCCCAAGATTGCCAAGGTAGGCATGGCGACCCTAGGTTCCCTGTGGTTGCCAACAGTAGGTTGGGCTGGAGCTCACTGAGACATTATGTCTCATCCCATTCCTTCTGGTGCAGGTTTACAGGTAAGTCAGAGGTTCGTGACGAAGTTCTTCATAGAGATGCTGGATGGAGTGCGTTTGCTCGTTGTGTACCAGCCAGAAGCTTAATGGATTTATGTATAAGTATTGTAACGGTTTTGGATTATTGTACAAACGAGTAAACATGTATTTATTCTGTTGTGATGTAATATTATTATTGAAATTTTTAAATGTATCCAGTATCAGTTTAACGCACATGCTAATATACTAGTTAAAATTAGTATGGGTGTTACAATTGGTATCAGAGCAGGTCGATTCAGACCGTGCCATGGGTCATTTAAGATTCAATAAAAGTAGTGGAATCATTGGGTTCCGGATGTTGTTCTAAATGTCATGTCTAGTTGAGCCTGATCAACTCAGTCTAGTATATGACAGTTAGGGCAAATATCCGAGAGCTGAATGTGACCAAGGAGGAAAGAAGTGTACGAAGGGCGAAGGTTTAAAGCGTCAGATCTTAAGACGGAATTGGCAAGGTATTTAATGCCAAAGGATGGTTCTCTAACAGTGAAGTAACTGAGCCAGTTAACGGCAAAGTTTCAGGAATATAAGAGGTATTAAAGAGTAAGGTCGGGTACCTTAACTAGTTGGACGCATCATTGAGCGATGCCTTCTCCGAGGAGACATGAACAGTAAAGAACTATGGAATGTTTTGAAATCTCAACGGGAACCGCAACTCGAAAAGTTAAAGTGGAATAGAGTTTTATTCAGGGTACAGAGGTAAAGAATTACGGTACCAAACCCAGCGACTTGGAATAAGGAATGAACAGTTAATTATTGAAAACTCTAGACTTTTAGTGAGGATATAGTGTGTAAGGTGGAAGGACTTGCACACTTAAAACGGATGAGACTTTAATATCCTATAGTTAAGAGACTCATTATGGATTGAGCGAAATATCGGACAGATGAACCAGATTACCTTCCTTTTTATGGGTCGTCAAGATGCTTGGTATGAAGAAACGCAAGCTTACCGATAAGCGAAGTAAACCCCCTGTAAGGGTATGAAATGAAAGGTTGAATCTTATGTTGTCAGATTATAGTAGACCGGTTTCGAAGATTAAACAGGAAGATTGTCACTAACGTATAAGTTACAGTTAAAGTTATGGCTGAAGTTAAGGAGTTCTATATTCTCCTTCGATGGGCTCCTTGCACACGTTTTCGGGTAAGCCGACAAAGATCACATTATGTTAGTATGTGTTAAGATGGTAGGAAATACATACCTTTGGATTGTTCGAAACCATGAAGAGGGCAACGGTCGAGAAGACAGGTGGACTATTATTCAGATAACAAGATTAGAATGGAATTGTGAATACAATAATAAGTTATAGGAAGGATCCAATGGAAAAAGGTCGTGGATGTGAAATCCTTTTGGATGATTATAGGATGAGACTCGATTCATTAATCGATTAAGTATATGAAAGACGAGAATTTCCGGAAGTCACAGAATGTTTCTAGAAGTTACCACAAGTGAATAAGGTAGGGACTTAAGTTGTTTTAACAGGAGCATCGTTGGGCTCGTATTCATCGTTAAAGACTGTCTACAGGATTCGGTGTATTTCGTGAAAGTAAGAATTTTGTTATGTTCGAAAGGAAACGCAAAGTCAAGCGTCGAGCAAACAGTAAGTTTAACAGGTGGATTAAACCACAAGGGAAATTATAATGTAAGTTAGTTATGTGTGGTAACTACAAAGTTATAAAGTCAAAGGATTGGCCAAGGAGATTTTATATGGTAATAGTGTTTCCAAAGCGAATTGTTTAAAACCAGAGTAGCGCAGCGGAGAAGTAATCCAATTATGAGTAACAGACAAATCAAGTTGAAGTTAAAGGAAAAGGATGTTTGTGAGGTCCTTGCCAGATGAATTACAGGAAAAGTATTCAGAGATTAATTCTTAAGCTACAGAATATGTGTAAGTGGTGATGACTTGAACTTACCAACAGTTCTAACAGGAAATTTTAATAGATAAGTCGAGGGATGTTTCAGATCTCGAAACTCATGGAATAAGAGAATCGAAGTAGTTTGACAATCCTAAATGATGTGTTTATAGCGCAATAAGTACATAGCGAAGGAGGTCACATTTCATACGGTAATCCAGCTGTTTCAGCTCAGTAACTTAAAGTTAACGTGAATAGTAAGTTTAATCAAAGAGGAATTATGCAGTGGCATGAAGTTTTTCCGTATCGTACCCACGTTATGCTAGCATGTTGCATGTAACAGGCATGTAACAGGTTATGATTAGTATTATGTATACTGATCAGGCAGAGTTTATACTACTTAGACAGTAGTGTAACATTTTTATAGTCATGAGACATGTATTAGTAATCGTGGTACGCATTCGGTAATGTTTTAACAGGAAAGTCTTAAGCAGAACAGGTTTGTTGTTATTGAATAGATCTCAGTTGAGGAGTTCAGAAATTCTCGAACTTAATGTTAACAGTTAAAGGAAGGAAATGTTTTACGCGGATCAGAGGATTTCTCATAGTTTACAGTGAAAGGCTACATGAATTAAAGTTATGAAATAAAAGATTAAGAGTTTTAAAGTGCTATTCTGACAGCGATCAGGATAGAGTTTTCTTTTCGAAAACAGAGAATGTTTTTTTGACAAGTAAGTTATTACGACAATGGAATGTAACCATAACTTACGTTATGGGATTGTGAATGTTTAAAGGATATAAGAATGAATTAAGAGTCAAGAGAGTGACCTTGGTTGACGTGGTTTATCTCAAGTATATTTTTTTTTATTAAGTATGATGCCCCATTAGTTGGACAATGATGATGCGATGTACCATGTATCCGGTAGTAGTGAATACGTACTCGATCATGTATGGAAGCTATGTGCTATGGACTATATTATATGATGATATGTGAGACGGTTTATGCCACACGTCACTTATACTGGATTTTCATAAGTTGGAAAGTATTGGTAAAGAAGAAGGTTCCTAAAACCTTTGGCTACATGTTATTGTTGATTTATTTAATCGGAGCACGAGTGGCTCATAAGATTTCTCGAGCTTTAAGGATTCCCGCAGTGGGGAATGTGAGCAATGCATATGATTGTAATAGAGTTTACTTCCGTTTGAGAATACTCAATATCAGATGCTTTTTTGAGCACGACAGAAATTATATGAAGAATGATATGAGTGTAACAGTAACAGGTCGTCTTGCGAGACGAAAGTTAAAGACAAGAATTCTTTTGGATTAAAAGCAATGTAATAGATTCCTCGTAAAGTTGGAATGACTGAGGAAAACAGATTGACACGACGTCTTTAGGGTAATATGGAATGATCAATTAAAGAAGGACTGGTAGAGTTCAGTAAAGGAAATCAAAGGTTTAATGATTTTACTTTGGATTTACAAGGAATATGTCGAATAGAGAACATAGTCTGATAATATGGATATGTTGGTTCAGATAACCATACGTCTTGGCAAGTGATAGTTATGTATTATACGTCAGACCTTTCGGTCGGAAAGAGATTGTCACATGTTTTGATTTTACAGAAATGGAAATCATGGCTAAAGAACAAGTTTTAACCAGTATAGTTTAATCGGAGTGCGTGATCAATCTACATGTCAGGCCCTGGAGTTGCCATGAGATTTCAACAAGCTTAAAGGATTGGAAATTTTCATAGTAGAGAAAGAGGTAGAAAGGATTTATCTTTTCAGGATCTCACAAGGATTATCTAAATTTCGAGGACGAAATTTCTTTTAAGGGGGGTAGAGTGTAATATCCCGTTTAAACATGACTTTTAACAGTATCACAGGATTTAAACGAACGGAATGGCGTTATAGTAATTAAGAGAGGAAGAGGTTATAAAAGGAGATAAATATGAAAATTATCATATTTATCATGTCCTTCTCTCTCTAAATTCAATTCCTCTCCCTTCTCTCTTCACCCACTCTTGCGCCTCCCTCCAAACCTTCATCAATCATCAAACTTCAACATAGAATCATGGATTCAAGCAAGCTTGGTTGTGGGGGAAGTTAGAACATGAAGAAATTAAAGAAAACAAGAAGAAAGGAAAGAGTTAAGAGCTAGGGTTTTGAGGAAAAGGGCAAGCAAGCTAAACCAGCACCAAATCAAGATTAAGGTGAGCTCCCTTGAGGTTTTAGAACCTCTCTTTGTGAGTTTTATAGAGATTTTCTTCATAGTCAAGTTTTATGGTTTTACCCTAATTTCCTACACTTGCAAATTCCTTGCTCAAACATGTTTTAAACTATCAATTTGTAATAGAAAATCATCCCTAGCATGTTTTGGATGCTTGGGTATCTTTGATTGGGCAAAAATGGTGGAAAATCACATTTTTACACATTTTTCTACTGATACGGTCGCTGTAGCGACGGACTGTCGCTTGTAGCGACCAAGCAGGAAAATTCCCTGCCTATCCGCGCTTCAAGCGACCACGCTGGCGCTTGTAGCGACCAGGGGGCGCTTGTAGCGACCAAGGGGGCGCTTGTAGCGACCAACCCTGGACAGCCCAACTTCGTTGAGCTGTTCTGGGGGTCCTGGTGCGCGCGGGCATGGCTTTTTGCAACTGATTTCTTACAACATATTTTAGAAACATTAACCACCATTTTAACTCATCCAAAGTCTTTTAATGATTGAGAAATTAGAGGAGCAAGGAATGCGCAAGGCATGGGAATTATGGGAATATGGTTATATGGATAGGTAAACCCTAATAGAGACACATGATGACGATGAGTCGAATCCCTTGATAGGAAAGCATGAATCATAGTATGAGTGCAAGGATTTTATGGATAGATTCCTTGCACGTGAGTTGTTAACTCTTAGGAAATGCAGACGACTTTACTAAGTCAAGAACCTACCTTAGGTATAAGATATCATAGGGGTATTCAGTTTAGAATACGAGGATTATAGGAATGTTCTACAATCATAGTTACAGATAAAGTTTATAGTGTTGGTTCTCCAACGATTATAGGAGGCTTATGAGAACGATGAGCCAAGAATCATAGGTTATAGATTATAAGTTACAGGAACGTTATATGATTATAGTAACAGATTATATGTTCATACATTAAAGTTAAAGAATTAAAGATTAAAGATATTGGCGTGTTTACACGTTTTATAGTGGCGTGCTTGCACGTTTTATAGTGGCGTGTTCATCAGACTCCGGGATTCGCCGGATGGGACTTCTCCGAGAGGGTTGTCCACACGTTTTATAGGGAGTCCGGTGTTAGCCTGATATGATAGGAGTTTCACCGGTTTATAGGGAGACGTATCTCGGGGTTGCTCCACCCGGGTGCCCTCCGTAAAATGAACTCAGATAATTGTTTGTTCAACGCTAACAGCTAACATAAAACTGCTATCGAACTGTGTATATGTTTTATGTTTTATAGTTATAGTCAAAGTTACAGCTACAGTTATAGTCACAGGAAACTCATAGTTATAGTTATAGACAGTTATCAGAAAGTGATCCTAGGTTTCCCCTCGATCACTAAGTTAAAGTTATAGGCAGATTACAGTTATGGTTATAGATAGTCACAGTAAAGGTTATAGGCAGTTCAAGTTACAATTACAGGAGGACTTATAGTTATAGGCAGATAAAAGACTTGGCGATCATAGGAAATCCCCAAGATTGCCAAGGTAGGCATGGCGACCCTAGGTTCCCTGTGGTTGCCAACAGTAGGTTGGGCTAGAGCTCACTGAGACTTTATGTCTCATCCCATTCCTTCTGGTGCAGGTTTACAGGTAAGTCAGAGGTTCGTGACGAAGTTCTTCATAGAGATGCTGGATGGAGTGCGTTTGCTCGTTGTGTACCAGCCAGAAGCTTAATGGATTTATGTATAAGTATTGTAACGGTTTTGGATTATTGTACAAACGAGTAAACATGTATTTATTCTGTTGTGATGTAATATTATTATTGAAATTTTTAAATGTATCCAGTATCAGTTTAACGCACATGCTAATATACTAGTTAAAATTAGTATGGGTGTTACAACCCTTATCCATCATGATTATTGACCTTTGCCAAAAGATAAAGGAACATTCGATTTGGGTATCATATTGAACTAAGTTGGGGAGAAAAGGGAGGTTATGAATGTCAAGTAATGGTGAAATGTTGTAATTGATCTTGACAACAAGAAAAAGAGAAAGAAAAAGAAAAAGAAAAGAAAAAAAGAAAGAAAAGCAAACCAAGAAAAAGAAAAGAGAAAAATAGAAAAAATCAATAAATCAAAAAGTTGTCAAGATCAATCAAAGAAATTATTGTAAATCACCAAGAGTTGTGTTTGAAATAAGGAGGAAGTGTGTAATTAGAATGAATGTTCCTCTTGCTTGGCCTTTTGAATTCAATTTCCCACATATGACATTTCTTTTGAAACCAAGCGAAATTACAACCCTCAAAAGACCTTGTGATTGATGCTTTTGTGCTTTTAGAAATGATAATTAGATTGACGCATAATTTGATCGGAATGAGTGTTCAATACCCTCACAATTGATTTCAATTTGTTCATCTACTTTATAAAGAAGTGTGTTAGGTGTGGTTCAAATTTAAACATGTTGTTTGCTAAGAATTGTGTGATTTGATGCTTTGTGTTTAGAACTATTTCACATTCATAGTATATATCTCGTTTAATGAGAAACTTAACTTTAGCTTGCGCAGTCACAGCTGAATCATTCATCTGATACTTGTTTTCTTCAAACTTTAGATTCTTTTGCTTATTGCTCTAAACTTTGTCTTAAGCTGTGAAAATTTCCTTTTGATTTTTTGGTTTGAGGACAAACCAAAAAGCTAAGTTGGGGAGAGTTTGATAAGTGCTTAAAAGTAGTTATCTTTTGATATATTTTAAGGCACTTATGTTACTTGTTTTGCAAGTTATCTTAGGATAAGCTCATAATTTATGATTAAATGTCAAATTTGTGATCCTATGTCTTACCCCATCTATTTATGCAGGAATTTTATGCTTGGACCTGAATTGAGCAAAGAAACATGAAGTTTTGATTAAGCTTCATCGCTACAAGCGCAAGCTTCATCGCTACAAGCGAGCGTAGGCAGGGAAAATCAGAGCCTCATCGCTACAAGCGCAGGATGCATCGCTACAAGCGAGCCTAGGCAGGGAAAAATGGAAAGTTCATCGCTACAAGCGATGGATCGGTCACTTCAAGCGACCAAGGGCGGTTTAATGCTAGTTGCTGATGTGGAGCCTTCCCATTGGCCAAGAAGTCTGCCGTCGCTACAGCGACCAGATCGTCGCTTGTAGCGAGCGTGTTAAAAATCAGTTGTATTTAAGCCTTTTTAGGTCATTTTTTAAGATATAACTTTGAGAGTTCTTACTTCCATATTAGAATTGCTTTTTAATTCAGTTTAGTAATAGTTTTTAGATAGTTTTTAGGGCTAGAAGCTATGATCTTCAAGGAGCAAGAGTAATTGGATTGTGAAATCAACTAAGGCTTTGGGAAATCAAGACTTAGGTTATGATCTTCATCTTTTCTCTTAACTTTTGTATAGTTGTCATGAAAATGAACAACTAACTTCCCCTTGTTGGGATTGGAGGTATTCTTTCTAGTTTTGATGTAAACTTTGATTATGCAATTATATAATTTTAGCAATTTATGTGTTATTGAAGTTATTCTTGATTTTCATTCTCATGCTTGATTCAATTGTTATTGACAAATACTTTTGAATCTATGTTTAGAATAATCTTCTATCAAAATAAGAAAATCTAGAAATGGATATGGGTTTTGATAATCGCAAATAGTGTCGGAACGTAATGCTTTCGGATCGTTCGATCGATTGGGAAATCGTCAATTAAACGATACGATTGATCTCACGACGTTATTTGGACACGAATGACGTTGTCGAGTGATACGTGATATTTTCGCTAAAACGCTAAAATTCATATCCATGATTTATAGATTATATTCGATGCAAGATTGATGAACTCCAATTTCAACGCTTTGATACCCTATTACTTTTTGTTTTATTTCTGTTTTTAAATTCAATTAGTTTATATGCGACCAAGTTACCAAACCCTAACTCAAAACGATATCGATTGTTGAATTGTTCGAAGTAGCGCACCTAATCCCTAAGGAGACGATAATTTGAAAATACTTACTTTTGTTATGCTACTAACACTTACCCATTTGAATTCAGTTCAAATTCAATGATAGTCATCTTAGTTTTTGCACCGTCTCTTTCATATTCTCTTTCAACACCCACTCCAGTCATGACTCCAATAACATCTGCATATATAACACAAATTAAAATATTGATTAAATTACCATTTAGTATTATAAGAATTAATATAACGTATACTTGAATCATATTAAGCAAAACATTTTATTAGCATTAAAAAAATATCAAAACGGTTATTTAATTATTAAACCTATTAATTCAACCTTTAAGATAATTATATAACGTTTAAAAATAATTTGTAACATTGAAATGCCATTAAAAAACAAAATATATGAATGAGCAAAATTAAGAAAGAAAAAAAAATTGATATTGAAAAATAAAACTATTTTCACCAAAAAGTAATTAATTTATTATTGTATTTTTGTAAATAAACATTAGTAAATAATCCAATTGATACGAAGAAAGTGATAGTCACTTACCAACCAAGTAGTTGTTGTCGTAGGAATCATTGAAAACATCAGATGCAAGTGTAAACGAATACATGTTTGTAGGGACCAAAACAGTTTTAGATATTTTGACTTTTGTGTTGATCGTGAAATTCAGTTTGTATTCGTTGCATGATGGTTTATACGAACCACAGTTGCAAGCAACATCAAATGAGGAAATCGTGAACACCATTCCCTCTTGGATCTGCTCCTTGAACTTGTAGATCAATGTTCTTCATATATAGGTACCAATTCGGTCACCCTACATAACAAAGATTAAAACATTATACTTTAAACAAAAAAAATACAAAAAACTAAAACGATATGAAAGAAAATACATTTCGATCCATTAGAACCAGCTCCATGGAAAATGGTAGTTTTTTATTTTATAGTCTTGAACAAACCAAGCACGAACAACCCTCACAACCAATGTCCACGATTGTTTTCTTGGTGAAAAAAATCAAAGAACAGAAAAAAAAATTACAATAGAAAAAAAGAACAGATAAAGAAGAACTGTATTTTGTGACTGTGGTTTAGTCGTACCCCAAAACGATACTATTTATATAGAAAAACAGTATCATAACGGTTAATATCAAATAATTATTAATTTAACCGTTTTAAAAGTAATATTATTAACATCTTTAATTTTATAAAATGTGTATTAAATGATTAAATTATATTTCATGTAACCAACAAAAAATTAACTACATAACATTTGAAACTTAATGGTATCCTACAAATTATTAAGTAATATATTTTTGTAACGAATAAAAATTAATCATATAACTTTAAAAACTAATTACTACATTTAAAGTTTTAATTCGTACGTTACTGTAATTGTGTAGCGGACCAAAATTCAACATATAATTTATTCAAGTTATGTATTATAATTTTGTAACCTACCAAATTTTTAATGTGCAGAGCTGCTCCTTGAACTTGTAGATCAATGTTATTCGTATAGACGCACCAATTCAATCACTCTACATAACAAAGATTAAAACATTATACTTTAAACAAAAAAATACAAAAAAAAAAACAAAAACGATATGAAAGAAAATACCTTTCGATCCATTGGAACCAACTCCATGGAAAATGGTAGTTTTTTATTTTTATAGTCTTGAACAAACCAAACACGAACAACCCTCACAACCAATGTTCACGATTGTTTTCTAGGTGAAACATCAGAAATGAAGTCATGTTTCAAAGACATTTTTTCTTTGCAATAGAAAAAATTACAGAAACAACAGAAATATAGATATCTGAGAATCAAAGAACAGATAAAGAAGAACTATATTACTATATTTTGTGACTGTGGTTTAGTCGTACCCCCAAACGCTACTATTTATATAGAAAAATAGTACCATAACGTTTAATATCTATTAATTATTAATTTAACCGTTTTAAAATTAATATTATTAACATCTTTAATTTTATAAAATGTGTATTAAATGATTAGATTATATTTCATTTACAAATTATTAAGTAATATATTTTTGTAACAAATAAAAATTAATTATATAACCTTAAAAACTAATTACTACTAGTACATTTAAAGTTTTAATTAGTATGTTACTGTAATTGTGTAACGGACCAAAATTCAACACATAATTTATTCAAGTTATGTATTATAATTTTGTAACCTGCCAAATTTTTAATATATCGTATAAATCTTAATCGAAACGCCTATTATATTAATAATTATTTGAATGTAACCGACTATGTATTTTATGAAAAAATTAATTTGAAATTAAAAACGGCTGTTATATAATAATTATTAATAAGCATGAGTTAATATTTAGGAGAATTTTTTGGAACACATGCCAAGTCATCATATGATGATGTGGACATGCTTAGAAGCAAAAATTCTTGAAATAGTGTATTTTTAAAAAGGTTTGAAATGTTAGTATAAAGATTCAGATGCAAAAAATAATACCACTCCTTAAATAATCATATAATTTTTTTACCCGGCCCACATCTATTTTTGTCCCAATAGAGCAAATTTTGAGCCAAGGGTTTCAAATATTTATTTTGTTGGATTACAAATTTGATGCAGGGAAGAAAATGCACATTTTCTTTTTAAAATGCACGTGACATAAATATTGAGGTATAACAAGTTCAGTACAAGATGCTACAACATTTTGAAAACATGACAGCTCACTTTCATAATTCATTTTCTTATGAGAATTATCGGACCAAAGCGACTAATATCACAGATGATTCAATAATCATATGGTTGTAAGAGGACTAACAAAAACTTTTGGTACTTGACTGGGTGAAAGCACCAATTTCACTATTTTTTGGAGAGCATTTATTCTCACTTAAGTTGACACAGGTGAAATGAAGTTGTAGAAAGATAACATGTAAATAAAACTTCTCTAGACTTTTCTCTAATGATCTAAATGGAGAATTTGAAAGTTGATTGTTTTATCTTTGCATCCATCTAAAGAAGTTGACGATCAAGGTTGTCCATGCATTTTTCCAAAGTTAAGAAGTATTAAACTTTCAAAAAGTCCACACAAAGTTAGAATGTGACAAAACTTAACACATTGTCAAATGTTAACTATTATGCCTTATGCAATCAATTATGAGCATCAGTCAATCTTGAGCATCAGTTGAACTTCGCTACGGTAATCAAGTTCATCCGAAATAGGATAATATATGAAAAGTAAAAAGAAGTTAGCATTTGCCTAGAATATTAACAATATGTTGCAAAATCTAAAGACTCTATTCATTGTTCTCTTCCAATAACTTGGAGTTTTAATCATCTACAGCTCCAAAGATCTCAGCAATTTCCTCGTGTCTTGCCTTTTATCAAGTTATCTATTTTACTCCAAGTCAGCTTCACCAAACTATCAACTTTCAAGTAGCATGCGGATGTTAAAAGATCAAGCAGAGTTTTAGGGTCAACATTGACAAATTGAGCATCCCAGTCCTTGAGCTCAAAATCCTTCAGTCCGTTGTTATGTTTGTGCATCTTGCAGTATTCAATGACCATGGTCAACATTTTGCTACTCAGTTCATGAACAGAAATGTTACCAACATCACCAACAGGAATGGTCTCGATCGATAATGCCCTCAAATCTTTTTGACATAAGTGTGATACCATAGTCAACTTCAAACACAGCCCCATCAGAGCTAATCAAGTTGATTTTCTTCGACAAAACATCTGGACTGCAATCCATTTTCTCTGTAATATCCCGCCTAAGACTCGAATATTTATTAATATTGAGACGATGTATCAGAAATGTTTTAAGCAAAGGACAATTTGGTAAATTGTCAGTTAATGGGTTTATTTATATGGCAAGTGTAATATCCCGCTTATAAGTATTAGTTATCAGTGTTAGAAGTCAATTAAGAAGCATGGCAATTCTGTAAATATTAAGCAATGGCATTATGGTAAATATGTGAGAAGAGAGGATTGTTTAAAAATGAAAACAAGATATTTTCTTGTTCATTTCCTTCTTCCTTCACTCACTCAAAAATCAGCTCTCTCCCCTCTTTTCCCCTCTAGCTTACACGCCCCCTCACTCTATTGCCACAATCCATCAAACTTCACCCAAAATTCTTGTGAAAACCTTGCTAAGTAAGCTTGTTAAGGGAAAGCTAGGACAAGAGAAATGAATCAAGGAAGGAAAGGGAGACCAAAGCTAAGGTTGGAGAAGGAAGCAAGGGAAGCAATCAAACTATGTTTTGAAAGGGAAAGCTTGGCAAGGAAGCAAGCAATGGTTGAGGTGAGCTCCCTAGGGGTTTTAGAACCCACTATGTTATGTTTTGATGAATATTTGTATATTGATCAAAGTTATGAATTTTAGTACCCTAATTCTATGTGGTGAGAAATTCTTGATCTTTACATGTTGTAACCTGTCTATATGCCTTTGAAATTACCATTTAAGCTGTTATGATGTTTGGGCATGATTGGATAAGCCAAAATGGTGGAAAACATGTTTTAAACTTACCCTATGCTGTCCAACTGCAGGTAAAATCGTGTCACGATTTTACCACCGTGTCACGATTTTATAGGCAGGAACCAACACGTTTTCTGGGCAGGAAATCGTGACACGATTTCCAAATCGTGTCACGATTTTGCAGTGGGCAGGGACATAAAGTTTTTCATCAAATCTTGCACCGTTCTGGCTATCCAATACTGTTTCAGACACATGGAACAACATGTAATGAATAAGAGTCGCTAATAAGCATTATAAGACCTATCCTTAGAGAATGTATTAATTGTATAGCATGAGGAATAGGTTCATATGTTAAGTATAGGGAGAATGTTTCCCCTAAGAGATGCATTTTATGCACTAAGTATAGTAGAGGAAGAAAACACTTACAAGAACATAAGACGAGAATCGATGAGAATGATTCCAAGTTTAAATTAGAACCTATTATAGGTTATACTCTCATGAAAGAATACCTAAGAGTAAGAGCAAGTTAAGAATCTATTATAAGATTATGTTAACGTGTTCATCAGACTCCGGATTATGCCGGATGGGATTTCTCCGAAAGGGCTATCCACACGTAAGTTATAAGACTACGTTAAACGTGTTCATCAGACTCCGGGTTTCGCCGGATGGGACTTCTCCGAGAGGATTGTCCACACGTATGTTAAAAGATTAAGCATGTTCAGCAGACTCCGGGATACGCCGGATGGGACTTCTCCGAGAGGGTTGTCTACATGCAAAGTTAAGTTGTGTCCAGCAGGCTCCGGATTATGCCGGATGGGGCTTCACCGAGAGGGTTGCCTACACAAAGATAAGAGGAGTCCGGTGTTAGCCTGATATGATAGGAATTTCACCGGTATGATGGGAGATGTACTTCAGGGTTACTCCACCCGGATGCACTCCGTAAAACGAACCAAGATAATGATGTTTGTTCAACGCTAACTTCTAACTTTATGTTATGAAAGATGATTATGAATACGAATATGTATATGTACTATGTGCTAAGGGTTAAGACAAGTAGTCATTAGACATCAGCAAGTGATCATAGACTTCCCCTCGATCACTAAGCATAAGATTATGTACAGGAAAAGTATAAGATAAGATAAAGACAAGTAGTGATCTTAAGTTTCCCCCTGATCGCGAAATGTTTAGAGAAAGCCGGCGATCGTAGGTATCCCCAAGATCGCTAAGAGTAGGCACGGCGACCCTAGGTTTCCCCCGTGGTTGCCAACAGTAGGTTGGGCTGGAGCTCACTGAGACATTATGTCTCATCCCAATCCTCCTAGTGCAGGTTTTACAGGTTAGCAAGAGTTTTTCAGAGGAAGTTCTTCAGGAAGATGCTGGATGGAGTGCAGATGCTCGTCATGGACAAGCTCAAGAGGTTGACTGATTATCTATTTATGTAAGAGTGTAATTGTAAATGATATTTGGATATTTGTATAAGCGAGCTATTTGTACTCATTCAGTAGTTTTGTATATATATTATTATTGAAAATTTTAATGTATCCGGTATCAGATTAATACACATGCTAAATATTTTAGATAATTTAGTATGGGTGTTACATTCTCTTCCTGCAATTACTACTAACATCTCAGTCTGGTTTGTTAAAAAATTGGATGCCGTGCTTAATAATTGTGATAGACAAAACAACAGAATTCCAGAAATAGTCATATAAAAATCTTCTACACATACATTGTCCGAAAAGAATAAATTTTCATCCAAATGATCCTAATATTTCTTTTGTGGGTTGAAGCAGGGAAGAAAAATGACATTTCCTTTTTGAAAAATATGTAATATTAAATATTCTCAGGTATAACAAAGATCAGTACAAGAGGCTATAAAAACTCCTTTTGAAAATATGACAGCTGGTTTCATTTTTCTTATGTGAATGGAACACGATCAGTACAGATGTTTAAATAATCATATCATTATAATAGGACTAACAAAGACGATTAGGCATGTCAATAAGGTGTAAAAAGATAATTTTAGAATAAAACTTCTCTCAACTTTCCTCATACTGATGATCTATATGGAGGATTTGAAAGTTGATGATTCTTTGCATCCAACTAAAAAAAGTTGAAGAATTAAGCTATATAATAGTTGTTTCTTTCCTTCTCAACAATTTAAAACTTCAAAACTTAAGAGTGTGTTTGGATGAGGTAATTAAGAAATTTTGAAGAATTTAGAATTCTAAGCAATTTAAATGATTCAATTAAATTGACTTCATTTCTAAATATTCTTGTTTGGATTGAGTAATCAAAAATTTCATTGTCATATTTTTGGGAAACTTTTATAAATTATATTTTTTTGGGCCAAATTTGAAAATTGGGATTAGGGGTCAATTTGTAAATTTCAAAAAATTTGAGGGGTCAATTTATAATTTTAAATAAGTTGAGGGGTAAATTTGTAATTTTCAAAAAATATTAGGGGTCAAAATGCAATTTTTTATAACTTTATTGGGGTCAATTTGAAAATTTTGGAAAATTTGAGGACCAAAATGCAAAATTTGAAAATTATAAGTGATGAAATTTGAAATTCTTAGCTATTAGGTATCATTTGAAATTCTCTAAATTTAACTTGAACAAAATACTTCATAAATTTCCATCATTTTGAAAATTCTCCATATTATTATCCAAACAATGGAATTGATCTAAAAGTATTTGAATTCCCTCAAAATATTACATTACCTCAAAACATTCCCCCATCCAAACACACTCTAAAGGTAACTATTTGATTATTTCTATATAACAATCTCATTTGGTTTTAGGAAATATTTTCTGTTTTTCAATCTAATTTATAATTTATAATTTTAATTATAAAAAAAATGAGGAGCATGTGAAACAACATTATATTAGTGTTACTGTAATGGTTAAGAAAGAGCACAAAAATTTCAAAATTTGACCTAAATGTAATTTTCCTAAAGACACACAAGGTTTACGAAAACATGTTTCAAAAGGAACTGATGCTACATAATGCAATTTTAAGATTATATCCAATAAGAACTAAATTTTACTGAGATCACCTTTGTCCTGTTTTTTCTTGTGCACTCGTCAAACTTTAAGGAGAAATCCAAGGTGTTAATAACAAATGTTTGATCAACCTTCTCTCCAGCAAGTTTCCGATCAATCTGGATACCAAAAAATTAAGACAAAAGAGCTATTACAGGCGAAAATCAGATGAAATAACAAAGATTAAAACGAATGACTAATTTGTATTGAATACAATTATACAACAGCATTATGAAGACAAATAAATTACCACCATTCAACTACACAATTCTTATACAAATAAAAAAAGAAAGGAAGAACAACTAAATAAGTAAGTCAAGATACATAAGGCATCATTAAAGAAATTAAAAAGACATAGTGAAACCATTTTTTCCAATGCAAGAGTAACACCTACATAATATTGGGCCTGGTGCCTTTTAGTCTATATATGTTGTTTCTAAACTAAATTTAGGTTGGTATATGTTTCTCATATGATCATATTGATTCAAAAAAATTAAGAAATATAGTACTTGTTTATAAATTTAGAAGCATCAAACATATAGAAAGGGGAATTAGAGAATACCATAGAAGATACAGCATCCATTATTTCTTGATTCATCTTTTCATATACCTGCCACAGTTAAAATGAAGTAAACCCAGAGTTAAAAAAGAAGGTAAAGCAAAACAAATAGTATTAGAAAATCTATGCTGCAACTTTTCTAAGGTAATCTTATCACCAACCAGATGGTAAAAGGATAAGAAGCTGGTTTCTTCAAGAGTAGGAACTCCAAATTTTATGTGAACGAATCTGCCGAGATGATTAAAAAAACTTGTGAGGCGCTTGGTCATAAGTTTGTAAGTTGACCATCTTTCGAGCAGTTCTCTCAACAAAGGTTCACCTTCCTTTATTTGCAGAGATGGCAGAACCTATTAATAAGAAAACCATATAATGAATCATGTCAATATAATACCTATACTATTGATACATGTGAGTAACAAAACAACTAAGGTTTAATATATTGGACACGCAAATTCAATAGCTTTGAATTTTCTTTACTTGTAACACAATTCATAAACAGATCTAGATACCTACTTTAAGACCGTATAAATCAAGCACATAATTGTGGATCATGGGTCAAATCACAAAGAAGCCAATCTCATGCTTAGCAAGAATAGTTTGATGAAATTAGTTATATGAAATTGAGAATGTTCTAAATTTGATGTTTAGGTTGTCATGTTTTGTTTGATTTTTAAGACAAATTTTTAAAGATGCTTAGACACAAATCTGGTTACAAGATTGTGGAGCCTGCTCATATGGTAATTTTATTCAATTTATTGACTTGTTTCTTCATATTAAGCCTATGAAACAACTACACGAACACCAAACATGAAAAGACACTAACACAGATAATAATTTGAGAAAATAAATTAGCTGAATGTAATCACACACTGGAGGAGCCAGTGGGGTGCATGGGGTTGCCATGGCACCCCCAAAGTTTTAAAAAAAATACATTTTTAATAAGTATATATACACATTTGTAATTAAATTATGTTATATATATTAATGTTTGCATTATAAATCATGTTTTTACACTCTAACAAAGCGGTTATGTGAATTCTTTTTTTGTTCATTTTTAGCTTTGACTCGTATTTTTTGTATTTTTTAAACTAAAAATGCAAATAATAACATTGTAAAATGCAAGTATCGAACCATGGTTAGGGGAGCAACATAAAAACAAACGTATCACTTGATTACAACTTTAAATCTAATTATTTTTGTCACAATATATATTTATATCTTGAAAATATGGCACCTCCATAAATTTTTTTTGGCTGTAATCACATGAGTCAGTGTCAGACAAAGGAAACGCCTTAGGACAGTAGCATCAAAGCTACTTAACAAATTAATCACTAACATTTGCATATAATCAAGTTTATTATCGAGTTGTTACTTCATGTTAAACCTATGAAAACACCTTCAAACAATAGTATTGAAGCTACTTAACATATGCATATAATGAAGTTTATAAATTAAACACTTAAAGAGTATGATTGATGGACGAATATTATATGATTAGCGAAATAAAAGAGAGTGTTGCCGACTTTTGATGTGATATAGTCTTCACAAGTTTCCTTATACAAATTATATAGTTCTCGGTCATAGGAAGGAATAGCATTTGGGGAGCACAAATTGAACACGGTCCTGCATTACGATATAATACAAAATTTCAATCACCTAAAACAATAAAAAAAAAAAAAAAAAAATCATGTGATTGTTATTTAGAGAGATTGATAGGTAACGTACGTACGTGTAAAGTATGATGTGTTCGTCAGGAGTGAAGTTAGGCTCCAATCCTTCTTCAAAGGTGATCACATTCCTCTTCGTCCTTGTTGTTGGCGTCCTCATGTTGTTGAAAAGGTTGAAATTGAAGTTGAGTGAGAATCCGAAAGGCATCGTCGCAGAGAGAGAAAAAGAAAACCCTAACTATAAACGGTTAAAAGGAGAACGAAGGAAGCAAGATTCAAGAATGAGTGCTTTGGTTGTTATATAGGTTTATTGATTATACCTCTAATCCTAAGAAAGAGAACGGAACATGGGTTTTGTTATCGATCTGTTTCTTTCTTTTTTTCGTTTACTCCTTTTCTTACTCTGCTCTCTTTCCTTAATTTTAAACAATCCTTTTTTTTTTATAAAATTTTTATTTTAATTAAAATTATAATGTTTGTTACTTTTAAATACTAAACTATGTTTATCTTCTATTTTATGTATAAATATTTGTGACTGTTAAATAGTAATAAACTATATTTATCTTTTACCAACGATGTAACAAATATAATTATTATCTTTTTCAATATAAGTGTTAAAAGATTGAACTAATTTTGTAACAAAATCTTTTATATAGTTTTATCCAAACAAACTAAATTATTTTTAAAAAAAAAAGTGATTTTGTTACGTAAACAAACGTAAAATAAATTCTGATTTTTTATAAAATCTCTAAATTATTCAATGTTAAAATTACTTTTATTTTAATATGTAACAAACGGGTTCAATATCCTTATAAACCGAGTTACGCTCACCACGATTCAATCAATTGAAAGTTATGGCATGATTAACCTTGAAAAAGAAAGGAGATGACAAAGCTATAAATTTTAAATGACAATATGTTGCAACTTTGATGGACTAATTTTCTAAGTGAAACTAAATACACGCTGCCACAAGAATAACGCTCAATTATTTTTAAATAGACTCCTTTAGTTTTATTAACATGGCTGAAACACCGTTGAACTTCAAAACCAAAACCAGTAGATCAGAACATGGATTAGAACCACAATGAAGCATGTACTACTTATAATATTAACTTTTGTTAGTAGATTTGATCTTATGAAGAAAAAATATCTATGCTGGCTAAGCAGATAATTAAAGATGATTTCTAGAGATTTGATTAAGTTTATAAATTTAAAAAAATAACAGCTTAGAAAAGTGTGTTACAGCAAAGTATGCAAAACTCATGCTGTCAATAAGAACTTCAATAAGTAGGAGTGTAGGACACAAGAATTTAGTCAATATAATTCAAGGCAAAGCTATGGAAAGCAATACAATGTAAGACTACATATAACACCCAACTGCTCGCATTACACAATAAATTAAGCATTTATCATGCACAACCTGAAAAGCATATACAATTTTTTTAAAAATAAAACAAAAAAAGAATTTCTCAGAGAAGTAAATTCAAAAACAAAAGACATCTAACATTTCAGAGTTCAAACTTCAGTATAATAGTTACAGAATGCTAGCAAACAAGGCGTCCTTGACGCGACAAAAGTTCCCTCTCTTTGAAGCTGAAATCATAACGAGCTGGAGCAATTATCTTTCTTAATGATGGGCTTGAATGTATCATAGAGGCTACAACAATAGGATCCATTGGAGAGCAGTGTCTCAAGTTGATCTCACTAAGTTGTGTGCAATTTTCTACCACATGCTTCACTCCCTTCTTTGTGACATCATAACAACCTTTCACCGAAAGTTGCACAAGTCTACGACAACTCTTCGAGATCACAAAAAGTGCTTCATCATCAACTGTTGTATATGACAAGTTCAAAACCTCCAACTTATAAACTTCAAAGTTTAATCCAAGTAACTTCACTTTTGAACAGAAGGTTAAGTCCAAATGTCTAATCTTACAACATTTTCTTAAAACATGACAAATACCTACTTCAGATATGTTACGGCAATGACTCAAATCAAGCATCTGCAAATTGGGAAAACAATCGGCGATGAGGAACATGTCACTGTTATGAAGAGAAACAATTTTGGAACATATGAGAGAGGTTAAATTTGTAATCTTTTGGGAGAAGGTTCGCAAGCCATTTGCGGGAAAAGTGTATTTGTTGGAGAGATTGAGTGATGTGAGTTTCAATGGAAAACAAGAGATTTCACGTAGAAGCTTGTTGAGGTCACCGTAGTAGTAGTAGCATGTGAAGTTGAGGGAGGTGAGGTTGGTGAATCTATGGAAGATACGAGGGAGGAAAGGACGTGTTTGTTTACGGATAGTGAGAGAGAACGGGAGACGATTGGTGATGGAGAGAAACTGTCTGGAGACGAGGGAGAGAGACTTGAAGTCATGACGGTTGTTGATGAGGAATTTGAAGATAGATTCCCAACATTCATCTGGTAAATAAAATTTTGTTGCAGTAGCATGCAGTGTTTCACTTCTTGTTATTATGGAAGAAAGTGATTGTTGTTGTGAAGATTTGAGAGAATTTCTCTTCCTTTTCATGTTGGTTATTGACTTCCAGTGATTGATTTTAAAGGCAGATTCTCATCCGCGTTAGGTTAGGTTATGTTGAGTGTGCTATATAAAAGTGACGAAATCAAATTGACAAAATACATTCTATTTTTTTGGTTACGTAAGTAACAAGATATCATATTGTTATCGTGATTTTGGGTCCATCCAATCCAAAATCGATTTTTACTAAAAAAAAAATCAAAATCAATTTTTAAAACAAATAAAACAAAAATCAAGATTCCCTAAAAAAACAAAAATCAAGATAGATTAGTTTCATTTTTTTTCTTTCTATGGCCCAAGTCCAAGATAAAGTTAGTTTTATCTTTTAGACTTCATTATTTTAGTAAGTTTTAGTTTTTATTTTATGATGATAGCACATAGTGTCGTATTAAGAAGGAGCAAGCGAAATATGATCATATGCTTTTAATTTTAATTATGAGTGTTGTATTTAATTAGGATCAAAAGACTTTTTTAACATAAAAAAAGTTTGAGGTATTCAATCAATACTCCTTTTAACATAAAAAAAGTCTTGTGATATTCGATCAAGACTTCTTGTAAAAAAAGAAAAGTCATGTTGTATTCAAAAACGTTATAATTATGAGGGATTGTTTAAAAAATTGAATTTTGATGGATTTTGTGAGATACTAGATCGCACACCCCGCACGGGTGAATTCAATAAAAAAAATGTATTTGTTTATTTTATTTACCAATTGAAACATTAGTGGACGGTAGGGAGGTGGAAGAGGAACTTTTAGTTCATTCATTTCATTGGGTTAGTGGATTGTTTCTTGTTTTTAGACATTTATTGAAGATACAGTGCAATGAAAATGGAGTAGTTGTTAAACACAATTGGAAGTGGAATATTCATGGGAAAACAAAGTTTGGCCATATCAATGCATATAATTTTTTTTTTAGACAAACAATGCGTATAAATTATAAAGTGTAATTTTATTGTTATGAGATAATTGCATAATTAAGGACCCACTAATTTGGTTTAGGAGGGAAAAAATTAGGGTTTTAAGGAAGGAATATGGGAGGACTTAATAGGATTATAATATATAGATAATAGATTTATTTCTCAACCCAAAGAGAGAAAAATAGCACATAAAATAAACACCAAAAAATAGTAAAAGAATCACAAAGTAGTGCCTAAGGTGATGAGGTATTTATGTGTTAAAATGGTTATAAGTTTTACATGGAAAAAATTAACTGTATAAGGAACAGTTATTTACATGTTGCCATGAATAAACTGCATATTGGTATAAATAAACTGCATATTAAGTAGCTTAGTGGTTTGTCCAAAAAAAAATGGCTCAGAGGTAGAAAGTAGGCAACAGTACCATAAAGACTTCACTTTCATTGAATATCTGTATGGAAAGCAAACAATTAGACGTGGAAAGCAAACAATTGGACATCATAAACATCAGTGGTGTAGCGGTATTACATAGAAATGTCACTAAGTTGTACCTTGTTCGACTCTCTCTTGGTGTATTTTTTCATAATTTTTTTCAAAAGTAAAATTAGGGTTAATTAATGCAATTAGGGTTGCAAGACTTAATAGGATTTATATATACTAGAACGGTTTCTTGTCGTGGCAAACCGAGGTGTTGTCTTAACAATACACAACGGTTTTGATATCAAACAGGAACATGGTTAAGAAATCCGTAGTATTAGATTCCTTTTAAGAACGGTTCTCGAAGCCTACCACTACAAAATCAGATAAGCGTTGCCTATGTGACTCTACCAGAACGGTTTTTTTACCTTCCAAAATTTAGGCGTTGTCCTAGAATCAAAATGTTGTAGTGAAAAAGAAATAATGAAAGTGTTTATTTTTTATCAATAGATATGTCATAGAATTCTCAAATGACACATAACTGTGATTTTGCACAAATTCAATCAGATTCTTTAAGCCAATTGTTTCTTACATATAACCCACACTATCTTCAAAAATCACCATTATTTAATTACACAAAAATTAAAAAAGAATCGAAACCCATAAATAAAAATCACCATTGATGAACTTACATGAACATGGTTTGTGTGTGTGTTGTGAGAGAGAGAGAGAGAGAGAGAGAGAGAGAGAGAGAGGAGGCAATAGACAACAGGCGAGGCAGAAAGCGGGAGAGGTAGGGTTGCCGACAGATAAGTGTAGAGTCGGCGTGTTAAGGCTGAGACCCACGGTCGTGTGAGGGCAGAAGGACTGTTGATTTGAATTCATGGAGGGTTTTGCTTCTTTAGTGAGAGAGAAGAAGGACTGGAGTTGGAATGATGTTAGAGAGATAACGTATGAACATGGTATGGAGTATGTGCAACACTTCTTTAAGATGGATAGATATTTAATAACTACATACATTGGAAATAGCTAACTATTGTTGGAAATAGTGATGGAGGTCGAGGGTGCACAATTAATGGAGAAATTCAAATTCAAATTTGAAATTCATTGGAGGGAAATATTTTTGGTAGTTGAGAATCCGCAATTAATATTGGAGAGTGACTTGTTGTGTACACTTGGAAAGGAGGGAAACCAAGCTTATGATTAGGGTTAAGCAAAAACTATTTGGGTTTAGAAAAAGCTTGACCTTATAAGCTTTTATAATAAGAATGATAGATTTAGTAAATTTTTAGCATGAAAAAGTCTTTCATCTATATTCTATACTATATATAAAGAAAATATGATGTTTTGGGTTGTCTTTTTATCTTTCCAATTATCCCCTTAAACAAATTTGAATATAAAAATATTATTTTGTTGGTGTCATCTAAAAAGATAAGAATTTACATTATATTTGTTATATTTTTTGAAAGATATTATATATGTTATATTGTTAATATCATTGAAAAAGATAAATATAGTTTGTTACACTATGAAAGTGCATAATATCTATTATCTATTACTAGTGGAACCGCTCTTTTTATTGTGCTAACTCGTGTAGACTATCAACAATATTTTATATAAATTTTGTGTAAATTACAAACGGTATTTTTTATAAAAAATTTATATTGATTAAAATTATAAGTATAGATATTTGTAACTTTCAAATGTAACAAACTTAACAAACCATATTTATCTTTTTCAATGACAACAATAATATAACAAATATAACAAAAATTCTTATCTTTTTTAATAACACCAACAATATAACATCATTATATGAAAATTTGTTTAAGGATATAATTGGAATAACAAAAAAGTCAGCCCAAAATTCCTCCAAAATCCCCTATTCTCTTTATACTCCCTCCGTCCCAAATTAAGGGAGTTATTTGCTCATTTCACACATATTAAGAAAAATGTATAAGTGAATGAGAGAGAAAAATAGTTTTAAGTGCTCTTAGTATTGGTGCATTCACCATTATCATAAATGCAAAGTGGGATATATTGAATTTTAGAGTGATTAAAGTAGTATTAATTAAAGTTATAATTAGAAGAAGAAGAAAAGTAATTAATATTGCATTGAAAAGTTAAATGAATCGGTTATTTTGATACAGTATTTTTTTATAAAAGGATCACTTATTATGGGACGGAAGAAGTATATAGTATATATATATATATATATATATATATATATATTCCTATAATTTTAATCAAAATAAAAAAATAATCAAAATTTCATAAAAACAACTTTCGAAATACACACTAGCGCAATAAAAAAAGGACAGACGCGTACGAAGTGTCCGTCTAAACGCCAGTGAAAACATAAAATTTATATGGATTGTTTCTTTCTTTTAGAATTTTAACCCCTCTCTCCTATCTCTATCTCTATCTCTATCTCTATCTCTCTCATAAATAAAACAAATAAAAGGATGTGTAAGGAGAATATTGTGAAAGTGTGTGTTACAATTCTTCAATGATTCGTTAGAAAAAACGTAAAGAGAAAAGTGTGTCCAACATCAATAATGTCAGCGGAATACACAAATTTATAGCATACGTTATCTGGGTGATATATAACTGTATGATCATGGAGTAACACAACAGGATCCGTGGCGCAATGGTAGCGCGTCTGACTCCAGATCAGAAGGTTGCGTGTTCGATTCACGTCGGGTTCAAATCCCTGTGATCCTTCTTTTTCTTTTTTTTTTCCCACTTCAATATCAATATTTCTATTTCTATTCCAGATTTTGAAGCAAACGGACATGAAATATTAATAAACAAACAAGTGTTTGATCATACAAGTACAAAGAAATCAAATATCTTAATATATATACACACTTGAAATCAACATGCCCCAAATGAATAAACAAAAATTACACTTTGTGTAAAATAACATGAACATGCAGCAATTCAGTTAATGTCATGATCCTTAAGGATCCTGTACCTGTAGCTGTAACCAGGAACTCTGTTAAAATCATTGTTTTCTGTTACTTGCCTAACAGAACATGTTTTTGGTAGAAATTCATTTGGACCTCTTTGCTTCTTCCTCTTTAACAACATCCAAAAACTAAACTTGGGTTTGCTAGAAACCATGTTCACAATGTTTGGCTGAGGCTTTTGTGAATTTCCTAATTTGTCTAACTCAATTTTGGTGAAGTATTCGATTTCCTTTCTGACTAGATATCCTATTGTTCCTCTTGTGCCTATAGCAACTGGAGCAGGAGATGATCATTCTATTTTGGAATTTTTGTTTTGAAAGCTGGCAGTGGCAGTTGCACTGATTTTATAGCTCCTTTTGAACTGGATCCATGAAGGAGACTTGTAAATAAAGATAGTTGAGGTCATTATCCTAAATTTGATTTTCAATTGGAACATGCTTTATGAAAAGCATGATAATTGAAACTTTAAAAGTTATATATATAGGACAGTATGACACCATACTCTCTCCCTTCTACATATAACTTGCTATCATGTAATCCCTACATCACAAATTTAAGTAAATGTAATTACTTTCACAGTATATAATGATGTTATTACTAAAATACTTTAATATATGTTTTTAATCAACATCTTACCATTACAGGACATTTTTGTTTATTTGCAAATTTCAATGACCAAAATTACCGATCATTACAATTTTAGACACCAATTTAGCGATTTACTCCTATTTTATTCTCTCAAACAAGTTCATGTGAAAATCACTTTTGAGAATGCCCAAATCATTTTACAAGTTAAGTTTATGGTACACAAGTAACATAGTATTGTAGCATGTACAAGTTTATGTTTCATCATTGGATCAATAAATTTTATTATCTCACTTGGTCCAACGATAAAACTTATTAATTTAGCTGGAGAAACAAACTTGTTCATGATACTAGATTTATATCACTTGTGTACCATAGAACTCGCACATTTATATGAACTCTAGAAAATTAATTGTAGTTAACCAAAGAGTGTGTATACTAGTTAGTCACCATGCACCCTTTATCCTATGTTTCTTTTTCAAACTACTTGACAAATTTTCGACTAGAGTTCAATGGTTCGCTTCTTTTTTTTTTCTTTTTTTTTTGTAGTTTTTGTTATCCCTGTTGATTCAAAGTTAATCGCCGCCTTTCATGCCTTGGCCAAAGAAAAGAGGCTGATCTTTCATTGTCTTGGTTGTGTGCTTTTTGGGTAGGAGGTCCTATTGATTTGCAGGCTTGCTGATAATTCCTCTATTGGAAAATTCTCTTTGACTTTAAGTTTATAGTTGATTATTAATTATTATTATTATTTCTAAGCAGTTGATTATTAAATGTGTTTGAAATCAAACGATGCATTGTTTTGGAAAGGAAAAAAAAAACTTTGTTCGCATTCGTTCATGTCAATGAGTGAAATAATACTATCAGTTGCTAATGAAATAGGATAGTCGCAAATCACATTACAGCTACGAAATTCAATATTATAGTGATTCGATTAACCGATTATGTGTGGAAAAAAACACCGAACCAATATTAAATCTACTCTATGTGTCATTGAGTATTCCATTCCACAGGCTATCATTAGAACATTGTTTTTTCCACATAAGTTGCTTTAAAACACATGAAAATGACCAAAAAACTCCAACGGTGGTTAACTACAACTCGCTTTTCTCTTTTGAAGCAAGCTGTATTCAACTATCGTTAAGATTTTTTATCATTTCCATATGTTTTTGTGAAAAAAAACAATTTTCCTACCATTATTCATGCATGGACTCATGAAGCCCTTAGAAAAGGAACATAATGTTAATCTTTTGACAAGGGTTCATTGGTCGTTTTTCTTACTTTTTCTCCTTGACATCGGCATTATATTGTAAAGAACTAACGAGTCGGAATATTTTACGAATTTCAGTATTTGCTTGCCTGGTACTTACAGATTATTAACCTACTAACCAACCAAAATGAAAATCAACTTATTGGTTGCTAAACAGTTTTTTGAATTTACACCTACAATATATTTTTCTCAACAAAGGCCTACAAAATATTAGAGAAAAATGAATGGAGAAATATATACTTTAGTTTACAAAATAAAGCTGCACTTTCAAATTCAAACGTAGATGATTTACAGAGATGATGAACTTCCGGTGTGATACCATAGAAATATTAAGACCAAACTACTAGTATGTTATAACGAAAACAAATGGAGGAGAATATTTTAATGGAAACATCTAGAGCAAATGTAAAATAAACCCTCTCAATATTTTACATTTGGAAGAAGAAAAAAAAAACTACTTTGAAGTGATATTATCTCTAAACTAGTTAATAAAAATGTATTAGTCACATAGGCACAAGGGAAGAAATAAACTAACAAAGGGATATGGTAAACAAATGACAATGTACATGTTTATAAGCCTCAAAATTGGTCACCAACTCTATAATTTTATATATATACTCTCACACAGAGACTCTCATTCTTTGTTTTTTGTTATTTTAATTTATTTTGTAAGATTGAGAACAAATTATTGTACGTCAGGGAGATGGCACACATACCCCACTCTTCGATAAGTGGCAAGGGCATGTTGCAAGGCAACATTAACACCAGCACCCTCCCTAAATAATGATTCATACAACTGACAAATAAATTGTGACAGTTCCTCTTCATCATCGTCCCAAAAAGAAGTGCAGTCCGCATTTTTCTCAGCGTCACTATCTTCCCAGTCACTTACTGGACTGGCAGGTATGTTTTCGTCGTCTGCTTCATCCTCTCCAATTTCAAACTTTCCATTTTCCATCACATTCAACTCATTGGTACCATCCAAGGTCGTCAACTGAGGCTCAGGGGGTTCATTTGAAGGACATATAACAGCTTTGGCACCGGAGTCCAGAAAGGCCTTGAGTAGAGCAAGAGTAGGTCCATACGTTCCTGTGCATATAATTATCCTGTCTCTCCAAGCTCCAACCTAGATTATTTATTATATCAATACAAGGATAAAACAGAAATGAGTCGGAGCATTTTCACATATATGACGGAGGATCTAAAGCTCCAAATGACTAGCAATTTCTCTCCCTTTTACTTCCTACACCAGCGAAAATGTTGTTGTACTGAAGAACAGAGATAGCATACAACACAAACTCCGGTACATCATAAATTGAAAGCATAAAAAAGGAAAACATGGTTCTCAACGATATTAAGAAGCTATGCAAAGCAATTATTGTGATATGGCCATTCTTCTTCAAAACAAAGATTGTTTCAAGAAAAGTATGTGATAAGAAAACAATTTGACTAAAAAAGCAGACCATAATCGCCAAAATAATGGCTGTAGATCATCCTTACAGGCCTACAATACCCACAGTCCAGAAGCTTTAAAAATCAGCCAATGCTATTGTCACAGAAATTATAATCCGTAGAGTAGGATTGCTCAAAATTTTATGGAAAAAGAGGACTGTGTTATGTTCCCAATATATTCACCCATAAAAGGCCAGGGATAATCAAGGGACTAACATTCAATACCAAAAACCTCAAGATCAGAATGATGAAATAGAACGATGCAAAATAGCCAATAAGAGTGCCCTAATAGTCTAAGTGAAGCTCCGTCAAAATGTACATCCAGAGGGACTATTAGAAAATTAAAGTGGGAGCAGAGCACATACCATCCATCGTACATCATCAGCTGATAACTGCATAGAAGGGACAGTCCTACGAAACATATACGAACCAATTTCTTGATTATCTTCCATTACCTACATAAGAGATATCCAACTCAAGCTTCTAAAATAATTTCAAAACCTTATAAAGAAGCACAAAGGACATAGATATACCAAGGTTTGACGGCCTAGATATCGGTGAACAATGCCTCCAATTTGGAAATAAGGTTTAAAGGCAACTAAATCAGAAATAGTAGAAATATTGGCCAGGAGAGATGCGCCCTTTCTGCGATGGCTCCTCATTGTTGACAGCAAACTGAATTTTACATTTTGTAGAAACTTCTCAGCAAGCTCTCCAGGTTCAGCCACCACAAATACATCATTGTGCCAACTAAATAAAAGGGCAGCATTATCAGCTTTCCATCCGTATGTAGAAAAATAACTGTTTACCACAAACAGGGATTCATAAAACATAGTAGCAAGTACCTAATAATTAAGCCATCTGAGTCAGCTTGAAGAGCCAAATGGATAACACCCACTTGTGGGGAATTCAGCAATTTCTCATGCAATGTTTTGACAGGCAAAGAGAGCTGTCTAAGTCCTCGAGGAGACAATGGAGGTGATGCAACTGCTTTTCCCTGTTGACCATCTAAACTTAAAGGGGGGACCAGATCAATTCGTCCAATTCTTTGACCAATATCAGGACTATTGAAAAGTGGACTTGAAGGGAAGCTTCCTGTAAACAGAGGTGACGCAAATGGAGTTGGGAATGTAGATGATGGCACTGTCTTTACAATCCCAGACAAACCTTGCATGAGGGATAGTCGTATGCCATTACGAGCACAAAATGACTCAAGTGCCCGGGCATGGTGGATCAATCTTCCAGAATCTGGATTATGTGAAGCTTCAACAAGTAGAACATTACGCCTCCACCCTAAAGTGGGCCCATTTGCACCTGATAAACAGGATAAAAACAATCTTAATATTTAAGGGGGGGATTAATGAAAGTGAAATTTTACATCATAGAAAACATATGATCCAGAATACCCTCAATTGACTCCTTTGTCTTGGGCAATTTAGTTCTCAGATTCTCGGACCACTTCTCCTCATGCTGGAAAGGAAGAAGCAATCTCTCGCAGGCATTTTCAAATGCCAGATGATTCTGTTGTATATATTCTTCAACTGCAGATTCCAACTTTAGCCAGATAGTTGGATCTGTCTCATCAAGTTCCATATCGCAGCGTTCATCAACTGTGAGGCAAAACACAAAGAACATGTACTGAGGATAAAGTTCTTTTGACGAGTGGCAACTGTTTAACGACACTTCATTAAACAGAGAAAAAAAAATGAAGTTAAAATCGAAAGAGAATAATAAATTTCTGACAATTGATTCAAATAAATTGGATGAAGGCAAATGAAGGTTATTCCATTCAAAATGCAAGCAGGATACCTGGATTGAAACGAAAATAGTGCATCTCAGGAAGCATAGGTAACAATGTACTTAAAGCTTCCTCCACCCTATCAACAGAGCATGCACTCTCAACCAACACTTGTCCAGTATCCATATACCGCCAACCACCTTTTCGTATCTACAACAGTATAAATGTACAATAATAAATGTATCAATGACTAGTTTCTTGGAATAAAATTTAATAATCAAATTCTTTCTAACTTTCATGTTTAAGGAAGTGTAGAAGAAAATGGGACACTGGAATAACTACCAAGGTCCTCGATCTTCTTTTTTATTATTACAGATTTAAAATAAAGATTAGATACCTTAGTTGGAACAGAACCACATCCTATGGAAACCAGACAATCAATTTTTGTGTCAGGCCACAGAAGTTGTGCTTCTCTTATCGCAAAAATCGTAGGATTATTTGCCACAATTGCTCCATCTTGCCAGCGGTTGACATCTTAAGGCCATTGCAAAGATGAAGAGATACATGTCAAAAACAATACAGAAGAGGAAATAACAAATCTTAAATACAGGCAACTTCATGCAAACAACAGCAGAGCATCAGTACCATCAGAGAAATCATCAAGATAATATGGAGCAGCAGACGATGCTCTGATAGCCTGCCACACTTGATGCTTACAACTTCCAATGAATGCACTGCGCTTATAGCCAACTTGTGCATTCATAGGTGATGTTAACACGGCGATCCCTGCACTATCTGATGCTACAAGAGCCACCTCTGGTGTTCCAGCAGGGTACTACAATTGTGGATTGTAAAAGCAGAAAGGGTGAGTGGGCAAGAGAATTAAAGATTGTAAAGAAACAATATATCAACAACCATGGACAAATGTTATTTAGAAGTCAGTATAAACATCAACAAAAAATATTAGATTCACACCTGATAATTGCGAAATATGAAAGGTTGCGCTGGCATCATGCTCACTAAGGTTGATACAACAAAAACTTTGGGCACATTTTTTACAGCAGAATCTATTAATAGATCCCCATCCTCATCAGTACACATTTCCTTCAGTAGCCTCTCAAACTGATCTGCACTGTGCTGCAAGAAAATAAGTCAAAATACTCCTTTTAGGGCATAGAAATACATAGATAGAGAGATAGTAGATATAGCTGTCCAGATAGCTAATAGCTGCAGATAAAAAGATACATTATGCCCTTTTTTATATTTATCTAGCTCGTGTAGCAGCTTCTAGTTGCGCTTATGATAGGCATTGTCATAGTTGAAATCTGTTATTAGCCAGTTAGTTCCAACAAACTGACAAAACTATCAGTTAGTTCAAACACACTGACAAAACTATCGGTTAGTTTAGGGTTTTTTAATGACAAGTATCAGTTGTTATATTATTAGTGAAGGGAGTTGAACCTATGACCTCCAAATCACTCCAACCCTTATGTCCCTTCCCCAAACCACCAAGTCACCTTATCACTCCCAGTTAGTTAGTTCAGTTTAACTAATTCAAACTGGACTAGTCCTCTATAAGTAAAACTTTTGTAACACGTTGACATACATACAATTTCAATACGGCTTCAGATTCAGAAAACAATTTTTTTCACTTTCCACTAATTTCTTCATTTTCTCTTCTGCTTAACTTATAATATGGTATTGAAGCTTCCTTTTAATCAACCACCAGCGACTCCCTCCAGCAATCCAATTGCTTCCTTAAAAAAATCAAATTACCAACTCTGACCCATAACATTTTCAAGCCAAACCGCTATCAAACTTGATGAGAAAAAATTTCTCGCATGGAAGAAAGAGATGAAGGTGTCATCAGAGGTACATACTTAAGACGTATGTGGTAAGTCATCAATTCCTCCACTATTCTTGACTGAAGCAGACTGCAATCTTGGAAGCATCAATCCTGAAAATTCTGAAAAGAAACAGGATTCAATGCTCTTCACATGGCTTCTTTCTTTGCTATCAGAATCCATGCTCCCACCAGTGGTTCATTATATCCATTCCTAGAAAGTTTGTGAATAAATCCACAATTTCTTTCATGTGTAGACCACACTAAAGGCTTTCCTGTTGCGAAATCGATAAAAGAATATCACAAAAGTTTATCATACCTCGTGCTAATATCTTGAGTAGATCATAGCTCACATTGACGCTCTCGGGTTCGTTGAACATACTCATCTAGAAACTATACTTCAAGGTCTTCCCTATCGGTTATTGCCTTCTCTGAACTGACACATATTGAGAATGAGATCCTTGTGACTGCAAGACCACATCTGGATCGTGTATCTATCTTAGATTTTATTTCGAAATCACCATTTCCGCAGTGGTACTAAGGTAGTACTGTACGGTGACCACGAAGCTACTCCTAGGAAAGGTGAGCCATTGCAGTGAGAGGTGAATGGTTGTGATTAGACCAAACTGAATATCTTAGTGGTCTAAAGAGCAAGCAATGGTAACTGGATCCACTATTGAGGCAAAATACAGCAACATTGTCAGCACTGCTTGCAGAAATTTTGTGGGTGCCGTCCTTGATTACTGAGTTTAAAAGTGAATTTCCAAACTCCTATCACTTATTGTGACAACCTAAGTATCGTATCCCTATTACATAATACAGTGCTTCATATTTAGGACCAAACATATGGAGCTCTAAATCTTTGATCAAGAGAAAGTAGTCAATTAGGAATCTCATAGTACATCATGTCCCTGCTGCTGATCAAAATGTAGACATTCTCACTAAGCCCGTCTCCCCACTACAGTTTACTAATCTGAGACAGACTCATGGTGTTTGATAAGTTTGCACTTGATCGACCACCTTGAGTTTGAGGTGGAATTACAGTGTAATTTGTGTACTGTAGCAGATATATCATGCTCATGCAGCAATTTCTAGCTGCTTCTATATTAGACTCTTTTGAATTCTGTTATAGACTTGTAGCCAGTTAGTTCTTAAAAAAAGTGACACAATTATCAGTTAATCGAATTTAACTAATTCCAAGCGAGTATTGTAACTTGTAACTCATTCATTCAGAGACAGTTCAGAGAATTCTCTCAAATTCTCTCTCAAACTATCGGTGCTTAACTTCTAATACACTGTTATAGACTCTTGAATTCTGTTATAGACTTATAGCCAGTTAGTTCTAAAAAAAAGTGACACAATTATCGGTTAGTCGAATTTAACTAATTCCAACTAATTGTTGTAACTTGTAACTCATTCATTCAGAGACAGTTCAGAGAATTCTCTCTCAAACTATCGGTGCTTAACTTCTAATACACTGTTATAGACTCTTTTGAGTTCTGTTATAGACTTATAGCCAGTGTAAGTTCTAAAAAAAAGTGACAATTATCAGTTAGTCGAATTTAACTAATTCCAACCGATTGTTGTAAATTAAAACTCATTCATTCAGAGAATTATCTCAAATTCTCTCTCAAACTATAGGTGCTTAACTTCTAACACACTGTCTTCAATATAACATAAACTACTCAACATAAACTTTGTCTCATTTCCACTCAATTTCTAAAAGACATGCTCCAAATATCATATAAATAAGAGGCGTATCAGGAGACCGTGAAAAAATAGAGGAGCTAATTTGGACCGCTGAGACATGAATGGTTGAGTTGAGATTGGTTTTGCTTAAAATTTAGTATTGACTATTGATTTAGGGTAGTTGGACAAGATTAATTCCTATCGTGTGTGTGTGTGTGTGTGTGTGTGAGAGAGAGAGAGAGAGAGAGAGGTGATAAAAAACCTGACAGTACAAAAAACATAAAGAAAAAAGTGCATACTTTTGATCCATGAACAACAACTCTAAAACTTTGTGATGAACTCTTATAAAGTTGATCTAACTTGTCTCTCCAAGTTGCAGCTTCGTTGTCCTTAGGAACAGGCTCAGCAAAAACATGTTTCCCTGATTAAAAATTGAATCAGCTTATAAAAAATGGAAGGGCATATAAAAGATCCACGAAATTTAAAAATAAAATGTGACATTTTAAAGCAACGTGCTCACCAAGATTCTTGTATATGTCTTCACATTCTTCTAAAGTCATTAACTTCATCCCAAGGGAAACAGCTAGCATGCCACCCGTTGATGTACCACATATTAAATCAAACAACTCATGTATTCGTTTTCCAGTTCCCTTTTCAATTTCCTTTAACATTTGCACGGTTGCTAGACCTTTCATCCCACCTCCATCCATTGAGAGTATGCGAAGCCCTTGCCTTGCCACTTGTCTCCCTCTTACTGCACGCCTCAGGTTTTCATTTTCTCCTACAACAAATGCAAGAATGAATTAACCTATTCAATAATCAGAATAAAACATCCTGAAAAACATAGATAAACTTATATCCAGAGGCAAACCAAGAATTGCCAAAGCACGTGCTGCAGCTTTATAAACACGTGGTTCAGTTGCAACAGCCATGCGTAAGAGAAGTTCTCGCAAGCTTTCAGAAGTAACAAGGATGCGACGATTCTCCAGACAAAAGGCCAAATTCCCAACAGCTAACAGAGCTAGCCTTTGCACCTATGGAGTAAACTTTTCAATTAAAAGATCGTACAATAAAGGATTTGTTTGATTTCAGATTGTTTTGTGTTTTAATATTGTTCACTTTTTAATTACAAAACAACCACTTTGTTCTCGCTTTGTCACTTGTTGTCCAAGATTTGTACATGAAACAGTTAAAAATAAAATAAGTTTTTTTTACACTGTTTCCTGTACATATCTTTGAAAACAAAAAACGAACTGAAAATATGGCAGTTCTCTAATTAAAAGTGAAAAGAAAAAATGTTATATCAAACTTGTATGGAATCAAGTAAATCATTATAACAAAAAGAAACTAACTTGCCTCTGGATCTTTAAATGCACATAAGATTTTCAATGATTTCAAAACATCCTTGGTCAACATCTTCACAGCAACAATATCAGATGTGAAAGCCAACTGAACCACAACTTGCAATACAGATATAACCTCTTCCCGGCCTGCAGATTTCAGAACTATTCCAATTGGTTGCATGATGTCTGCCTTCATCAGCTGCAGTGCAACAGAATCATCAGAGGCAAGGGCTGAAAGAGCAGAGCAGGCTTGTTCAACCTATAAAATATTAAGAATAAACATTATAATCAAGTATAGCAACAGAATAAAAAAAAATTAAAACTCGGTAACCTATATACCCATTAAAACATACCACGTGACAGTTGTCACTGCTTATCATGCTTATGAGCTGCCGCACTGCATTCTCATCTTTACCTACAAATTCTCTATTTCCTTGGTCTTGCATAATCTTTCCGAGAGCAGATGCTAGTAAAGGGTGATGACAAGAAGAAAAACGGAATATAAGAGAGAAGGCAGCACTAAGTTTATGCCTAGATGCACCAAAATAAGAATTGTTTTCAACCTGCCATGACAGAAAAAGTATGTTTAATTGAATATGTAATATGTTTTAATGTCATAAAATAGTCCAGTTAGTTTACAAAATGCTACCTCTATTTGCACGTTTACTGATCTCAAATTTTCATCTGCGACAATCCTAATATTTGCAAGAGAAAGGTGACGAAGTTTGTGCAGGGGCAAAATTTCCGGAAGAAACTCAAGAGGATTTCCAAATAGCCTAAGAACGCGTAGTTCAGCCATAGCCCTATCATACATGGCAACAGTAAGACCAGAAGAATACGTGAAATCCAAACAAATTCGCAAAAACCATCTAACCCAAAAACCTGAAGTCAAGAAGAGGCCGAACAAGCTTGTTGTGTTCCAATGACAACTCCACCAATTCCACACACTGTCTGAGTTCCACTGCTCAAAAAGCAAAAAAAAATCAGGTAAAAGCAAGAAACACTAATCTTAAAACCTCAAAATACTTTAGGAAACATCTCAAAAGTATATACTACAGGGCCGGACATTGGATGTGGGCCTGGAATCCACAAGGTCATTTTTAATGCATTGCTGCATTAGGTAGGGCCCAGAACTTCCCTTACCATTGAGCAATCAATATTTGTTTTCAGTTGGTAGCTTCATGTAACCTAACATTGCTCATTACTTTCAGGTACTGCTGTTGGAGGATGCGAAAATCTTTCTATTACTAACCCAACATTGCTCAGTTCACTTAGGGTGTATTTGCGAGTTGGTTTTTGGAGGACTAAGTCTATATTTTAATATACATTTGATATTTTTAAAAAATTAAAAGAACAACATGATATGACTTTTTATTATATCATGTTGTTCTTTCAATTTTTTTAAAATATCAAATATATATTGAAACATATTCAAATATAGACTTAGCCCTCCAAAGTCTTTCCCTCCAAAATACAATTTGCAAACACACACTTATTAGAGAATGTGAAACTCTTTCTACTTCTACAAGGCACACATGAAAACAACTGATTTACTACTATCTTTGCATGGTAGTAATCCGGACAAGAAGCCTACCAGGTACAGAGACAAGCATGTTGTTGTCAACTCTAAGCACTCTTAAGCTTCTTAGCTCACCAAGCTCGGGAGGCAAAACGGCCAGCTTGTTGTTATTTAGATAAAGTTTTTCAATGTGCGGCAATTGTGTAAGCTCTACTGGAAATACCTGTACACAAATATAGTGTTTAAAACATCCCTGGTCCAACTCAATCGTATTTGACATCCGCGCATAAATTATAAAATTCAATGCACTTCAAAAGCATCAAGGAGGAGATAACAGGCAAGCCAACATAACAATACATCATGAATATTTCATGTTACTTAGCAATAAATCAGAGAATAAACGAAACAAGACTAACTAATTCCCTCAATTTTGGAAATTATGCATATCAATCAACAGCCATCAAATAACAGCAACAACCAAGCCTGATCAAATGACGCCATAATGTTCTATCATATACCATATTTCTATCTAGCTCATTAATCTCTAGATCGTTCTTAACATAACAGTTTCTCTTATAGTTTTTCTAACTCTTCCTATGCCTCTAGTGATTTGACTACCATGCATGCGATCTACTCTTCTTACTACAGAATCCATAGTCTTCTCTCTACATACCGTATCAATCAACAACCATCAGATTTACAAAATTATACACATGAGTTGCAAAGGTAAAATCTATTGTTGTCGTTCGTAAACTACATGCTAAAAAAATTAAAATCACACAGATTGAAATTCATTGACTGCATAAAATCATATCATAAGAAACTACACCAACCAAAGCAACAATAAAATGCACATCAAAACTAGAACTAGCATTGAATAACGACAAAATAAAGCTCACCGACAAGCCACAGCCACAAATACTAAGCACAGCAAGACTCGTCCAATGATGACCACCACCACCACCACCACCGGGAACTCCGTCATCTACAACTTCCGGCGCCGTCGAAACCAAATCAGAACGCAACAATCGTGTCAAAACACCAGTGCCATCAGTCTGTTGACCAGAATTAACAGCCTTCGTCATCGTAATAGCTCTAAGCGGATCTCTTCTCTTAACAACCTTCATAACCAAATCCACCGCGTCTTCATCCTCTTCACGAGGCGTCAGCTCAATTACAACAGTATCCTGCGGCATCGGTAACGCCACCATGAGTTGCGATTGAAGCTTAAGAGCAACCTGATCTTCATCCTCCGATGATGACCAATCCAATTCGATGCGAAAACCGAGGTCCTGATCTTGAGAGATAATTGAGGAAGATGAAGAGGATGAGGAGGAAGATGAGGCTGATGAAGAACGGGAAGAGGTTGATGTTCGAGCGAGAGACTCCGGTGGATCGTCGTTGCCATAGCTGAGAGTGAGGTGGAAGATTTCCGAAGGTCTCTTCCAACCTAATCCCCAAGACATTGTCGATTTCTGATCGAATCAGTTACGCTATCATCGAGTGGATGAAACTGAAGTTGATTCTAGATTGATCGGTGAGTTTTGGAATTTGAATTGAATATGATTGTTGATGAATGGTAAATGAATTTAACGAATCGAGAAACGATAATCTGAGAATGAATGAAGATGTGATGGAGTGAGAAGCATGCAGAGAATGGTAACGCGCTCTCTCTCTCCAGTTTGGAACGCACAGGAAATGAGAGAACGAACCAAAGAAGCAATGTCGGTGAGATGTTTACAAGTTAATTAATACTTCCTATATGTCCTTAACCTCTAATCAAAATTAAGAAAACCAGCTAATGTAATAAATTTATCTCAAATACCCTAAATTATATGTCGTTGATGCATTAATTTTTTATGAAAATGTTAACAAGCGGCCGGGCACTTTTAAACACTCAAAGTGATAATATTTTATTAAAGTTTGTGTATTTATTGGATTGAAAATTGAAGTTTTTACTTTATTTTAAAGAATAATTTCTTCATGTTTAAAGAGTGTCCGGAGACACTCGTTAACAAGACATTTTTTTATTATATCCTTAACTATTTATCACTCTCTCTTCTTTTAATTCTTTCATTTATTTTTCACGTATTATTTATTAAGGACAATTTTCTAAAACAACTCATAATATTTCTTTTTCCACACAAAATTAGTTACATTTCTTAATACGTGTAAAAAGCTCAAAAACGTTGTATAATTTGGGATAGAAGAGGTATTAGGTTTACATATTTATCTCAATAATTATCATTATGAGGAACGATAACATTATTATATTTTTAACATTTCTTCTCTTTATTGTGTAATCCCACATAAAGTGATGTGATTCATGTTGATTTTACCGAATAAAAAAGTAGCTGACAGAGAAAGTATTATTGACACTACTCTTTTGAATATCTAGAGAAAATGTGAAGGAAAAAATTGTTTGTAAATACTTTTATTTATAATTAAATAGGGAGACAGTGTTCTCTAAATATAGCTCATTTAGTATAAGGACATTATTTACCTAGGTTCGGATTCTTTTGAAATCTGGATTTTCCATTTCTCTACAATTTATTTTCTTATATATCGTTTATTTTTTATTTTTTATATATCCTTTGTTCAAATTTGATTTCTTAAATTTTAAGCAACTTAATTCTTTCAAAAAAAATTAAACTTAATTCTTACAAATAACTTTAAGCAACTTATTAGTTTTTATCTTTTATTTTTATTCTAAAATGGATCATTAAACTAAAAAAAATAAAGGATAAAAAATTTATTTTAATTACTTTTATAAGAAAAACCGTGGTTGAGTAAATAAAATGGTTTGTGAAACATCCATATCCATATCATTAAATTTTGGGAATTTTTTTAGATAAAATTACCCTTATCAACTTAATTTATTTTTCCAAATTTAACTTTAAATATAATTCTACGCCAAAATCATAGAAAATCTAAAAATTCACTTCTATTTGTTAGATGAACGCTTTTTTTTAGAGGTTGTTAGCCGAACATTATTTGTACAAATTTTCTCTTAATAATTGAAAACATATAAATTGACTTAAAATAAAGTAAATATTTTATACTAAGAGAATATATACAAAAAACAAAAAAAGAATGTGGATAGCCGAACATGTTAGTGTCTTTCTTTCTCTAATTGATATATTAAATTTTGATTTGATAAATTATTTAGCCTATATACACCTGAAAACATAAATAATTTTAAAATCACTTATTTAATTGATTGTAATTTGTTAATAGTGTATATAAATTAAACTCATGTAATAAATTTTTATAGTAGTAGTCATTTATTAAGATAAGTTTTCTTATGAAAAAAATTAAAAACAGATTGATTCTTATGCTCATTATACACTAATAATATAATATACATATTTTTGCAGATACATTTTTTATTAATAAATGTCATTTTGTTGGCTGATCGTTTCCACTTAATTCCAACTTACCAGAAGCACCCATCTAACCACTTATTTTTTTTTATGTACTTTTAAAAGAAGAAACGATGGCCGACTGGATTTTATATTGGATTTGGTAAGTTTAACTTTTCCTTAATTAAACTTTTTCTATTTGATTTTATTGAGAAGAATACCTTTCGGATACTCTTTGAAGACTTTAAACGATAAATTTTTATTAAAACTTATGTATCTGATGCATTGAAAATTAAAATACTTTATTTTTTTAATAATAATTTCTTAATTTGTAATCTTTAAAGAGTGTTAGCAAGACCCTAAAATTGAACTCAAGACTTGTGACATGTTGTGTTACAATTTTTTGTTAAAGGATTTTAACCACATTGAAATGTGTACTCTAATATTTTGTTGTACTCTATTTATCTTTAGATGTTTACATGGCAAATTCATACTACTAGCAATAGACTATTCCTAAGATGTCGTGATTAAAGACCAAGAACTTTACATATCTGTTAAAAAAGAAAACAACTTAACAGACATGGAAATTCTGTACCTAGGCATGCATGTTTTGGCCTACTTAATTTGAATCTTCCAGCCCCAGGAAAAAAGTCTTTTGCTGTATTTTTTGAATAAGGTATTTTGCCGTATTGCATGGGCATAATATCATTAATATGGACTAATTCATAGCCCCCCATCTCAAGTGGTCAAATATAAAATTGGCTAATAGCATTAGCAGCCACTTTATCAACACATACCTAATGCCTAATGACTTGACTTGACCTGACCATTCCAATTTCACTAGCCACAGAAACCTCCTAGAACAATCGATTGAATGCCTGATTTATAAACGATAATTTTTAATCAATAACCAATTTCAATCAATTCTTTAGTGCCAGCCCCAAACAACCTTGTTAACTCATTGTCTACTAACACACCAACAGTTAGTTGTGTCCCTCACTGTATACCCAGTAAGCATCATAACATCAAATGACCTAAATACACATCCACACAATCCCCATATACGGCATTGTACCTAGAGCTCCACATTATTTGCTGCTAAACTAAAAATATTTCTTAAATCCTCCTTTACCATATTATCCGCAAATATAAATTCAACAGCATTCTTTGATAGCTCAAACATCTCCTTCCTTCCAAGGCCTATATAATATCCAAATCAACAATTAGTCAGCAAAGTTTATTAGCCATTAGCTTAAATTCTACTGAGTGCAAGAGTAGAGTGAAACTTACCGAATGAAGAAGCAGCAGTTTTATATTCCTTGGAGAGACTGGTAGAGAATACACCTGAGTCATCAGTACACAGGACTATCGGATGTTTTGCATTATACAGATCCACTGTATCAACAACAGCACAATATTAAGAGACACTAATTAAACATGATTCCTTGATCAAAGTCTAATATACAACTGCATGGATGACTTCAGAAGGGGGATCAGCTCCTCTTGATGAAAAAAAAAAAACACTTTTCTGGTTCTGACGTTTTGTGAGGTTCTTTAGAGGAAATTTAACTTCAAGAGGGTAAAACAGAAAAAAGTGAATTTGGGTATTTTGTACCTCTATTTTAAAAATAAAATAAAATCTCCCAACTTCCTCAATTCTCTCTTATATCAACCAAAAAATTAATTTTGTCCTCAAAATACAGTGTCATTTCAAGTCTAAGAAATATCGTGTGAAGTTGACAATATAATGAGGTTCTTTTATTAATTCTATATTTATGATTTTCAATTTAAAAAAATACACAGAAGAACCTACCAAAATGATGAGCATCTATTGATGGAACGGACAATGTTCGAATGTTTGATGTCAAACAAAGTTCAACCTGAAAATGATGAAGATGATATAAAATATGTCACTTGGCAGTTAACAAATTGGTTACTGTTGAATTTTGAGGCCTAACTCATCCTTACAAAACCGGCTTGTAAGGTGAGGAGTGTCTCCTCTTTATAAACTCTGATCAAGCTTCCTATCTAACCGATGTGGGACTAAATCCACCCCCTCAAAGACAAGCCAACATAAGGCAACTAAGGGCAGATCGCAATTAAGGTGGGATTACCAACACACCCCCTCACGCTCGGGGCGGGATTTCCAACAGTTACAGACAATATCATATGAAGCATTCAAACTTAGCCACGATCAGAAGCCCTAAAGGGATGATCAGTAGAAGTGAGACATCATTGAGTTCGTCATCCACTTTTCCAGATCAAATTCAAAATTGACAACAACAAAAAAGGTTGGAGTGTGCAGAACCGTTTAATTGTTCAATTATTTACAAGGAAAAATTCTTCCTGTTGCCATACAAATCATAATACATCACTACTATTTTGATTTATCATTAATGTCACTAAAGGTATTGCAAGTCTCACCGGAATTTTAGAGGATTTCAGTTTTCTCCAGTGTTCCTCCTCAAAGAAACATGCATGTCCAATCCTCTCGGGAAGAAAGTCAAGCATATCATGTATCTCCCTCGAATTAGGTACCTAAAAACATTAAGTCATGAAAACAAACCAGCCAGGGAAACAACACTAGCAACAGGTACAGGAAATACTAAAACACCTCTCCACAGTGAAGAGTTACATAAAGACCTTGTTCTCGAGCAAATTTTAATGCTGGTAAATATGTAACCCTGCAAATGATAACAAGGGATTTTGAGCTTAAGCAAAAATTTCTAATTCTAATATTTGAAATAAAATACTACACTGGAATCCTAGATCAAGCTGATATACCATTCACCAACAGCCGGATTCCCAGACAGGTCAATTCCAACAAACCCAAAATGCCTCATTTCGAGCGCAAGCATAACCTGCAGCAAAGAAGCAGATTCTTCAAAGGAAGTAACAAACAGCCTTAAGTTTGCTCAAATTATTTGCGCATTACACTTACAGTTTCCATTGCTGCTTCTGTTGTCTCCCTACGGTCAATGCTTAAGAGAAGCCTAACAAAGATTTTTTTCCTAGTATTTTCATTACTTTTATCATTTGCAGCTGAAACTGAGAGTATAGGGTCGGAATGATTTTTAAGCTCCTCGCTGAGAGGAATAAAACCCACATCAACTGAACTGACAGCTCTTAGACCTTCAAGTACAGCTTTGATATAAGAGTGTTTGCTCATTCCTTTGGACTCATTTTTCTGCACGAATTAAGCAAATATTTTCTTCACAAATCCATGGAAACAAGCACACGCATAAGATATGACTGAGATCCTTTAGTTACCTTTGGAGTAGTTCTCAACTCCACATATACAACATTCTCTGACGCAAAATCTTCAACAACCTGCATATAGAAGTTGCTACCATAATGCAAATGCAATAAATTTGGATCAATAGAATACTGACAGTAGGCACTAATCAAGCAGGCATACTTCTTTCGTAATTCTTGTAACAGTCGTGTGGTCAGTAGTAAGAATGTGGATTACGTCAAACAACTTGAATACCTCAGATAATGAGCGATCGTCTGTATTGACAAAACCATAACCAACATTAGCAAAAGTGGTGGAGTCTTTTTACATTAGGTGTGATCATCTACTTGGATGAGTCAACACCGTAACATTCTGTCATGTATTAAGCACACTGATTGACCATTTGCTTCTAAATCCTTCTCAATGGTTTAACTATAATTCTCTTTGGTCTCCCTCTATCTCTAGTTATTGTATTGTCCCCACCTAGACTACTATTCTTACCGCTGCTTCTACAAATCTCTTCCAAACATGTTTAAACCACCTAAGATGATATTCTAGCACTTTTTCCACTACATGGCTATCTAACTTCTTTTAATCAATACTGGTAAATACAGGTCATTTAACTTGGAGTAATCAAACATGTCTGGTCCCTAAATGTGTGAAGTGGTGTTACTATCCTAAATGTATCAAAAATGAAAAAACATAGTTGAATGTGTCTTTTGTTAGTAAACTCATATAGACCAAACTGACTAACGAAATATATATATGAGGAACAAACTATCCAACAAAAGACACATACGAGGACCAGACTAACCAACAAAAACACACATTGATGTACGATTTTGTAGTTTTGATACCTTCAGAGACTATAACAACAGCTATTCACACATTCAAAATTCAAAATGACTATTTACTCTTTAATTTGAGAGTGAATTAAGAAAACAAATGAACAGCAAGAGGATTAAGGTCTTTCAAAATTCAGGAAGTGTTGTATTAAGAGCGGAAAAGAAACTTATATTACAACAAACAACTAAGTAATCATGTGATATATATCATCCAACAAATTCAACACCTTCAAGTACATTTCATAAAGTAACTACTAATTACTAACATTTAAAAAAAAACATTGAAGTTAAAGAAACGGTAAAGGAGTTGTAATGGAAGGGAAATACATACTTTTGAGGATAACATGCTCGACTTGGGAGAAATCAATGAGACCCTTATCACCCAAACCTTTAGCAAGTTCGCTGGGAAAAAGAAAAAGTAAAATTGAGAGTGTTGTAGAATGGGGTGTAAAAAGCAAAAGAGTTGGAAGTATTGGGGAAAATAAAGAACATACAGAAGTGTGGAGTCTCTGATGGATCCATTGAGGTGAGCATGCAATTCTACCTTTGGAATTGACATACACCACTCCATCTCACTCTCACTCTCCCTCCCCCTCCCTGCTAGGAGACCAGACCACTATTTCTTGTGTGTTGTATCCTGGTCATCAACCACGGGAGGTCATGCTAGCTAGTCTGAGGAACTATGAAAGTTAAAATAATTTATTTTAGGCTTAAATGCACTTTTCACCCCTATGTTTTAAAAAGTTACGATTTTGGCCCCCTTTAAAAAAAAATGAATTATTAGAACCCCAACTTTGGCCCCTTTTGCAAAAGTGGCTTCATCCCTCAATTTTGACCAAGTTAACGTATATGTGGCAGCTGACTTAGCTGAGTCAGATGCCACGTGTGTATTTTTTAATTAAAAAAAAGAAAGAAATGTCAAGCGTGTAATTGCAAAATTAAAAAAAATGGAAAAAAAGAAAGGATTAGAGAGAGAATCACGTGACTCTTCTAATCCCAGATCTTCACAATCTTCTTCTTTTCTTTCATAACCTTCCATAAACCTTCACCAAGTCACCATCACTTTAATCTGAAATTATGCTAGATTCATTCCATAACCCTTTGTTCAGCTAAAACATCAAATATCTAAAGATGTTGCTTAAACAAAAGCTCAAATAGCAATGATGGATAAAGAAACAACATTATTGAGCTTTGACGAAAATCATAACCCATAAGCTTGAAGAAAAACAAAAATCATAATGAGCCCTTAAGATTGTTGTCATACATTATCAATGGGTTTATTACAGAAAGAAAGTTTGAAGAAAAAGGAAAAACATAACATTTAACCTTTTCTTCATTCCTTTCCAAAACCCAAAATCTTTCAAACTTTCTTAAACCCATTTTCCCCTTCCAATTTTTTATCCAACCCTAACCCAGATCTCTAACAAAACAGAATGGTAGAAATAGAATGAATGTTGTGGGTTATGGGTTTCTTATTATGAAGAGAAAATTTGTGGTGGAAAGGTTATGGGTTGATGGTGGATTCAAGGTTGCAGATTTGGAGCATGATTCAAGAAGGTTCGTGGTGGATTTAGATTGTGAGGATTCTGGATCTTGTTGTGTTTGTGTGGAAGAAATTAGGATAAAGGAAGAAGAATGGAGATGATGAAGATCTCCTGGGTCTACTTTCAGAATAGAGATATATTTTTTATTTTCCTTTTTTATTGATTTTATTTTAATAAATGATGTGCTGGATTTTGTATTTATTTTAAAATAAAAAAATACACAGTTGGCATTTGAATCAGCTAATTAAGATGTCACATATGTGTTGACCGGGTCAAAATTGAGCCTTTGCAAAAGGGGCCAAAGTTGGAGGTCTAATATTTTTAGAGGGGTCAAAATCGCAACTTTTTGAAACATAGGCGTCAAAAGTGCATTTAAGCCTTTATTTTATTAAAAACAATTCTTAACTTTTAAAATGTTGAACATGCAACTTTTTATGATAGACTTCTTTGCATATTATTTCTTATGCACATGATGCTTCACTGGTAGATACCATTGCATAATATTCTAGTTATTAAATAATTAATAATTTTCTAATTTTTAAACAATTAATAATAGAGTTCTTTGCATCATCTGCATATATAGTAATGTTTTACTAGTTCTTAATAATTAATAATTTGATAGAGTTCTTTCCATATTGGTAGAGTCATCTGCATAAGAAATGTTCAAAAAGAAGAGTAGACATAGAACACAAATCTCCTTTGTTAGATCTGCTGATAAAATTAACTCAATAAAAGAGTTCGAGCTCGTTGATTGAACTACCATGCATTTTACTAATCTGCCATAAAGTTCAAATCTTGTGTCCTCAATATGAGAATTTTACAAGTTTTGGACATCTTTTATAATACATAAATAATTTCGATTCACTTTTCCCATTCAAACAAGTAATATCTCTCACATATCACTATTTTAGATTAAGCCATAACAGAAAATAATAGTTACATGGTAAGCAACTCTAGTACAATACAGTGTACGTAAAATTCTCATGATATTTAATAGTACAGCACCGATTTCGATATTGAGATGCTAATTTTACAAGTTTTCTTCAGTTTGAGTACTTTATTTTTGTCCAATATTAGCATCTCAATTGCGACCTAGCAATCTAAAATTTCAGTCAACACTTACTAGTAGTTTGTTTGAAGTTCCTACTTCCTAGGACTCTATTAGCGTTGATACACGCATTCTTTACTTTTGTAGACCAGCTTCAGTTTGATTATTATACTTTTCATTCAACTTTTCAGAATTCGTCGTTTTATTATGGTTATGTGAAGCATCATTTGCAATAGTTGGTTTGACATTAGGGTTTTGCTGCATCTCACCGCCGACGGCTTTCCAATCCACCCCTTTGAATGGATCTCCTCCATCTTTACTTCCCATTACACCTTCAATCTCATTCCAACATCATCAATTAACACCGTTTTCATCAATTCACAAGTTAATTATAGATTAAAATACAAAAATTGAATTTGATAATGGGGGCTAGGTCTAGGGTTTATCACAAAATTTGGGGAAAATTTGATCATGTGAAATTGAAATTAATGTAATGAATCTAGTTGGCTGCTACAATATGAAATTGAAAATGGAATAAAGTGAAAAACAGAAAGTTAAAAAGCTCACATAAATTGGCAATCCCTGCAACACACTGTTAAAATAGTTGGAAGTTATGTGGAGTTAGTTAAGGTAGTTAGAGTTAGTTAGGTGGTTATAGTTAGTTAACCACTATAGTTGGGTGGTTATGGTTAGTTAACCACTCTAGTTAATATCATAAGTGGTCTATAAATAAGACCATACATGTACTCATTTCTCATCTTTTATCAAATCTATAATTTCTACTATATTTTCATTTGGGCTTCTACCTCATGAATACAACTATGTTATCTATCTTGCTCACACATGTCATCTTTCCCCCTTTGATTCCATGATTTTTAACATGGTATTAGAGCGATACCCCGAGGGATGTAGATGAAGAATGTGCTTCCGCTTCCGATTCTGAAATCTGCGAAGAAGATGGATCCGACGATGATGAAGTTCTCAGCGTTTCTTCTCAAAACCTGGAATCTTTAACTTCGCAAAATTCAATTCTTTTTGGCAGCTTCGAAAGTCTAATTATTCCGGTTTCTACCTCTTCAATTGCTCCAGTTCTTGATGGATTTTCCATCAAGATTGGGGAGATATCTTGTTTCTTTGGTGATGCTTGCAGCAGCGAGGGTGTTTTTGCAATCACTGCCTCAGAAGACGAAACGAAGGATGAAGAAACTCAGTTTGTGCTTTCTGAAGCCAGCAAGAAATCAACGAATCGATCTAGCGTTCAAGCCTTTTCTTCAATGATCAAGCGTCAACATGACAACAACGTCGATCGATTTTCGCATGATCATAACCGCAAGAAAGGTGAGAAGTTTTCTGATTCGCTAATGCGTTCGTCAGGAAGCACTTCTGATTTTTCTGCAACATGCTTAAGCTGTTCAGATTTTATATTCGATCCCGGGGGTGCGTTTTCCTTGATTCCGGTGTGTGTTGTTCTCAAAGTTCTTCATCACACACGTTCATGCTTATGGTGGAGACCTTGGGATCGAGGGAGGCATATATGGATTTAGATGAAACTCCTTCATAATCTCTTCTCAAATCAAAACTCTACCTTAATTCTCAAACTTCCTAAAGTCACAGCCATGCATGCCAAGAAACAAAAGTTTTGGTTTCATTCTGCGTTTTGGTTCAGATTCTCTACAAAGGCAAAAGCGCGTCTTTGGGAAAATCCCATTTTGGAGAAGCTGTCTCTGCTTCCGAAGTGAAGCTTCTGAAGCCTCAGAACCTGATGGTGCACCTGAAGCACCTGTTTGAAATTGCGTTCCTTTGCTGGATTTATTGTCATCTCCTATTTTTTTACTAGTTTACACCCCCTGTTTTCTTTAGTCCTTACAATATGCATGTTTCAATTGTAATTTAATTGTATTCCAAACTCAAATTGGTGAATTTCCCCATTTTGAGTTTGAGGGAGGCTGTTAAAATAGTTGGAAGCTATGTGGAGTTAGTTAAGGTAATTAGAATTAGTTAGGTGGTTATAGTTAGTTAACCATTGTAGTTGGGTGGTTATGGTTAGTTAACCACTCTAGTTAATATCATAAGTGGTCTATAAATAAGACCAAACATGTACTCATTTCTCATCTTTTATCAAATTTATACTTTCTACTATGTTTTCATTTGGGCTTCTACCTCATGAATACAACTATGCTCTCTATCTTGCTCACACATTTGATCTTTCCCCCTTTGATTCCATGATTTTTAACACACACCAAGGTAGTGTGGCTCGGAGGTACAGGTGTTCTGCTTCGCGCCTTCAGTGGGAGAAGAAGGTGGCCCAACGACGTCGTTTTCCTTTTACACGCGAGTGAATTTGTTCGTGTAAAAAGTTTTTAAATCATTTTGGTTTATCTTGTTTATTTAGTTATTAGTGATTGTCTTGTCTTTTAAATGAGTTGGAATGTTGGATAGCTTTCACACATAGAATAATTTCAACTCAATAAATATTGAAGTGTCACATTGCATAGCTTTCAACACCGTATAAACAGTGTTCAGCACTCTTAAAATGGTAAAATACTTGTATAGGATACACATGTGGTAGTCGCGCCCATTTAAAGTTGTTTTAGATTGTCAACTCACTACCATTAAACTCTTTATTTAGTTGATTTACAATTATTTCTCTACGAAGCATGATACGAAGAAATGACATAATGTGGAATGTACTCATGACATCATTCCTTATGAATAAAGCATTAGCAATTTTTTTTGAAACACCGACGCGCTTCAACCGTTTTGCACATGTTGGAGTTTGTTCAAACCTGATACAAACTACCACTTATATCACCCTTTTGTTGCACTATCATGTAACAATTATCCCAAAATGACCTCAACAGTTACCACAATGAAAGTAGAAACGAATTGGTGCGTATATTGGTCCAACCACTCTATGAGTAGCCTAAGTAAGATAATACAATACAAAACTCACTCGTCGCTATCCACTTACACTCTGACTTACTCTGACATCAAAGTATGTTTGCAAGTATACTCACTCGTTTGGAGGAGTGTACAACCAAAGAAGTGGAATCTATGTATTCGGCATGAAGATCACATCACTAACTCTAGTGATCAACTTCGTGTGTTCACAAAGGAACAATTAATGTGATCTAAATAAATTAAATTTTATCCAACATAAATCAGGTTATATACATTGGCAAAATAAAATTTAATTAGGGATTAATAATTTTTTTCTCGCATAGAGATTAATACTAGTAATAATTATGAACTAACTGTGTAACTTATTTTTTTGTCAAAAAATTTGTTTAAATTATTTTGTCATGTTAGTTCTTGAAACACCTTAAAAGTGTTTAAATGATGAGAGACGGTTGGATGTATATGTAATTTTGTTTAACTTAATTGTATTTTTGGTCTTAGTATTTTATCATACTCACAGAAATATTTTCTCCTTTTTTCAAAATGATTTTTTGGTCTCTGATGTATCACATTTGATACGATTTTAATCGAAATCCCGATTTGTTTTTCGAAAAGTGGTGACGTGGGAAAAATTTAAATGGCATGATATTAAATATTATGACATGGACAAAAATAATTTATGAACTATATTTTTCAAATCTTTTGAGTGTGGAAACCTTAAACTCTTTTCAAATGCCACGAAAAAGACATATAATAATTGACAATGGGAGTACTTTAATTTTTTTTAAACATAAGTTGATAAAGTTGATACTTAGACCAAAACACTTGCAATACTCTACCTTTGAGAGCAAACTTACAACAAATATTGCACTTGAGGACCCAAAAATTTGTTTTTGTAATGAGTGATTATGTTTGTGAGCATGATAAAATAAAGACAAAAAAAATACAATGAAGTTAAAAGTTTTACATTGTATATAAAAGCTAAATCTATTGATTAAAATGTTTTTTGGGGCATACACAGTTCAGCTAAATTTTTTTATTTATTTTTCAAAATAACATAAAACTGAACCGCATACACCCATCAGGGGTAGACCCACACGTGGGATATGTGTGGCTAAAGCCACACTTTTTTTTTTTAATTGATAAAACACGAAAAAGAGTCGGTCAATAAACAACTTTCTCTTTTTCCCTTCCTCTCCCGCGGCCTCTCTCTCAAATCTCAATCTCTCTCAACTAACAGCAGCAGCTCTCCATCCTTCTCCTTCTCAACTCTCACACTCTCACTCATTTTAAGGTAAGCCATTGATTCTCCAATTTTTCCTTCCTTCTCCAATTGCTTGTTTTAGGATTTTAAAATTGGGAATTTGAAAATGGGATTGATGCTTTTGTTATGAACATGTGAATTGTGAAACATATAAGTAAACTTGTACATATTAATTTTGGTTATACATCTTTAGACTGGTGAAAGAAAGAGATATGTATCGGTCATAGTAGTAAATAGTTGCCAATAGCGGCGCTATAGCGGCCGCAGGTAGGGTAGCGACGTCGGAGCACTCCGCTTATATGCATAGCGTTGCGGTTTGGAATAGCGGCCGCCACGGCTGCAATAGCGGTGTCACGGTGCGTAGCGGTTTTGCGGTTCAAAACCCCTATCATTTAAGAGAAAATCGCGAAATTGTCCTGGTTTTTAAAAAAAAACGAGGGCATTTTTGACTTTTTCTTCAAGCCCATTTCAGCTGCTCTCGATCTACTTTCAATCTTCTGCGCCGTTCCAAAAGACCAAAACACAACACCACCCAACTTCTCTCTTCCTCTACACCGTTCGCCGTTCGCCGTTGGCCGCTCGCCGTTCACCACCCAACTGTTCTCGCCATTGTTCGCTGTTCTCGCCCTAAAGCAGTGGTAACTTCTTCTGTTCCATAGCTTTTGCTCTGTTCTGTAACTTCTTCTATTCCATAACTTCTTCTGTTTCTATTTCAAATTTCACTGTTTCTGCTATGATTCTGTTTCACTTCTCTCTTTTGTTTAAGGCGTGCTGTGATTTCCGTATTTTCTGCTATGAAAACAGTGGTAACTTCTCTCTTTCAAATTACGATCATTGATTTCCAATCCTATGTTATGTTGGAATTATTGGTTCTTTTCTTTAGGATTTAATGTTTTGAATTTTGATTAAAACTTTTGATATTATGTTGGAGACTTGAAAGCTTTCATAAGATTTGGGTGTTTTGTATGATTTATGAATGTTTCATGAGTAAAAGCTTTCATAAGATTTGAGTGTTTTATATGATTTATGAATGTTTTATGAGATTTGAATGTTATATTTAATTTTATATTAGATATATGTTTGTTTATAATTTATAGTATTATTTACGGAATTTGTCCAAAATGTTATCAAATAGCGGTCATAGCGCTAGCGCTATCCCACTATAGCATTTTTGGGGTCGGCCGCTACGCGTCGCTATCCGCAATTGACTACTATGGTATCGGTTAGGGTGATAGAGATTAAGGTGCTAGTACTACTGGGTAAACAGTTTGATTCCTTTTGTAGAAAAAATCACATCTATGTGCTATCACTTGGATGGACAGTGTTTGTTACAATTAACAATACAATGATTGATTTGTTTCAATTGAACGATTATTTTGGATTTGTTATAGTAAAACAAAACAAGTTATTTAGTTTTTATAATTAGTTACTGAACCTAGTTTTTATAATTATTTTGTTTGTTATGCTCACAATTTTGATGGAAGAAATAACTCTTAATTGGTCATTGAATTGTTTGTTTGTTATGCTCACAAAGTCATTGTTATGTTCTATAGGATGAAGAAATTTTTTCCCGTGCTTTATAGAGACAAAGCTAGTTCTTCGATTTATATAAAAAGAGATGTTCTTTTAACAATTAGCAATGATGTCATTTTAGCTCATTTTCAACAAATGGATAGAAGACGGATTTCATTGTAATGTATTGTATTAAACAATATTATTTCTTATTTTTAATATAGTTTGCATTATTGTTTCTTTAAAATTTTAGCCCCACATGAACCAAAAGTCTAGATCCACCCCTGACACCCACTGAAACTTTTTACACGAACAAATTCACTCGCGTGTAAAAGGAAAACGACGTCGTTGGGCCACCTTCTTCTCCCACTGAAGGCGCGAAGCAGAACACCTGTACCTCCGAGCCACACTACCTTGGTGTGTTGCAGGTAGGGGTGGGCAAAAATAACCAAAAACCAAAACGAACCGGTTAACCGAACCGAACCATACTAAAATTAACTGAACCATTATGTTGGTTATCGAACCGAACCATTATTTTGAAGACAGTTAATTAACCGAACCGAACCGTTATTAAACTTAATTAATTGTTATGAACCGAACCGAACCATTACAACTCAAATATCAATTACTTATCACTCAGTATGGATTTCAATTTCTTTTCTAAACCCTAATTCCTTTTCACATAAAAATCATGAACCCTAATTCCTTTTCAATTAATCCCTAATTTCATTTCAATTTCAATCAAATTCACCTTTTTCTCCATCGAAAACCTCTTCCCCTCCATCGAACCTCCTTCTTCTCCGCCGCGTCGTTGTTCTTCTCCACCACCACGCCGCGCGCCGTCTCCAAACCGAACGCATATATCTCTCTCTTCCTTCTCTCACACTCCAACACGCTTCTCTCACCTCCATCACTCACTCCTTCTCCATCACTCACCAAACTCCTTCTTCTCCATCACTCGCTCACTCAGTCCCGATCTGTCTTTGCTCTCTCACCGTCTCCGGCGCCAATTCTTACTCCGGTACGTGACCCATACTCCGGCTTTTGTTTTTTGTTTGTAGCTTCTGCTTATAGCTTTTCGATTTATGGGTCTTTGTTAATTTTCATGCGTGTTCAATTTCTTATTGCTTATAGCTTGTGCTTATAGATTCAACTTATAACTTCAGCTTATAGATTTTGGTTTTTGACATAAACTTCTGCTTATAGATTTTCTTATTGCTTATGCTTATGGGGTTTGCTTATAGATTCTGCTTATAGATTTTGTTTCTAATTGTTTGTAGTTGCTGCTTATAGCTTCTGCTGCTTAGATTTTGATTTTGTTTTTAGTTGTTCCTTTGCTTATTGTTTGTAGCTTCTGTTTTTTGCTTATGGCTTCTGCTTATAGATTTCATTTCAATTTCAATCAAATTAACCTCTTCTTGGATTCATATGTTTATCATGTTTGTTGCATTACAAAACTTGTAAAGCAGACACAAATATTCTTTGCTGTGTTATGTCATATGTTAGATACAAATATTCTTTGGTGGTGTGAAATTAATGGATAATGTTTATCATGCATCTAGTATCAAGTGTTTGGAGCTAATTAGCATGACTCACAAATTGGAGTCATATATTGTAACTGTGTTAGGGAGTGGTATCAGTTAGCTCTTATGCTTAATTTGTCTAGGTGTGGGAGTATTTGTTGGATAGAATGTTACCTTTTTTCATTTGATTTTAGGCATTTTGGAGAGAGTAGTTTTGGAGTCTCTTTGCAATTGTTGCAAATTGCATTTTGATTACTTTTTTTTATGTTGTTGAGGGCATAATAAGAGTTTAGGTTATTTAAGGTATATCAAGTAATTTTTAGTAAGCACGTGATTAAAACTTTGCAGTCATATATATAGGTTGATGATTTGGTGTCTACCTTGTATGTGAGTGTTTGAAATCCATTACCTTATTGTGCTGTTATCTATCTTATTTTCTTCCCCCATTTATTAGATTACCTTCTGTCCCAGACCTTGCAATGATGTACTTTGAACTCTATTTTTCTATTAGAAGCTTAATCGATGCCCATTTGAAGCTTGATTACTTGGTCCTTTTTGCTTTAAAACTAAAATGTCTTATTTTTTTCACAAATATTTTGGCATCTAATGATTGGCTGAAAAAAGAACCACAGATATGATCTTGTTCATCTACATTGCATTATTCTTTGTTTCCTTTTTATTAGGCAGCTTTATTTTGTTTAGAAAAAGAACCTAAGTATTTGTAATGAAAAAACAATGTACTTACCGTTAACTATATACCTTTGAGTTAATCTGTTTTTAGTCTGTTATTCTTTGTTTTGTTTTGTTTTTAGTTTGAGTATTTGAGTATATCAATATTCAGCTGCACCTGCATCAAGTACTTAGTATTGATACTCTATGATGGGTTGATTGGATTGGGGACAAAGATTGGTTTTACTTATTGATACTCATTGATTGGTTTATAGTGAACTTATTAACCAATGGGAGATTGTCAAGTTTGCAGCAACATTGATGTTCCTTAGCATGTCCTCTGTATGAAATTTGATGATCCTTAGCAGTTACTTCTTGCATACTTTTTAACTAGTTTTTTGCTGCAATTATTTTAAGTTAGATCAATATACTTAACTTGATGACTAATTTGACTCAAAATACTCATTTAGGATTAGGAGTTTGAACATAAGTTAGTTATGGTGATGAAGGTGTTGGTTCTTGTGGTGTCATCCGTGTAATAATGTAATGTCTTGATGGAGCAACATTGCTGCCTATGTAATGCTGATGACGTTGATTTTATTTTATCAAAGTTTTTACAGAATATAAATTGAGAAAAAAAATTAACTTTTATATCAAGCATCTTTTACACCCTATCAAGGATTTATGCCTTGTAAACTGTTGTAATTTTGCTCGGTTCTTGCACCCCTTGTACTTGAGTTATGCCTTGTCCCTCAATTTTTACTTTTGTTGCAGTTTTGTCCTCACCCCCAAGTCACTAATATTGGTAGAACTGATGTAATTATGGTTTTCATTACGCCATTACTCTAGTTTGATCATGTGTATAAGATTTTGTTAGATGCAATTCTAAAATTCTTGTTTAATCGTTTCAAATTCTGGTTGTAATCATGTATAAAATTCTGGTTTGATGCATCTTTAACATTCTGGTTTAAACATGTCAAAATTTGGCTTAATCATATATAAAAACTTATTTAATTGTGTCTAATTGATGTCTAAAATTCTGGTTTAATGCAAACACATAAATATAGCAAACACAAGTTACAGTTGAAATGTCAAACACAACTTCTTTCATTTAACTAAAATCACACAATTAAATGATAGTAAATTAATGAGGTAACAAAACGGTTAACCGTTTAAGGTTCAAACAATTACCATGAACCATTTTATGCACTTGAACAATATTAATCATTCTAATGAAAGGAAAGTATCATGCAATTACATTAAAAAAGGACAAAAAACAATTAAATTCGCAAAAGGACTAAAAAATTCAAAATATTAAATTTGGTTCGGTTCGGTTATTATGTTACGAAAAGGTTAACCGAACCATAATTTTGGTTCAGTTTGGTTAGTTCCAAATCTTAAACGGTTCGGTTCGGTTATTCCGAACCATTTCAACAATTCGGTTCGGTTCGGTTTTTATGGTTAACCGAACCAAGCCCACCCCTAGTTGCAGGGATCGCCAATTTCTGTGAGCTTTTTAACTTTCTGTTTTTCACTTTATTCCATTTTCAATTTCATATTGTAGCAGCCAACTAGATTCATTACATTAAATTCAATTTCACATGATCAAATTTTCCCCAAATTTTGTGATAAACCCTAGACCTAGCCCCCATTATCAGATTCAATTTTTTGTATTTTAATCTATAATTAATTTGTGAATTGATGAAAACGGTGTTAATTGATGATGTTGGAATGAAATTGAAGGTGTAATGGGAAGTAAAGATGGAGGAGATCCATTCAAAGGGGTGGATTGGAAAGCCGTTGGCGGTGAGATGCAGCAAAACCCTAATGTCAAACCAACTATTGCAAAACGACTCCCCAAGAAAGTTAGGAACATACCAGAACACTATTTCCTTCCCAGATATCCACTATCACACACTTTGTTGTTCTGTGGTGCCTGCATTGCCGCTGGAGTTGGTGCCGGTATGCTAGTAGAAACCTGGATCAACAAGAAAGTTAAAGGTACCGATATTTATGCTTTTTGCTCCATCAATACAAGCATACAACTTTTAAAACTGTGGTGTTAAATTTAGAAAAATGACTAAATTGATTGATATTGTTCTGTTTAAGGGACCAAATTGTTGTTCCCCAAATCTGAGGGGCTAATTTATCGACCTTTAAATGCTTATTTAGTTTAAGGGACCAAATATGCATGTTTTGGCTCTAATGCCAATGACCAAGACTTAAGAATGTCTTTAAATTGATAGAAAGAGTTAGAATGAAATAAATTAGTATTAGTATTGTATCCTATTGTGTATAGCAAATAAAATAGAACATGGTAGAATACATTTTGTCTTTTTTAAGATGAAAAGCTTCCTTCTTGGAAACCATTTCAATTTTTCTGTTATTGCTAGTGTACTATCGAAATTGGTGCTATACTATTACTCATTTCTTTCATGGAAACTACCTCGTGAACTTTTCCATCATGATCCATCAACATTTATCTGTAAGAAATAAAATAGGCCAAACAACAATGTAGTGGCACCCAGAAGCCTTAGTAATGTTTATGGGTTGTGTTGCAATAATTTGATAGACTTCTTTGCATATTATTTCTTATGCACATGATGCTTCACTGATAGATATCATTGCATAATATTCTAGCTATTAAATAATTAATAATTTTCTAATTCTTAAACAATTAATAATAGAGTTCTTTGCATCATCTGCATAGTAATGTTCTACTAGTTTTTAATAATTAATAATTTGATAGAGTTCTTTCCATATTGGTAGAGTCATCTGCATAAGAAATGTTCAAAGAGGAGTAGACATAGAACACAAATCTCCTTTGTTAGATCTGCTGATAAAATTAACTCAAGAAAAGAGTTTGAGCTCGTTGATTGAACTACCATGCATTTTACTAATCTGCCATAAAGTTCAAATCTTGTGTCCTCAATATGAGAATTTTACAAGTTTTGGACATCTTTTATAATACATAAATAATTTCGATTCACTTTTCCCATTCAAACAAGTAATATCTCTCACATATCACTATTTTAGATTAAGCCATAACAGAAAATAATAGTTACATGGTAAGTAACTCTAGTACAATACAATGTACGTAAAATTCTCATGATATTTAATAGTATAGCACCGATTTCGATATTGAGATGCTAATTTTACAAGTTTTCTTCAGTTTGAGTACTTTATTTTTGTCCAATATTAGCATCTCAATTGCAGCCTAGCAATCTAAAATTTCAGTCAACACTTACTAGTAGTTTGTTTGAAGTTCCTACTTCCTAGGACTCTATTAGCGTTGATACACGCATTCTTTACTTTTGTAGACCAGCTTCAGTTTGATTATTATAATTTTCATTCAACTTTTCAGAATTCGTCGTTTTATTATGGTTCTGTTTACACTGTCATTTAGATGTTTATTTCATATTTCTGTAACATCTCTTTGAATTACATTATACTCTGCAATGCATACTTTTAATTGGCTTAACTTACATCTTGGTCTTAGTCATGCATATTATTTCATTAAAACTAGTTATGGCTTCCTACTGCATTAAAGTGATGAGGGTTTTGGGTTTGCGATTGAAGCTGTTAGACTCATGGGAATCACTGCTTAGTGTCTTTGGTGGATATACAAGGATATCAGAGAGCTTTGCTTAAATTTACTGTTTTCTCCTGGGATGTTATGTTTTACTTGTTTTAAGGGGTGGTTGTTACTTTTGGGAAGATGCGTCTCATTTTCTTCTAGTGTAGACTTTGATAAGTTTTCAGTTACCAAACTATGCATTTGCTGTTCTATTGGTGTTTTAATTATGTATTTTAATGTTCAATGCATTTTTAGTAAGCCTTGCTTCAGGTTTATGACTATCTCATATGTATGCATTTCAAGTTTCAACTGTCAAGCTAATATTCTAGGCTAAATGAAAAAGTTTAGTTGTTCGAAAGCCTGTGCTTTTATTCTTATTTGTTTTTAAAATTTGAGATTTTGCCATGTTCTTTTATTTTTGTATTGCAGAGGATGGTGGGGTGATATGGGAGTTTGACAAATAAACTCTGGATTTTTTTTTGGTACAACCAATGTCACATGACTGCCTCTCCAGAACTCCAGTCACATATTGATCTCCACTCAAACTTAGCTACAGTTATTAGTTTAACAAACAAGCGTGATTCATAAGTAGTCAATTCTTTCTTAGACTATGTTTTGCGAAATAATTTTTTTAAACATGTAACCCCGAAAGGCAACTAGATGTGACATGATTTGCGGTTTAAATTTACTCCTATTTAATCATTTATGACCCTTATTTTGCTGATTGATTTTTTTTTTTTGTTTTGACAAATGCTGATTATGATTTATTGAAAGGGAACTGGATCACCTCCTGTTATCAGATCTATCTTCTTGAATAGGATTCTAGGAGTAGGACAGTCACGAGGTTAGCTTTTGAGCTTTCAGAAACATACACATGGTGTAGACTTTAGAATCCTTTACACACTAGTATAGCAAAGGAAAATTCAATACAGTTTAGATTTGCCTTCCCCATGATATACATTATCAAGCGAAATTTAATCAGCTGTAATAATTTGATATAATCAGCTTAAGAAGCCCAAACAAGATACATCAAAATAGTAACAACTACCGTAGTGAATTTGGCCTTTTTAATAAAGTAAATTTTTGTGACAAACAACTCTTACTTTTTCTTCCCTAAAAAAAAGTTAAGTATGTTTTTGGTTTCAACAATAGGCCCTATCTTTCAAAAAAAAGTTTTTAAACTCCCTACTTTTTGTTCCGTTAGTACAATTGGTCTATTTTTATTGATTGGGTAAACAGAACATGCCACATAGACGCCACTAGGATGCCACATGGCCTCATTAATGACATATTATGTCATATGTTAAAATTCTAATTTAAATTAAAAATTTAATATTTTTTATTTATCACACTTAAAAAATCAAAATTAAAAAGTAAAACAATCCCTCTTAATTTTGTACTTGCACTGAGAATGAGTACAGTAGTATCTACTCTGCCGAGGATATACCAAACTAGGGTTTAAATCTTTTGTGACTTGTTAACATATAATAACATGGAATATAAATCTTGTCAACAAAAAAAACATGGAATATAAACAAAAACAAACTTTTATTTAACAATAATAAAATATAATCTTGAAATTCAGTAGTATAAAAAACTTCAAAAAAATTGAATTCTGGAAACTAGATTTTCGGATTTATACATGGGGAACTAAAATAATGAATAAAAAAAAGAGGACTCTATAAAAAAAAACCACTAAGACTACATTCAGGCATTTTATTTTTTGGCTTAAATATGTAAAAGGTCCCTGTAAGTTAACGTGTTTTTGGTTTTCGTCCCTGTAAGTTTTTTTTGTTGCGAAACAGCCCTTGTAACTTATTTATTTTTTGGATTTGGTCATTGCCGTCTGATTCCGTCTAAAAAAAGCATAGCTGGCTAACAGACGATGACGTGTCAGTTGCTGACATGGACAAACACGCTTATGTGGCATCAAAGCTGAATAGTGCTGTTGTAAGAGGGACTAAAACCAAAAACGAATATTTACATAGGGACTAAAACAAAAAAATGTAATTTCACCTTCTCCAGCATTTGTTCTTTCTTTCTCCAGCACTCTGTTTTCACCTTACAGGGACCTACATGGACCTTTTACATATTTAAGCCTTATTTTGATATGCATTCTGGGTATAATAATTTTATATAATTAGCAAATTTAATTTAATTCTTGTTCTTGTATGTTTGGATAATGTGATATTCGTATGCATTATTGTGCACAAGCTGTTTGATAAAATGTTTCAATTGAAAAATTTGTTGGTTAGGACTTATTTTTTAGAATCATGTTTTATATATATTGCTAATATATATAAATACATGACTCTAAAAAATATAAATAGTGTGTCATTGGACCAAATTTCTCTACTGAGTTTTCTTCTCTGGGTGTATATTTTTCTGTTGTATGAGAAAAATCAAACTTAGATGTTAGACTAGAGTTCTCCAATATTTGCTAAATTACCTTGAACCGAAGTTATTTATCTTATTTGGTGTCAAAATTTTATATATGAACTTTGAAATAGAAACTCTAATAGTCCAAATCTCAAACTCAGATACCCCAAAAAAGGAGAAATCTTGCTTTCTAGGTCTAATTACAAGCATTTTAAGCTGATCTCTCTGTATGCTTATGTTTGTAAGTTGATAGCTAGAAATTTTAATGACTATAAGTGTGACACTGCCGATAATTATATTTTTCATGTAATTCCATGCAGTTCAGAGTTCTGGATTCTTTTTGTACAACAAATAAAAGCTAATTTTCAATATATTAATGAAAAAAAATTGGATTTTTTTTTTCTTTTGGGATAAATTAGTGGCTTCATTGATTTTACTGCAGGGTATATGAGCGTACTTTAATTCAGCATATTCTTTGAACATCTGTAATTCACTACATTTGGGACTGGTTTTATCTTCATTGGTTGTGTTAAAAAATTTCAATTTTAGTTTTAGTACTTGACATCGATGTAATGATTTTTTTCTTTTCTTCCCTTTTATAATGTTTACAATTCGATGAGTGCTTTAACAGAATTACTTACCTTGATCCATGTCTTCTAATGTGAGTTCTAAATTTTGTTGGAATGTTAAAACTTATTGTGGTGTTCTTTGTGCCTGATGCAAATTCTAGACACTTGCTTGTTTCTGATGGAAAAGAACCAGCCCGTTTTTGTCGAAGATGCTGTTTTGAAATAGCAATTGGCCCTCCTTGATGGCATCCAAAGAGAAGACCAGCTGTTTGCAGCTGGATCTTTGATATCAAAGAGTGACTATGAAAAGCTGAGCAAGGAAGGTGAAAACAGAGTGCTGGAGAAAGAAAGAACAAATGCTGGAGAAGGTGAAAACATTGGGTTTTTAATTTGAAATTTTCGTGATTACGTTTTTTTGTTTTAGTCCCTATGTAAATATTCGTTTTTGGTTTTGGTCCCTCTTACAACAGCACTATTCAGCTTTGATGTCACATAAGCGTGTTTGTCCATATCAGCAACTGACACGTCATCGTCTGTTAGCCAGCTATGCTTTTTTTAGACGGAATCAGACGGCAGGGACCAAATCCAAAAAATAAACAAGTTACAAGGGTTGTTTCGCAACAAAAAAACTTACAGGGACGAAAACAAAAAACACGCTAACTTACATGGACCTTTTACATATTTAAGCCTTATTTTTTTTACGAAATTAGCTTACAGTTATTTGTTTTAAACATGCCACATATTTTTATGAAGACTAAGATTAAAAGTTAGTAATTTTGTAAGGACGAATAATTTATTTAACGCTTAAAATAAATAAATAGAATGATCACGTGTGTGCATAAAAATTGTTTCCTTATAAAAAATACATAATTTGATCAAATAATAAATTACGAATTTCCTTTTCAATCACCATGGTTTGATACCTCGGTTGGACCATTAGAAAAAGTCTTACAGTGTTTGATCATCGTATCCGAGTAAGAGCAACCACAAAAACACACATGAAATTGAATATCACATTTCCACTTAAAACCTAAGGTATTAAATTTATGGATCATTTCAATTGTATGTTGCTCAACTCTTATATCTAATGTCTAACTTTAACTTGCATTTGATATATCAGAGCACATATTAGAGGAACGTCGTATCAAACCACATTTGAGAAGGAGGGCTATGATTTATTCATACTTTAGAGAAAAGATAAAACAATGATTCTTCGTCCTTTCCTTCATTGACATAAATATTTCATTTTTTTTAAACTATTAGAGCAATAAAACCATTTCTCAATAAGGATAAGATAAGTTCATCCTAACCAGTGCCATTTAAGTTAAAAATAACGTTTTTTTTTTTAAAGTTTTTAAAGAATTAATTCATTAACCAGTGTCCCTTCATTTTTTGTCCCTTTATATAATATTTATTACTATTAATAATAACTTTTCAACCCCATTATTATATTGATTTATCATTTATGAATTCTCTCAATTTTTTCTTTCATATCTCTAATGTGTTATCAATCTCACAATTGAACTATTTTATTCTCGTTTTTATATTAAAAATTCATCTCACATTTTTTTATTTAACGATGAGATCGATAGTTAAAAAAAAAGATGAGATTGACAACCCACAAAAAACATGATAGAAAAAAAAAAATTCACTCAATAGGTTGTAAGAACGAGGGAAACACATCTCCTTTATCATTTTCTATTTAAAGAGGTAACATATTTATTTTGCTTTTCTTTCTTTTATTTTTATGATATAAGATGGAGATTTTTCGCTTTTTTTTTTGGTACAAAGATTTTTCGCTTTTATTTCTTTTCTTTTTCCTTATACGGTTATACCAAATAAGCATATAAAAAATTCCATTTTTCACATTTGCTCTCCCCTTTTTACATTGTATATTACTCTTTCTCTTTCTAATAATCAAAAACACCCTAAAGTGTTCAATATAACTGCAAATTCGAACAACTTTTTTAAAAGATTTTATGATATTGAGCTTTATACATACAATAAATTGAGCTGTAAATCCTCGCTAAAAAAAAAAAAAAAAGATGTAAGTAACGTGTCCCGGTTATCTCTTCCTATTGGAAACAAGTAGGAGGCGACATGAAAATAATACAGCTCCAAAAATAACAAGTGGGCCACTTTTATTTACTTCTAAATTTTTACAATAACTTTGTAGGTGGGAGTTGAGGGATTGGTTGAAACTGCAGGTTGCAATCAATCAAACAATTTAGGCTAAAATGTGGTTTTGGTCCCTGCAAATATATCCAGTTTTGGTTTTCATCTCTGGTAAATTTTTTTTTTGAAAAAGGTCCTTGCAAAATATTTTGTTTTTTAAAATAGTCTCTGGGCCCACCAAAGCGCTGAAGTGACATGGTTTTGGTCCCTGCAAATATGTCCAGTTTTAGTTTTCGTCCCTACAAATATGCCCAGTTTTGGTTTTCGTCTCTACAAATATGCCCCAGTTTTGGTACCTGCAAATATTATCAGGGACGAAAACCAAAATGAGCATATTTGCAGGGACCAAAACCATACCACTTCAGCGTTTTGGTTGGCCCAGAGACTATTTTAAAAAACAAAATATTTTGCAAGGACTTTTTTAAATTTTTTTTTACCAGGGACGAAAACCAAAACTGGGCATATTTATAGGGACCAAAAACACATTTTAACCAAGAATTTATGTACATCGTCACCACTGGTTTTCAATGCAGGGCTTTCGTCAAAGTAGGGTCAGAAATGGTTTTTTATGAGTATTTATTTATGGGTTTGTCTAAGATAACTAAAAATGATAAAAAAAAATGGTCAAGAAAATGATAATTTTTTTTATTGAAAATAACAATAATTTATTACTAAATTATGTTTTTAATATAAAATGTACTCCCTCTGTCCTTTGTTATAGGAACGGTTTACAAAAAACTTTTTTCCCTTAATATAAGACTATTTATAAAATTTCACACACATTAATTATTATTTTTCCAAAAATACCCCTATTTAAAGCAATGGCTAAATCTTGGTAATAAGAGCAACACACATTTTGGATTTTTCAACTCTCGGTACTTAACTCACCAATTTCTTTGAAAACATACTGAACATTAAAAGTACTCCAATCCTATTTTCATTAAAAGTATTGTACTCCAAAAAGCACTCTTTAACATGACTTTTCAAATCCTAGCAAAATCAAGTCTTCATTTGACAGGTACAGAAAAATTAAGTCTGCATACAACTGATGCACCAACAAGCATACCACATTTTGATTTGTTGACCCTCTTCATACTTAATGTGTCTATCACATGCTCTGTTTTTGTATCGTTTTCGTTTTCGTCCTCTTCATTGAGTTCCATCACATGCTCTGTTTCATTTGCTTCCTTTTCGAATCCATCATCTTCCCTTTGAGCTTGATTTAAGTCAAAATTAAACTCAACTCTTTCGTTACTTGGAGCTTGATTTAGGTCTATGTCAATTGGAGGTGCCATGTTTTCTTTGTTTTGTTTTCTTCAGAACATCACAGCCATGGCTTTTATATAGCCTCTTAGTATTCTTAATTTGGAGCGGCAAATTTGAAACAAAATTGGTGTTTAAATTTTTTATTAATGTTGAGCCTCTTAGTACTCCCTCCATGACGTGAAAATTTGAAACAAAATTTGAGCCTCTTAGTACTTCCTCCATGACACGAAAATTTTTCAATCTTCTTAAAAAACTGACAACTTAAAAAACTGAAAAGTCAGTTTGATTTTTCATTAATGATGATGAAATTAATTACTAGTGGAATATTAATGTTGTATTTTAAAATATTTTTAAAAAATAGTATTTAGTGTAGGGGTAAACTTGTCAAAATAACACACATTTGAGACAAATTTATTAGTCCAACCACTTTTCTTAATACCCGCGTTTTTTGTAAAGTATTCTTATAATAAGTGACGGAGGGAGTACAAATTTTAAAATAAAGTTATTAGTTTTGACTTCTTATATGATGCAAGTTTACACATGATAGACTATCCTTTATTTAGTTGGGGTGTAAGAATAATGAATAACTTGACAAATTTGAAGAATTTCAAATCAAGTAGGTTAGTGTATATATATTTACATCTTGGTCTAAATCGAGTTGAACCAAGGCTTAAAGCTTGAATATTGATTTCATGTATTTTTTAATCGGATATCTTCTGCGCGCAACTGCAACGATAAATCCTTCAAGCTAAATAGAATCATCCCTAAAATGTTTTAGCAATGTTGAATTTCTAGACCTAAATAACCATTTATTAAATTGGAAGAGATCTTTTAACATTTAATCCAAGTGATCTTGTGTACTTCTTGTCCTTTTGTACCTGTAGTATCTGAGACGCTAGCCAAACAATTATATTTTTATATTATTTATTTTACTTCACAATATGTCACTATTGCAAACATTTATATTTTAATCATTATATATTATTTTTCTCATGGCAACTTATGAATTTTTTTTGTCAAATAACTTAATGACTAAAAATTGATCATCTATTAAAATGAATAAGTGGGGTGTGTGGGGTTTGAACTCCGATCCTTACATATATTATGTAACGTCTCTACAAACTTAGTTAAACATATGTGACAGTTATGTACTTGTTCTAATACTATAACAAATATATTGTGTTTGGAAAAAAGTTAATTTTTTTACATAATTCTATTAAAGTTTTTAAATATACCAATTCGATTGGACCCAAAATAATATATATTTTTGGCTTAAATATGTAAAAGGTCCCTGTAAGTTAGCGTGTTTTTGGTTTTCGTCCCTGTAAGTTTTTTTGTTGCGAAACAACCCTTGTATCTTGTTAACTTTTTGGAATTGGTCCCTGCAGTCAGATTCCGTCAAAAAAAAGCCTAGCTGGCTAACAGACGCTTACGTGTCAGTTGCTGAGATGAACAAACACGCTTATGTGGCATTAAAGCTGAATAGTGGTGTTATAAGAGGGACTAAAACCAAAAACGAATATTTACATAGGGACTAAAACTAAAAAACGTAATCACCAAAATTTGAAATTAAAAACCCAATCTTTTCACTTTCTTCATCACTCTGTTCTTTCTTTCTTCTTCACCTTCCTTGCCCGGCTTCTCATATATTGTGCCCTACAATCATGGACTTTTTTAACCTTGTGTTTGCCTACAATCTGAATCTGCCTGTGTCTCCTTTTAATTATGCTTGTTTCAAAGAATTCTCTCAGGTTAGGTTTGGTTTGTTGGATCTAATTTCTTGTCTATGAGATGCTAGTTTTCAACTCAAGAGCTTTTCATTGTTTCACTTTAATGCTAAATGCTTTTAGTGATAACCTAATTCTATATGCTATACCTGTCTTCTAATTGTTTTAGAAGTGGTAGAATGACAAAATACAACTTGGGTTCTGTTCTTGATAGCTCTATTAGGAAAAAGTATGCACAAAAGGCCTTTTGCTTACAATTTTTATCACTTTCTAGTGCTTATTTTGCGATCTCTTATTATTCCTTCAATGTATGTTTAAGAATACTCTTATTTATTTGTTTGGAATGAAATTTCAGGGAATGTAGAATCATTTAAGAACAGGGGAACATGAAGTTCCTGATATAGATGGAATCAGAAAACACAATTTGTTTTGGAAGCAGCCCGGCCACCTGAATCTTGCTCTTTCCAGCTTCTGATCAACTGCAGCCCTCATATGAGTAGTAGTTATTATTATGAAAAGAGCTGTAAATCATTTACCTATCTTGCCTGAACTGAGATACTGAATGCATCTGCTGGTTTTTAAAATTTATGGCAATGCTTTTATAATACCTGCAACTAGGATGATCTTGTTGTAAGATCTTTGAGTTTGTAGTTATAGGCCCTTTTCAGGTCACCATCTGTGAATATTCTAGGTTATTTATCCGTTTGGTTTGCATTTGTGATATATTGTTCTCAAGTTAAATGAGCAATGTACTTTCGCTTATGTAATTTTAAATAACTTCCGGATGAGTCAATCATACAGTGCAATACTTGTTCCTGCACTCAACTTTGTCATATTTAGTAACTCCTACTTATGAGTGAATTTGTAAACAGTTCAATAAATCATATGATTCATGCCAAGGAGTTGAATTCAACTTGTGCTGAAAATCTTGTTGGCCAGTGAATTAAATGCTGCACCGAGATTGAACTATTCAATCGTATTCAGCTCATGAGCTGATTAAATGCTGAACTGTGTTTTTAGGTTTGTTCAGAAAATTGATCTACAAGGTAAAGGATGAGCATGAAGCTTAAATATCCCCTTTTTGTTAAATGAGATGAGATTGAACTTTTCATAATTTTTACTCATAAGCTGATTTTGATCTCTCACACGCACGTCCATTTGTATATAAAAAAGGATATTAGGTTAATTATTATTTAATGAAAGAAAAATCGTTTGATCTTAGGGCACAATATATGAGAAGCTGGGCAAGGAAGGTGAAGAAGAAAGAAAGAACAGAGTGATGAAGAAGGTGAAAAGATTGAGTTTTTAATTTCAAATTTTGGTGATTACATTTTTTGGTTTTAGTCCCTATGTAAATATTCGTTTTTGGTTTTATTCCCTCTTATAACACCACTATTAAGCTTTAATGCCACATAAGCGTGTTTGTCCATCTCAGCAACGGACATGTAAGCGTCTGTTAGCCAGTTAGGCTTTTTTTTAACGGAATCTGACGGCAGGGACCAATTCCAAAAAGTTAACAATGAAGTAGATAATATAGTCACAAGAAAGGGGGGGTTTGAATTGTGACCCTTTTTAAAATCTAATCCTGTACTTAAAAAATTACTTCTCAAGTTGATTCTTGGAAGAAAAAAGTTAAACAGACTTCAGAACGTTCTGAAGTGTCAGTGGCAGAATAAGATATTTAAGTTAAGTATTGTGTGTGTGTTGTGTATGCAGTAGTGTAAAGAGTATAGGGAGAGAAGAAGAACACACAGAATTTTATAGTGGTTCACCCAATGTGGGCTAGTCCACTCCTCACAATCTTGTGAGAGTTTTCCACTATGATGCTTGAGATACCCTCTCAAATCCTGCACCTTACAATCTTGTTCACTTGGAACGGTTACAACCTGTATTCTCTAAGCCTCAGCAGGCTCTCAACTTTCTGTACTAAGTCACACCAGACTTTGTACTATGTTACTCAACCTAGACTTTAATACCCTTAAAACTAGATGAGATTTTCTCTTTTACAATAGATTTGATAATTGAAGAAGTGAGGGTAAGATGAAGACTTTCAGAAGAGAAGGGGGAGAGTTTATCTTTGACAAGATAAAGAGAATTGATTTACACTTTGAGAGATAACTTGGAATCTCAGTGATGATCAATTTGAGATGCTAAAGCTTCAAACACTTTTCAAATGTTTTCTTGTATGCTTTGCAATTGTGTATGTAATGCTGAGCCTTTCACTTCTATTTATAGAGTTATTGGTCTCTTGTAGCCGTTGGAGGGTGACCAATGGTCTTGTGCCATGTGTCCTGGGCCCCACTGACTTTTACTTGAAAATCTGGGTGAACATTCTGAATCTCAGAATGTTGTTATGTTCTTGAGAATACTTCAGAATGTTGTTGCATTCTTGATGATCTTCATCTGGGTTCATCATGTATGAATGAAGGTATGATTAATGGATTGCTGATGGACTCTTGTTAATGCGTGCAGTACATCAGAATGTTTCTGTGCCAAGAGCTTTGCAAATCTGTCTTGGATTATGTGCAGGAGAGAGAAAAGTGGAACTATCACTTCATGCCCATGCTTTAGGGGATTTTGCTGATCTGTAACAGTACCAAATCCCTTAGGTGTCAAGATCTCATGGATTCTGACTTTGAGATTGTGATCTTGCTTTTGCTTTACTTTTCCAACTACTTTACTGTTGCTGTCAGAATTAAAGCATGTGCTGTATTGAACATTTTGAACTTCAGAATATCCTTTTTGTTTCACTTAGGATGACTTGTAAGACTTCCATTTGATGTAATCAAATCCTAATAGTGAAACATAAATGAAGTGCAGTAATTTGAACATCTAGGATGATATTCCCTTTTGGAATATTCCTGTTAATTCAATGTTCATAGTCTTAAATGAACATTGAATGTCCTTTTTGACATTCATCTTGTAAATGCTTTTATTGCTTGATTGATCCATGCAAGTATATTTTCCTGGAAATTTATTTATGCCACGTGTGGCATGCATGTTCTTGAATTTCTGGGCTTGTGTAAGAGCAGCCTTATGACAAGGCTTCAGAACTGTGAACAAGCTTCTGAACTGCATTTCAGCTTCTGAACTATGTTCAGCTTCTGAACAACATTTTAGCTTCTGAACAGGGTTCCAGCTTCTAAACTGTGTTTCAGCTTCTGAACTTCATTTTAGCTTCTGAACTATGTTCAGCTTCTGAGCTATGTCCAACCTTCTGAACTTTGTTCAGCTTCTGAACTATGTCCAACCTTCTGAACAATGTTCAGCTTCTGAACTATGTCCAACCTTCTGAACTATGTTCAGCTTCTGAACTATGTCCAACCTTCTGAACTCTTGTTCAGCTTCTGAACTATGTCCAATTTTCTGAACTATGACAAAGTTCTTTCTTCTTAATGATCTTTGATTCCTTGTATCTTGGTATGGTTCATATCTTGTTCCTGTCTTAATTAAACACTCAAGAACACAAGTTAAATACCAAGAGACTAATCAAAGTCCATTAATCCTTTAATCATTTAGGGTTTGTCATCTTTAAAATTAATTAGGGATTTTGTCTCAACAATCGCCCCCTTTTTGATGATGACAAACCTATGATTTAGGATTATGGATTTTGATTAAAAATATGAGAGGTTTAAGAGCTGAAAATTATTTTTATGCTCCCCCTCATTTTTATAATCCATGACATTGAGTTTTTAACAGTTTTTAAAAGCTCCCCCTTACTTTTATAATTCATGGCATTATTAAGAGATGCGGATTTTTGAACCAAATGCATTTTTTCATTAATCAATCATGCTCATTACATCATATATGGTTCAAAAACAAAGGAAACTTAACAAACAAAGGTGATCAGGCAAAAGTTGAAGTTTTAAGAACTCCAATAACTATTGATCACTGACCTACTTGGGCCTAAAACATAAAGACTTAAAGACTGTAAAATCCTAAAGCTTCTCCCCCTTTTGTCAACAACAAAAAAAGGTAGGGAGGGACAAGTGGAGGAAATTCAGGGAGTTGAGTCTCCAGAATCTGAGGAAGGCTCAGAATCAAAGACAGATGGATCCTCAAACACTGGAGGTTCCATGGCTAAGCCAGGAGCAGCAACTTCAGAAGTCCATTTTGCTAGGACACATGCAATCTTATGGGTTTTAGTTGCAACCCTAAGAGAACGTCTAGCAATTTTTTCAGCTTTGGATATTTGTGATGTGGGAGCGGAAGTGGGGGCATCCAAGTTTGTTTTTGAGTGACCTTCTTTTGAGACAAAGGTTTCAAGTGAGGCAAACAGAGTAGGGATATCTGGTAGTTGAGTGGTTGTTTTAAGTGTGGCTGGAGCAGGAGAAATATTTTGAGAAGTGTGAAGAGGAGATATCAGAAATTTGCTGCAAATAGCTTCTGATTCCATGGTGGAGGTAGATTGATTCAGGAGTGGTGGTGGTGGTTGTTGAGCCAGATGTTGGATTTGTTCAATAGGCAGAGATCCTGAGGCTATAGGAGCAGGATCTGCAGAGACTTCACATATGGAAGGAGTGGTATGATCAGGAAGAATGTTTCCTTCAACATTCTGTACTTCAGTTTCAGGCATTGTTTCAGGATTTTCTTTCTGAGAATCCTCAAATACACCATCTTCTGAGTTGAACCCTTCCACATTGAGATCAAAACCAGCTTGATTTCCATCTGATTTTTCAGTACCAGTTTCCAACTGGTCAGCATTGTCACTAAACATGTGGGTGACTAAGATTTCTGCAACATCATGCAGGTCCTGATCCTCAACAATATTTTGTTCTCCTTCTTCAATCTGAGCTCCTTCTTCAACATTTTCTTCAATGTCTTGCTGAAATTCTTCTTCAGCAGCAGTGGCTGTCTCAGCATTCTCTTTGAGAAGAGATTCATTATCCTGCTGGCTTTCCTCCTCAGCAATTTCTTGAGCTTCTTCAACATTCTGATCTTCTGCAACTTTCTGAGTTGCTTCTTTGGCAAGATCAGCAATCTCTTGGAATGTTTCTTCAGCAGGGGTTTCATCTTCTCTTTGATTTTCTGAAGGGTTTTCATCCATGGGCTCCTCTTGAACCACATTGTTGACAGCTTCTACTTCTTCTTCCAGTGGAATATTTGAAGGGTCATTGACTTTCTCAATCTTCCTTTTCTTCTTTGTCTTTCCAACTTTCTGGTCTTGATGTCTTTTAACAGAACCAGATGTTTCAGATGCTGGAGGTGTGGGAAGATTGGAGGAAGTGATGTGCAACTGAGCTATGGTTTTTGCAGTGAATCTCATAAAGGTGTAATCACATTGTTCATCTTCAAGAGGTACCTTGTTATCCTTGAGGATAAGAGTGATTGGCATTCCATAGACTAGGGCACTGGTTTGTTTGGGATTCATACATGAATCAATCATGTGTTGAAGGATAATGAAGCAAAGGTTTAACTTTTTCTTGTTGATGAGATGAAACATGATGCAGAGATCTGTATCACTCACAGCTTCATAGGTTCCTGACCTAGGAAGCAAGGTGTGGCGTACCATATTGTGAAAGATTTTGGGTAGGTCAGCAAGGTTTGTGGAGTTAAAGGGAAGGTTAGGTTTGGTGTATTCAAGTATGAGTTTGGCACGGTTGTTCTAGCTTCAGAAAACCAAGAAGGGAAGAAGAGTTCATTACCTTCATTTGGGATTCTTAGAGCTTTTGAGAGGGAAGCTTGAGTGAGTTTGATCTTAATTCCTTTGACAGCTGTAATGAGGGTCTTCTTTCCATCTTTGTTTTTGATTTCCATGGAACTGTAGAATTCCCTTACCAAGTCTGGGTAGGTGAGTTCTTGAAGGGCTACAAAGCTTGTCCATCCTTGTGCATCAGTGTATTCACACAGGTTCCATCCCTTCTTCTTTAGATCAGCAAAATCAAAGTACTTAGCCCTGCTTATGGGTCTAGGTGCTTTTTCCTTTTTGGCTTTCAAAATGGAAGCTATCTTCCCAATGTCTTTTCCTTTTCCATGTTTTTTGGGAGGAGACACTTCTTCCTGCTCATCAGAGGGTATCTCTTCTTCAGATTGAGATTTTGATTGAGATTCTTTTTCAGATACAAAATCCTCTTTTTCTGGTTCAAAGGATTGTTTGGATGAAGTCTTAACCTTCCTCATGTATTGAGAAATGGTTGGTTCAGATTCTTCCTCTGAGTCTGAGAGAAGAATTGTGGAAGCAGAGAATTTCTTGGTTTTTCCAGTTCCAGAAATGATTCTTTGAGATCTTCTGGGATGTTGGGAAGTTGAAACAGATTTCTTAGGTTTAGACACAGGTTTTCTGGGTTTAGAAGGTTCAGCAGTGGAGATGATGATGTTAGGGAGAATGGTGCGCAAAGGTTGAGGTTCATCTGGGTATTGTGGTGGAGCAGAACGAGGAACAGGGGTTTGTTCTTGTTCATTGTTTCGAGAGGTTGTTTTTGTTCTGGCCATGGCAGTGTTTTGCGAAGAGACAGAGGAATTTTTATGGTTTGGAAAGTGTTGGTCAGATGTGTGGAGATGAATGTGTTTGAGTGGAATGGTGATTTGTTTATAAAGATAAACGTGTAGGAGAAGAGAGAGAGAGAGAAACTGATGATGGTGGTTTTATGGGAAAAGATGAAACTGAAAAGTAGTTTACAAGAGAGAGAAAGTAGCCGTTCAGGAGGAGAAAGGAGAGTGGCTGATTTGATAGTTCTCTTTTTTGTATGGAGGTTAATGGTTTTATCACATTAACTCCTATACAAGCATTTAATGCTGAGATATGGAGAGATTTTTGGAGGAAGATCAAAATCACTTATGAGAGTGACTTACTGACTTCAGGAAAAAATTGTTCTGAATATTCTGAGTTCAGAGTGCCATACTGAACAGGGTGAACGTTCAGAGCCTGAATGAACATTCTGAACTTTGTTCAACATTCTGAACTTTGTTGAACATTCTGAAGTGAATCAGAATGAATCAAGGGGTTTGTCCTAGGCCCTTAGTGATTCAGTTAATCAATCTTTATTGGGATTTTTTATAATTAGTAATTTTTCTTTGATAAAATTGAATCTATCCTCAACTAATGGTTTTGTGAAAATGTCAGCTAATTGATTTTCAGTATCAATAAATCTTAACTCAATGTCCTTTTTCTGAACATGATCACGTATGAAATGATGCTTAATTTCAATATGCTTAGACCTAGAATGTTGAATTGGATTTTTTGATAAATTGATTGCACTTGTATTATCACAAAGAATTGGAACATTGGAGTACCTTAGTGAGTAATCTTCCAACTGATTTCTGATCCACAAAACTTGAGAGCAACAACTGGCTGCAGATACATACTCAGCTTCTATTGTAGAGAGTGCAATGGTATTTTGTTTTCTACAGGACCATCCAATCAGGGCTTGTCCTAAGAATTGGCAAGATCCACTTATACTCTTTCTCTCAACTTTGTCTCCAGCATAATCAGCATCACAATAGGCTACAAGATCAAAACTACAGCCTTTTCTATACCAAAGACCAAGATCAGTAGTACCTAATAGGTATCTTAAGATCCTTTTTACAGCAGTTAGATGAGATTCTTTTGCACATGTGAAATTCTGGCCAGGCAATGAACAGAAACTAACAGAGTAATCAGGTTCTGAACCTAACAGGTTCTGAACAGCACGCAGGACACACTAGTTTGTAAAACAGAGTACAAACACAAACACACACAGGCAGCAAATTTAAAGTGCAGGAAAGTAAAAAGGCACAGAAATTTGTTAACCCAGTTCGGAGTAAACACCTCCTACTCTGGGGGATACCAATCCAGGAAGGAAATCCACTATTGGATTTAATCCTTAAGACTCAGACACTGACTCCCAGTTCTTATCCCAAGCAATTAACCTCCACCTAGTAAGACTTCTACCCAACTCTGAGTAATAGAATCCACTATCTTCCTATTCAAGTAACTAAACCCAGTTACTGAAACCCTTAATCAAAAACACTCTGTTTTTCAGAAAAACTTCAAAAACACAAAGACTTCATTCGTACCTAAAGGCTTAGAATGAATTACAACTCTATAAAACTCTAAACCAACTCAAAACATATGAGTGGTGCACAAAACAAAGCTAACAAGCTTAAAACTAACACAGACTCTTTTTCTGAAGTAAAACTTTCTAAAATCGTGTCACTTGAATAGCAGCAGCCCTCCTCTATTTATAGCCTTCAGTCTTGCAGAATAAAATAACAAACTAATCTTCTGATTTGATTTGTTACTGAAATAAGATTGGTCCAATAATGTAACAAATAAAACTGTACTGAATCTTTTAAAGATTATAACAGGAAAATATGAATTTCATATCTTTGAACCAAATCTTCAATAAAATCTTCTTCAAATAAATCAGCATTCTAGAAGCAATACGCGTGAATAATTCCTTGATCAATCTTACAAAGATTCATGCCAAAACAATTCTGAAAACCCAGCTTCTGATGAGGTCAACAAAAGTCAACGCTGGACTTCAGAACCTGAATCAGCTTCTGAAGTGCTACAGTGCTTCTGATGAGCATTCAGCTTCTGATGTAATTTTGAGCTTCTGAACAGCTTCAAAATGAAAGACTTCCAACTGAAGAAATGTTCTACATATGGAGATGCTTCTATTCAATACCTTGGTTTTGCCAAACAATGCAGCCAACACCAAAATACTCAACAACATGTTTGAAATCTAGCACATAATCCTACTGCAAACATTATGTCAGGTCTACTAGCAGTTAAATAAAGCAATGATCCTATCATGCCTCTATATTCTTTTTCAGAGACTGATTTTCCATTTTCATCTCTATCCAAGCTGGATGATGGATGCATGGGAGTGACCATGATTTTTGCTTCATTCATTTTATATTTTTTAAGAATATCTTTGACATATTTTTCTTGATTTATGAAAATGCCATTTGGAAATTGTTTGATTTGTAAACCAAGAAAGAAACCAAGTTCACCCATCATGCTCATTTCAAATTCACTTTGCATGAGATTTGAAAAGTCTTCACACATTTTCTCTTTGGTTGAACCAAAAATAATATCATCTACATAAACTTGAACTATGAGCAAATCTGTGTTCTGAGTTTTTCTAAATAGTGTGGTATCAATTTTTCCTCTAGAAAATCCATTGTTAATGAGAAATGTGCTAAGTCTTTCATACCAAGCTCTAGGGGCTTGCTTAAGACCATAAAGTGCTTTAGTGAGTTTGAAAACATGATTAGGTTTTTCTTTATTTATGAAGCCAGGAGGCTGACTCACATAAACTTCTTCATTTAAAAATCCATTTAAAAAGGCACTTTTGACATCCATTTGAAAAAGTTTGATGCTTTTATGTGCAGCATATGCAAGAAGGATTCTAATAGCTTCTAACCTTGCTACTGGTGCAAAAGTCTCATCATAGTCAATACCTTCTTGTTGGTTGTATCCTTGAGCAACCAACCTTGCCTTATTTCTGACAACTTTGCCATCTTCATCAAGTTTATTTCTAAACACCCATCTTGTTCCAATGATTGTCTTCCCTTGATTATTTGGAACTAAGTCCCACACTTTGTTTCTTTCAAACTGAGACAGTTCATCTTTCATGGCTTCAATCCATGAATCATCTACTATGGCTTCATTGATTGACTTGGGTTCCATTTGAGAGATCATAGCCATATTGTTCCCTTGGAAAGACATTCTGGTTCTTACACCATCAGTTGTGCTTCCAATGATTTGATCTACAGGGTGATCTCCTACCATTCTCCAGTGCCCTACTGAAGCACACATAACCTACTGATCAACTCTTGATCATCACAAACAAGGTATCAGAGCTACTCCACGGTATCAGAGCTACTGATCAACTCCTGAACATCATAATACTCCCCCTGAAGCTTCACAAACAAACTCCCCCTTACTACCAAAAGGTATTAGAGCACACTTCAGGAGCTGAGCACAAATCTTCTTCAGGATCACTCTTCTTCAGGACCACTACACTTCAGGATCACTACACTTCAGGATCACTACACTTCAGGAATATAACAAACTTGTACTCCCCCTGAGACACATACTCCCCCTCAATAACATCTTGATAGCTCTTGTTATATTGGTTCTGAACTCTGAGCTCCACAAATAACTTCTGAACCACACTGAAAACTGAACATCTGAAATTTGAACTTCTGAGCAGCAACACTTTGCATAAGACTTTTGGTATCAGAGCCAACACATTACATAAGATTTTCTCCCCCTTTTTAGCCACAAAATTCTGACAAATCATAGTCTTAAAATAGGGAAGGAAAACTGCACAAACATCTTCAACTACTGTCCCAGTTTGAACTTCAGACTTAGTATCAGAGACAGGATCACACTTAGCACTAACAAAGCTGGCAGGTACTTTATCTTCCTCACATCCAGTTTGCTTTAATTGCTAGAATTCTTCAAATAAGCACACACCTAACTTGCTCCTTAAGTTTTCAAATTGCTTAGCATCCAAGGCCTTTGTGAAAATGTCAGCAACTTGTTCTTCAGTAGCTACATGTTCCAGCTGAACAATCTTGTCCTCCACAAGGTTTCTGATAAAATGATGCCTGATGTCTATGTGTTTGGTTCTGCTGTGCTGAATTGGATTCTTAGAGATGTTGATGGCACTCAAATTGTCACAAAACAATGTCATAGTTCTTTGTTCAATGTTGTACTCCTCCAGCATCTGCTTCATCCAAACCAATTGTGAGCAACTACTTCCAGCAGCAATATACTCAGCCTCAGCAGTTGACAATGACACACAGTTTTGCTTCTTGCTAAACCATGAAATTAAGTTATTTCCCAAAAAGAAACAACCTCCTGAGGTGCTCTTCCTGTCATCAGCACTTCCAGCCCAGTCAGCATCACAATATCCCATCAGTTCAGAAGTTGAACTATGTGAGTACATGATTCCATAGTCACTTGTGCTGTTCACATACTTCAGGATCCTTTTAACTTGTGTCAGATGACTCATCTTAGGATCCACAAAACCCTTAGGCTGTTCAACATATACCTCTTCTTGCAAATATCCATTCAGAAATGCACTCTTCACATCCATCTGGAATAATTTGAACTTGAGAATGCAGGATACACCCAACAGTAATCTTATGGACTCTAGTCTGGCCACAGGTGCAAAGGTCTCATCAAAGTCCAATCCCTCCACTTGAGTATAACCCTGAGCAACCAACCTAGCCTTGTTTCTGACTACAGTACCATTCTCATCTGTTTTATTCTTGTAAATCCATTTAGTACCAATTACATTCAACCCTTCAGGTCTTGGAACCAGATCCCACACTTCACTCCTTTTGAATTGATTCAACTCATCTTGCATTGCTTCAATCCAAAATTCATCAGTCAGGGCTTCTTTCACATTTTTGGGTTCAAACTTAGACACAAAACATGAATCAGTAGCAGCTGGTTCTGATCTCCTGGTTCTGACCCCTTGATCCAAACTCCCAATGATAAGCTCCTTAGGATGATCCTTCTGAATTCTAATAGATGGCCCTTTATTGGTAGAATTATGTTCTGGATGTACATCTGCTTCTTCAGACTCTGGATGAATTTCAGCTTCTGAAGTTTGTTCTTCTGATGGTTCAGACTCTGGAACAACTTCAGACTCACTTCTATCTTTCTCAGCAGTTAGATCATCAATTACCACATTAATGGACTCCATCATAACTTTAGTTCTTGAATTAAACACCCTATAAGCTCTGCTGTTTACTGAATAAGCCAGGAATATGCCCTCATCAGACTTAGGATCCAGTTTTCTTCTATTTTCTCTGTCAGCCAAAATGTAACATTTACTGCCAAACACATGAAAATATTTGACTGTAGGCTTCCTTCCTTTCCATAGTTCATACAATGTAGATGCTGTTCCTTTCTTCAGAGTGACTCTATTATGGATATAGCATGCAGTGTTCATTGCTTCAGCCCAGAACATATATGGAAGTTTCTTAGCATGCAGCATCACTCTTGCACATTCTGCCAAAGTCCTATTCTTCCTCTCAACTACACCATTTTGCTGAGGTGTGATAGGTGCAGAAAACTCATGCTTTATACCTTCAGAAGCACAAAATTCTGAAAAACTCTTGTTCTCAAATTCTTTGCCATGATCACTTCTGATTCTGACAATCCCACAGCCTTCTCTCTTTGTAATTGAGTACATAAGTCTTTAAACACTTCAAAAGTATCAGACTTCTCTCTAACAAAGTTGATCCATGTGAATCTTGAGTAGTCATCTACCATTACAAAAGCATACCTCTTCCCTCCAATACTTTCTACTTGCATAGGCCCCATTAAATCCATATGAACAAGTTCTAGTACTTTAGTAGTTACCTGGTGAACTAATCTGGGATGAGACTTTCTTGTTTGTTTCCCAATTTGACAATCACCACAAACATTGTCCTCATTGATCTTCAGATTTGGTACACCTCTGATAGCTTCAGTACTTAGGATTTTCTTCATGCCTTTCAGATGCAGATGACCTAACTTCTGGTGCCAGAGCTTGACTTCCTCTTATGAGCTCATAAGACAAGAAGTCAAACTTCTTTCTTCTTCAGAAACCCACAAATAACAATTGTCTTTGGATCTGCAGCCTCTCATCTGAATCTTATCTTCCTGATCAGTAACAATACACTCTAGCTTGTTGAAATTAACCTTCAATTCTTGATCACAAAGTTGGCTGATACTGATCAGATTAGAGGTTAATCCTTCCACCAGTAGCACATCATTAAGTCTGGGCAAACCTTCTCTGTTCAAATCACCAATACCCAGAATCTGACCTTTTACACCATCTCCAAATGTCACATAACTTCTGGAGTATGATCTGATATTGCTCAGCAGCTTCTTCACACCAGTCATGTGCCTTGAACACCCACTATCAAAATATCAGTCTTCTTTTGAAGTAGCTCTCAATGAGGTATGAGCAATCAGGCCTACATTCTGAACTTTGGGCTTCCACACCTTCTGAACATTGTGACTGATAGTAGCTGGTTCAACTTTTCTATACTGAAAGTGTTCAGGATAGCCATAAAGTTTGAAGCAAAATGGTTTGATATGCCCTTTCTTTCCACAATGATGACAAATCCATGGATGATTTCTCCTCCTTCTGTTTCTGAAGAATTTCTGGGGTTGCTTCTGAGGCAGCATCTGAACTTGCTTTTGACCTTGCATCTGAGGTCTCTTCTGAGCTTGCTTCTGAGCTTGCATCTGGGATTGTTTCTGAGGTCTCATCTGAGATGTCCCAATCACAGGATTATCAGTTTTAGTGGCAGGAACAAATTCTTTAACACGAATCTTCTGTTTGGGATTCTGAGTCTGATCATCAAAGCCTAATCCAGTTTTTCCTTGTTGCTGAGCACCCAAAATTTCATCCAACACATTAGTAGCAGTATTCATCATTCTAACCTGCTTTTTCATATGTTCAAGTTGGGAATTTAACTGGTTCACTTCTTCTTTCAAATCTGAATTCTGCACAAGAAGTTCTCCTTTTTCAGCCTCCAGTTGAAAAATAGTCTCCTTCTGATCCAGAACTTGTTTGCAAACCTCAGCACTTCTGGTATACAGCTTCCTATAGTTGTCAGCTAGTTCATCATATGAGGTTTTAGCAGCTTCAGACACAGATGAGGCTTCAGACTCTGAGTCAGACTCTGAAAAAGTCTCAGACTCTAAAACAGCTTCCTTCTTCAAGATATCTCCTGACCTCACTACCAGACCAGTATCACACATATCAGATTCACTAACATCATCATCTTCAGAACCCTCATCAGACCATGCAACAGCTAGGCTCTTCTTTTGTTTCTTGAGGAAAGTAGGACATTCAGATTTGATGTGTCCATAACCCTCACATTCATAGCACTGCACACCTTTAGCTTGATTACTTTTCTCCTCAGACTTGATCTTCTTCTCATCAGTTTGTTGCTTTTTATTGAATCAGAAATTCTGACCTTTGGCTTTGGCCTTTTTGTTAACATTCTTCAGAATCTTGTTGAATTGTTTTCCCAGCAACACTAGAGCTTCTGATAAGTCATTATCCTCCTCATCAGACTCAGGTTGATCATCAGCTCCTGAATTAACTGCAAATGCTATTCCTTTCCCTTTCTTATCAGGCTGTTTGCAGAATGCAGTCTCAAAATTGAGCAAAGACCCAATCAGTTCCTCAAGCTTCATAGTGGTGATATCATGAGCCTCTTCAATTGCTGTAAACTTCATGTCAAACCTTCTGGGCAGGGACCTGAGGATTTTTCTCACTAGCTTCTCATCAGACATCTTCTCCCCAAGAGAATCAAAGGAATTTGCCATATCTAGCACATTCATGTAAAAATCCTGAATGGATTCATCTTCCTTCATCTTCAGGTTTTCAAATTTGGTGGTCAGCAGCTGCAATCTGGACATCTTTACCTTAGAAGTTCCTTCATGAGTGGTCTTCAGAATTTCCCAAGCATCCTTAGCCACAGTACATTGTTTGATGAGTCTGAACATGTTCTGATCAACACCATTAAAGATAGCATTCAAAGCTTTTGAATTTCCCAGAGACAGATCATCTTCAGCTTTGGTCCATTCCTTCTCAGGTGTCGCGGTGATTTTCGGAGATCAAGCTATTGATTAGCGTTGACTCACTAATTTTAATTCACGACTGAACTTTTAATTTTTTAAATGAAAAGTGGAAAAAAAGTTCGAAATTACCACATTTTGAAAATTTAGGGTTCGGGGGTTAGTTACGTTTAGGGAAGGTGTTAGCACCCTAAACGTTCGTAGTACTCTACGAGAACCTCCTGATTTTATTTATTTATTTTGGCTATAACTTGCTTATTTTTTTCAGTGACAGAATTAAAGTATAGCGAGAAAAGATAAAAATGTTTTTTTTTTTGTTTTTTTTATGATTTGGAAGGACAAGGTCCTTTGCCTACGTACCCGTGAGGGATCAAAACCTCGTAGTTCGGGGTAAAAAATGACGTTTGATTTGTTTGATGTTTTTTATTAGTTTTTTTTTTAAAAAAGTTTTAAAGATAAAATAAAAGCCAAGTGGCTAAATAAGATTGATTTGTGTTTTTTAATTTTGAAAAAAAGATTAAAGTGTAATTAAAGTGGATTAATGATTTTTTAAAGAAAAAAAAGAAAAAAAAACGGACACTTGATTGAGAATCAAGGTTTATTAAGAAAAGATTTTTTGTGATTTTGATTATTTGAATGTTTTTGTTATTTTTTTGAATAATGGACTAAAACTAAAAACGTAACTAAAAATTAAAGACGAGGAATTTCCGTGGTGACGTTGGATCACCCCGAAATCCTTTTTGAAAGTAAACTACCTATTATTTTTTGTATTTTTTTCTTTTGTAAAGCGAAATAAATAAAAATAAATAAAAGACATAAAGCAAAAATAAAGTGAGGTGTCGGTGCAAATTCTCATTTATGATTTTTACATTGTACCTAAATACATTCTAATAAAAAGGAATAAAATGACAAAATGATAAACAAGAAAAAAAACCTAAATTGCAAATGCATGAAAAGAAAAACGCTAAGATTAAAACTAAAATGAAAATGTATGAAATAAAAAGGAAAATAAAAAAATAAAGAAAATGCATGATGTGTTGAAAATAAAAGGGCAATAAAATGCATGGTAATAATTAAAAACTAAAAAAAAATAAATGCATGAAATAGTAAAAAGAAATAAAAAATAAATAAGAAAAGGAAGAGGGGTGCAGTAAGCAAGATGGGGGTGCTGATAGCATACTGAAAGAAAAACAGGAAGAGGATGTTGGAGAGGAGAGTTGGGCCGCGTGGGCCTAGTCATTGGGCCTGGCTTTGTTTGTTATAAAAACTAATTTTCAGAAAAATTCATCTATTTTACTCTTTCTTTCTCTCTCTCTAAGCTCTCTCCATCTTCCTTCTCTCAAACGCCTGGCCAGGAACATTTTCCGGCGCGGCGGCCGGCCAGCCCAAGGGGCGGCGCCACCGCGCCGGAGCGGCGGACCCCCTCCTTTTCTTAAAAAAAAAACAGTTTCAAGAGCTTTTTCTATCCTATGACCAAATATTAACTCAAATCTTTCAAACCCTTTTTAAATAGCCCTAGATCTAGGCTTAAAATCTCTAAAAAAAAACCTACCCTTTTGCTGGGTTCTTTGCTCGGTTCTGTGGTGGTGATGATTCTGTTTTGGTTGAGGGACGTGTGGTTGGCCGGATGTGTGTGAGGGATTGCGGTTTTGGTATGGTTCCGGGAAAGGGGCCGCGGCTTGGTGGTGTTTGTTTTGTGGTGGCCGTGTGTACTGTTGGTGTGGTGGGTTAGAGGGCGTGGGTGATTCGTGTACGTGAGTGTGAGGGGTGGAGGAGGGAGGCCGTGGCTTGTGAGTTTGCTGGGGAATTGGAACGGTTGGTGGGGTGTGAGATATGTGGTTTACGAGGGCCGTACGGCTTTTGGGAGAGGGATGGATTGTTGTTTGGGGTGGTGATAGGTGGTGGAAGGTTGTTGAGGGGTAAGGCCGTGAGTGAGAGGGTTTGTTACTGTCTTGTGTGTGTTTTCCTCTGTGTGGTTTTGTAACTGTTAAATTTTGCTTGCCTCGCGTGTTCCTCCCCTTTGCTGTGTTTGACTAATCTAAAATATATACACTAATTGGCTATCAATTACCATAATAACGAATAAAAGACCATTATGTGACACATTAAACACATTAAAAAAGAAAAGTCTCCTCCACACAAAGTCAGACTTAAAAGAAAGGTAACTAGTAAAAAAAATCAGTAAAGATGTTTGAATAAAATATCACTAAAAAGGAAATAAAAATAAAGATAAGAATAATAATAAAAACAGAAACAAAAACAAAAGACGGACCCGGATGAAATCAAAAAATGAGGTATTTTAAAATACCTCTCTGTCGGAATTTCGTCTGAGACGACGAAAAATTCCGAAATAAAAAGACGAGTAAAAAAAGAAATTTTAGGTCAAAAATTGGGGTATGACAGATGCCCCTATTTAAGTCTCTTCGTCCGGAGATTTGAAGAGAAAATCTTGAATTCGACGGATCGAAGGGACTTAAATACAGAGTACGCCAATTTTGGACCTAAAAGGAAAAAAAGTGAGATGCTCGTGATGCAAATGCAGATGCAAGACGGCGAAGCTGACCCGGCTGGGGGTAAAACAACACAAAAGGATACCCGAGTTTGTTAAAGCAAGGGATCCGACTCCACTGGGGAATAACATGATTTCACTGGGGAAGGAATTGTCTACTATCAACAAAGATGACAGCTTAAAGAAGACAAATGATATGTATTACCTACTATCGTGTCTTGATAGCTTAAAAAAAGGTAATATAAAAGGAGACACCGTCTACTATCGTTGTATGGATAGCTTAAGGAAGACAGATGACATGTATTACCTACTATCGTGTATTGATAGCTTAATAGAGGTAATATAAAAAGGAGACACCGTCTACTATCGTTGTATGGATAGCTTAAGACAGACAGATGACATGTATTACCTACTACCGTTGTGAGGATAGCTTAAGGAAGGTAATATAAAAGGAGACACCGTCTACTATCGTTGTATGGATAGCTTAAGACAGACAGATGACATGTATTACCTACTACCGTTGTGAGGGTAGCTTAAGGAAGGTAATATAAAAGGAGACACCGTCTACTATCGTTGTATGGATAGCTTAAGACAGACAGATGACATGTATTACCTACTACCGTTGTGAGGGTAGCTTAAGGAAGGTAATATAAAAGGAGACATCGTCTACTATCGTTGTATGGATAGCTTAAGACAGACAGATGACATATTTTACCTACTACCGTTGTGAGGGTAGCTTAAGGAAGGTAATATAAATGTTAGCTGCTCGGGATGTAGCCGAACTTGCCACTGACGACATGATAGATGATAAAATGCCAGCTGCTCGGGATGTAGCCGAACTTGCCACTGACGACATGATAGATGACAAAATGCCAGCTGCTCGGGATGTAGCCGAACTTGCCACTGACGACATGATAGATGATAAAATGCCAGCTGCTCGGGATGTAGCCGAACTTGCCACTGACGACATGATAGATGATAAAATGCCAGCTGCTCGGGATGTAGCCGAACTTGCCACTGACGACATGATAGATGATAAAATGCCAGCTGCTCGGGATGTAGCCGAACTTGCCACTGACGACAGGATGAAAAGGTAAATGTCAGCTGCTCGGGATGTAGCCGAACTTGCCACTGACGACATGATAGATGATAAAATGCCAGCTGCTCGGGATGTAGCCGAACTTGCCACTGACGACATGATAGATGATAAAATGCCAGCTGCTCGGGATGTAGCCGAACTTGCCACTGACGACAGGATGAAAAGGTAAATGTCAGCTGCTCGGGATGTAGCCGAACTTGCCACTGACGACATGATAAAAGGATAGATGTCAGCTGCTCGGGATGTAGCCGAACTTGCCACTGACGACAGGATAAAAAGATAAATGTCAGCTGCTCGGGATGTAGCCGAACTCGCCACTGACGACGCGATGGTAGAAGGTATGCACAAGTTGTTCATTAAAGAACTGTCACTTGGCGAAAAGAGGGTGACATCTCTGGACCAGACACACTGGGGATGACACTTGGGGAAAAAAGATATTTAAAAAATGTTCATGACTAATTGGTATGAAAAACAAGACTCAGGGTGGTTAATGCAACCATGTATTGAATGATGTTATGTGTATGTTGTGTATGCATGAATGTGTATATGCATAAATGTATGAATGTATGTAAGACAATACGACTTGTATGACTGTATGGAGGATTGACTTGTGGGATAGTATAACTGATGGACTTGATGAAACAAGACTGGACAGGTAAGATGGAAAGTGGACCGACGACGCAGTACAAACACTCAGCAATCTTCATTGGGGATGATGCCATTGGGGACATATCAAAACATTGACGGGGTAAGGCCCGATGTATGCAACGACTGGTGGAGAGCAAACACTTCCTGGGGGAATCGTGCTAATCCATAGACCTGGCAGAAGAAATGGTGTCTATGTGGTCATGCTTTTCTTTTGTTTTTTCTTTTTTTGAATCCCTAACTTTTGCCTGGACCGCCCTTTCGGGTTTTCAGTCCACCGGGAATATATTCTTTTTTGTATGCCCCTAATTTTTGCCTGGACCGCCTTTTCAGGTTTTCGATCCACCGGGACGCTCATTTTTGCCTAAGCCGCCCTTTTGGGTTTTCGACTTACCGAGCTTCTCTTTTTTCTTTTTTTTTTTTAAGCAATTGACCATGTTTAGCCTGCAGAGTCTACCCGTTCTCAGGATAGCTGTTGACGCACACTTCACTTATTCATGAGCTCAGAGAGAATGTGTTTGTTGTTTATGCTTTTCAAAAATATAAAAAGATTTATGATTTTAAAAAAAAAAAGTTTTGCTTCAAATACTACCATCAAAAATAGGAGAAATTTTATAAACCGAATAAATGGGAATTCCAAATAAAAGGCACAGGCTCAAAATCGTTTAACAGAGTGGTGGCCCGCCAATGGCGTGGCTCCATGGATCTCACAAAGTTTGGAAAATGGTAAATATAAAGGGGAAGGTACATTGAACACAATAACCGTTATTCTCCCTAACAGCTTTGAATTCCACTGTTTGGATGCTTCAGATTCGGAGTCTCTTTGACTGCTAATGTGCCCCAAGTGAGTCATGGCCAACCTGATGCAGTTACTTTGTCTTTTGATCCTTAACTTTTGCATAGACCGCCCTTTCGGGTTTTCGATCTATCAGGATGATTATTTTCTGTTTCATGTCTCTAATTTTTGCCTGGACCGCCCTTTCGGGTTTTCAGTCCACCGAGACGCTCATTTTTGCCTAAGCCGCCCTTACGGGTTTTCGACTTACCGAGCTGTTCTTTTATTTTTAGACAAAGTATTTCTTGACTGCATCGGCGTTCACAGGACGGGGAAGCTCATCACCATCCATAGTCGTAAGAGTCATTGCACCACCAGAAGAAAAAAGCTCTCTTGACGACATATGGGCCTTCATAATTAGGCGTCCATTTGCCCCTGGCGTCCGGTTGGAAAGATAAAATCTTTTTTAGCACAAGGCCTCCTTCTTGGAACACACGGGAACTGCCCGTGACACAAAGCATTCGTGTGTTTCTCTTCAATCAAGTTTGAACTGATCATATTTGTTTTGACATCATTCAGCCTCTGACAACTTGGGTTCCATTAAAACTCTCATTGATGGAATCTCAATCTCCACAGGGAGTACTGCTTCTATGCCATACACTAAAGAAGAGGGGGGTTGCCCCTGTTGAGGTACACACTGAAGTACGATATCTATGTAAGGCATACGATAACATCCCATGCAAGTCCTTGTAAGTGGTTACCATCTTCTGCACCATCTTTTTGATGTATTTTCTTTCTTTGATTTTTTGCTTTTGTTTTTTTTTTTGCAGCCTCGATGGCACCATTCATTTGGGATTTGACCAGGAATACGGTAATGGCAGTTCTTCGGAACCCAAGTTAATCATTTCGAGTGCTTCTTCATGAGGCTGAATGATGTTCTTTTATATTCTAGTAACAGAGAGATCTTTTCGGGAATCTGTTCATCCTCCTCCTCTTCAGCTTCGTGAACAGGGAACTCAAAGTCGGGAGAGAGCATAGGGTTACCGTGTTCAACGGGCTTATTGATGCTCAGTCTACATTCGATTGATGATTGATTTTAGAAAATGAGTGAAAAATGCAGACCCTTTGAAATTGATTTAAAATAAAATAAAGTATTTTTTTTTTTTGGGTTTTTTGTGTTACCATTTTTCCAGAAAAAGCAGTAAAATAAAAATAAAAAGTCGCGAAAGAAACGACAATTTTTCATTGATAGTGGTAACTTGAAGACAAAAGTAGAGCCCTACATGATTCACTTTCGTATCGGGCGAAACGAAAGGATTTTTGAAAAGATAAGACAACTAAAACACATTACTTGGACCCATGAGTAACTGAGAGAATGTCAACAGTGACCCAATTGCGGCAAATCCTTCCTTGTGTTTGCATGACCACACCCATTTTCTCTCTTTTGTCCGCACGAGTGTTGTAGGTGCGAGTGGGTTTGTAATGAAAGCGCCGGGCCACTTTCTTGGACTAGGCAGATGGACCTTTGGAAAGACAAAATATGAGACTCGGTTTGGGAAACTATGAATGCGATATGATGCATGATTATGCTTATGCAAAAAAGAAGGGTTTGTTATCGAAGGACTTTATTGAAGTTATTGTAAACATCATGGTTTGAACATTTCATTTGAGCATCAAGGCCTTACAAAATAGTTCTTTTTTAGAAACCAAGCCAAGGGATCAATTCAAAAGTCTTTTGGTGGAAGCTAGATTTTTTTAAAAAAAAACTGAAGACTCCTAGCTTCCTTAAATTCAACAAATCAGGGCTCTTGAGGGTGTACTACCTAGTGCTCCTCTATGATGTTCACAAAAAACTTGTTTAAGTCCTTCGGTAATTGGATGAAAAAATGAGTTTATGCATGGATGCATGTATGCATGATTATGCTAAAGAAACGGAGAAAACATGGTGAGGTTAAGTCCAAAATGTTGGGGTCAAGGGTAAACACGCCATTTGGTAAGGACTATGGTTTCAAATGTACCTGTATCACGGGTTCTACCAAGTTCCCAAAGTCATCGACCACTTCCGAATATTGTCGGATTTCGGGACTGACTCCCGGTCCAACGACGTTCGTAGGAAAGTCTCGTTTGAGTGTAGTATCGCGTATCAACTAATTCAAGACTACTCTTGATTAGCCACCGCACTACGTCCTAAAAGGCCAAGATGGGTTAAAGGTAACTAAAGGTCCTCAACTTCATAGGCCACTTAAAAATAACAATGTCAAACACGACTACTCATGTCGACATAGTATTACCCTTAAGAGACCTCCATTGAGTGGGGTTGTATCACATGTACCAAAACCCAAGACTACTCCTGGTATGGCACTTTGATTATACCACCATCCTATCTTATGTTTCTCTCAAGCCCGGGTGTAGGACTTATCTCACCACTCACGTAAAAAGGAAAAAAAACACATATGCACATATTTACATTTTTTTTAAGCAAGTTATAGCACAAAATAATTAAATAAATTCAAGTTAGGCTCAACCCTCTTAGGGAATCCCCAGTGAAGTCGCCATTTCTGTCGCGGTGATTTTCGGAGATCAAGCTATTGATTAGCGTTGACTCACTAATTTTAATTCACGACTGAACTTTTAATTTTTTAAATGAAAAGTGGAAAAAAAGTTCGAAATTACCACATTTTGAAAATTTAGGGTTCGGGGGTTAGTTACGTTTAGGGAAGGTGTTAGCACCCTAAACGTTCGTAGTACTCTACGAGAACCTCCTGATTTTATTTATTTATTTTGGCTATAACTTGCTTATTTTTTTCAGTGACAGAATTAAAGTATAGCGAGAAAAGATAAAAATGTTTTTTTTTTTGTTTTTTTTATGATTTGGAAGGACAAGGTCCTTTGCCTACGTACCCGTGAGGGATCAAAACCTCGTAGTTCGGGGTAAAAAATGACGTTTGATTTGTTTGATGTTTTTTATTAGTTTTTTTTTTAAAAAAGTTTTAAAGATAAAATAAAAGCCAAGTGGCTAATAAGATTGATTTGTGTTTTTTAATTTTGAAAAAAAGATTAAAGTGTAATTAAAGTGGATTAATGATTTTTTAAAGAAAAAAAAGAAAAAAAAACGGACACTTGATTGAGAATCAAGGTTTATTAAGAAAAGATTTTTTGTGATTTTGATTATTTGAATGTTTTTGTTATTTTTTTGAATAATGGACTAAAACTAAAAACGTAACTAAAAATTAAAGACGAGGAATTTCCGTGGTGACGTTGGATCACCCCGAAATCCTTTTTGAAAGTAAACTACCTATTATTTTTTGTATTTTTTTCTTTTGTAAAGCGAAATAAATAAAAATAAATAAAAGACATAAAGCAAAAATAAAGTGAGGTGTCGGTGCAAATTCTCATTTATGATTTTTACATTGTACCTAAATACATTCTAATAAAAAGGAATAAAATGACAAAATGATAAACAAGAAAAAAAACCTAAATTGCAAATGCATGAAAAGAAAAACGCTAAGATTAAAACTAAAATGAAAATGTATGAAATAAAAAGAAAAATAAAAAAATAAAGAAAATGCATGATGTGTTGAAAATAAAAGGGCAATAAAATGCATGGTAATAATTAAAAACTAAAAAAAAATAAATGCATGAAATAGTAAAAAGAAATAAAAAATAAATAAGAAAAGGAAGAGGGGTGCAGTAAGCAAGATGGGGGTGCTGATAGCATACTGAAAGAAAAACAGGAAGAGGATGTTGGAGAGGAGAGTTGGGCCGCGTGGGCCTAGTCATTGGGCCTGGCTTTGTTTGTTATAAAAACTAATTTTCAGAAAAATTCATCTATTTTACTCTTTCTTTCTCTCTCTCTAAGCTCTCTCCATCTTCCTTCTCTCAAACGCCTGGCCAGGAACATTTTCCGGCGCGGCGGCCGGCCAGCCCAAGGGGCGGCGCCACCGCGCCGGAGCGGCGGACCCCCTCCTTTTCTTAAAAAAAAAACAGTTTCAAGAGCTTTTTCTATCCTATGACCAAATATTAACTCAAATCTTTCAAACCCTTTTTAAATAGCCCTAGATCTAGGCTTAAAATCTCTAAAAAAAACCTACCCTTTTGCTGGGTTCTTTGCTCGGTTCTGTGGTGGTGATGATTCTGTTTTGGTTGAGGGACGTGTGGTTGGCCGGATGTGTGTGAGGGATTGCGGTTTTGGTATGGTTCCGGGAAAGGGGCCGCGGCTTGGTGGTGTTTGTTTTGTGGTGGCCGTGTGTACTGTTGGTGTGGTGGGTTAGAGGGCGTGGGTGATTCGTGTACGTGAGTGTGAGGGGTGGAGGAGGGAGGCCGTGGCTTGTGAGTTTGCTGGGGAATTGGAACGGTTGGTGGGGTGTGAGATATGTGGTTTACGAGGGCCGTACGGCTTTTGGGAGAGGGATGGATTGTTGTTTGGGGTGGTGATAGGTGGTGGAAGGTTGTTGAGGGGTAAGGCCGTGAGTGAGAGGGTTTGTTACTGTCTTGTGTGTGTTTTCCTCTGTGTGGTTTTGTAACTGTTAAATTTTGCTTGCCTCGCGTGTTCCTCCCCTTTGCTGTGTTTGACTAATCTAAAATATATACACTAATTGGCTATCAATTACCATAATAACGAATAAAAGACCATTATGTGACACATTAAACACATTAAAAAAGAAAAGTCTCCTCCACACAAAGTCAGACTTAAAAGAAAGGTAACTAGTAAAAAAAATCAGTAAAGATGTTTGAATAAAATATCACTAAAAAGGAAATAAAAATAAAGATAAGAATAATAATAAAAACAGAAACAAAAACAAAAGACGGACCCGGATGAAATCAAAAAATGAGGTATTTTAAAATACCTCTCTGTCGGAATTTCGTCTGAGACGACGAAAAATTCCGAAATAAAAAGACGAGTAAAAAAAGAAATTTTAGGTCAAAAATTGGGGTATGACATCAGGCTTCAAAATTTCAGTCTTATTACCATCTTTGTCTGTATACACAGGATGATCCCAGCCTTTTATCACAGCTTTCCAAGTCCTGCTGTCAATAGACTTTAGAAAAGCACACATCCTTGACTTCCAATACTCATAGTTTGTGCCATCTAGTAGGGGTGGTCTATTGACATAGCCTCCTTCTCTATCCATGCTTGCCAGAAATAAACTCCTCTGGATCTCACCCAAATTACAGGCAGGGTGCCTGCTCTGATGGCAATTGAAATTCTGGCCAGACAATGAACAGAAACTAACAGAGTAATCAGGTTCTGAACCTAACAGGTTCTGAACAGCACGCAGGACACACTAGTTTGTAAAACAGAGTACAAACACAAACACACACAGGCAGCAAATTTAAAGTGCAGGAAAGTAAAAAGGCACAGAAATTTGTTAACCCAGTTCGGAGTAAACACCTCCTACTCTGGGGGATACCAATCCAGGAAGGAAATCCACTATTGGATTTAATCCTTAAGACTCAGACACTGACTCCCAGTTCTTATCCCAAGCAATTAACCTCCACCTAGTAAGACTTCTACCCAACTCTGAGTAATAGAATCCACTATCTTCCTATTCAAGTAACTAAACCCAGTTACTGAAACCCTTAATCAAAAACACTCTGTTTTTCAGAAAAACTTCAAAAACACAAAGACTTCATTCGTACCTAAAGGCTTAGAATGAATTACAACTCTATAAAACTCTAAACCAACTCAAAACATATGAGTGGTGCACAAAACAAAGCTAACAAGCTTAAAACTAACACAGACTCTTTTTCTGAAGTAAAACTTTCTAAAATCGTGTCACTTGAATAGCAGCAGCCCTCCTCTATTTATAGCCTTCAGTCTTGCAGAATAAAATAACAAACTAATCTTCTGATTTGATTTGTTACTGAAATAAGATTGGTCCAATAATGTAACAAATAAAACTGTACTGAATCTTTTAAAGATTATAACAGGAAAATATGAATTTCATATCTTTGAACCAAATCTTCAATAAAATCTTCTTCAAATAAATCAGCATTCTAGAAGCAATACGCGTGAATAATTCCTTGATCAATCTTACAAAGATTCATGCCAAAACAATTCTGAAAACCCAGCTTCTGATGAGGTCAACAAAAGTCAACGCTGGACTTCAGAACCTGAATCAGCTTCTGAAGTGCTACAGTGCTTCTGATGAGCATTCAGCTTCTGATGTAATTTTGAGCTTCTGAACAGCTTCAAAATGAAAGACTTCCAACTGAAGAAATGTTCTACATATGGAGATGCTTCTATTCAATACCTTGGTTTTGCCAAACAATGCAGCCAACACCAAAATACTCAACAACATGTTTGAAATCTAGCACATAATCCTACTGCAAACATTATGTCAGGTCTACTAGCAGTTAAATAAAGCAATGATCCTATCATGCCTCTATATTCTTTTTCAGAGACTGATTTTCCATTTTCATCTCTATCCAAGCTGGATGATGGATGCATGGGAGTGACCATGATTTTTGCTTCATTCATTTTATATTTTTTAAGAATATCTTTGACATATTTTTCTTGATTTATGAAAATGCCATTTGGAAATTGTTTGATTTGTAAACCAAGAAAGAAACCAAGTTCACCCATCATGCTCATTTCAAATTCACTTTGCATGAGATTTGAAAAGTCTTCACACATTTTCTCTTTGGTTGAACCAAAAATAATATCATCTACATAAACTTGAACTATGAGCAAATCTGTGTTCTGAGTTTTTCTAAATAGTGTGGTATCAATTTTTCCTCTAGAAAATCCATTGTTAATGAGAAATGTGCTAAGTCTTTCATACCAAGCTCTAGGGGCTTGCTTAAGACCATAAAGTGCTTTAGTGAGTTTGAAAACATGATTAGGTTTTTCTTTATTTATGAAGCCAGGAGGCTGACTCACATAAACTTCTTCATTTAAAAATCCATTTAAAAAGGCACTTTTGACATCCATTTGAAAAAGTTTGATGCTTTTATGTGCAGCATATGCAAGAAGGATTCTAATAGCTTCTAACCTTGCTACTGGTGCAAAAGTCTCATCATAGTCAATACCTTCTTGTTGGTTGTATCCTTGAGCAACCAACCTTGCCTTATTTCTGACAACTTTGCCATCTTCATCAAGTTTATTTCTAAACACCCATCTTGTTCCAATGATTGTCTTCCCTTGATTATTTGGAACTAAGTCCCACACTTTGTTTCTTTCAAACTGAGACAGTTCATCTTTCATGGCTTCAATCCATGAATCATCTACTATGGCTTCATTGATTGACTTGGGTTCCATTTGAGAGATCATAGCCATATTGTTCCCTTGGAAAGACATTCTGGTTCTTACACCATCAGTTGTGCTTCCAATGATTTGATCTACAGGGTGATCTCCTACCATTCTCCAACTTCTAGGAGGGCTCTGTAGGGATGAGTCCTGAACATTCTGATCATCATCTTTTTCTACAGAACTTTCATTGTTCTGGTTGTCAACATTCTGAAGTGTCTGATCTTCAGTATCTGCCTTTTCTTGGAGTTGAGAAGGTTCATCATATTCATCAAATATGACATGCATACTGACTTCAACTGTTTGGGTTTTTAGGTTGTACACTCTATAACCTTTGGATGTTGTAGAGTATCCCAAAAAGATAACTTTATCTTATTTAGGATCAAACTTACCCAATTTTTCTTTTGTGTTCAGAATGTAACAGCAGCAGCCAAATATGTGAAAATAAGATATGCTGGGTTTGATGTTTTTCCATAATTCATATGGGGTTTTATTTAGAATGTTTCTTATTGAAACTCTATTCAAAATGTAACAAGATGTATTAATGGCTTCTGCCCAAAAGTAATCTTCAACATTTGATTCATTCAACATAGTCCTAGCCATTTCTTGCAAGGTTCTATTTTTCCTTTCAACAACTCCATTTTGCTGTGGAGTTCTTGCACAAGAAAAATTATGTGTAATACCACATTCATCAAAGAATGTCTTGAAGGAAGCATTTTCAAATTCTCCTCCATGATCACTCCTCACAGATATGATATTAGAACCTTTTTCATTTTGAATCTTTTTGCAAAAGTTTTGAAATGCTTGAAATGATTCATCTTTATGTTTTAAAAATAACACCCATGTAAATCTTGAGAAGTCATCTACAATAACAAATCCATATTTTTTGCCACTAAGACTTGCAGTTTGAACAGGACCAAAGAGATCAATGTGAAGAAGCTCTAAAGGTTTTTGAGTTGAAATATATTCAATTGTTTTAAAGCTGCTTTTAACCTGTTTTCCTTTAATACAGGCTTCACAGATCTTGTCCTTTTCAAAGTTAATCTTTGGCAAACCTCTAACTAGATCAAGTTGAGAAAGTTTAGCAATAGTTTTCATACTGATGTGACCAGCTCTTTTGTGCCAAATCCACTTATCTTTTTCAAGAGACATAAAACATGATTCAGCTGGAATTTCATTTAAGTCCAAAACATACAAGTTCTTCTTCCTTGATCCAAAGAAAATTAATTTTTTAGAGGAGGCTTGTCTTATTTCACATATGTTGGGTTTAAAAATAACTTCAAATCCACTATCACATAATTGACTTATGCTAAGTAGATTGTGTTTCAACCCTTCTACAAACTGAACATTTTCTATTTTGGCAGAGTTAGTTTTACCTATTGTTCCTTTACCTCTGATTTTGCCTTTGTCATTGTTTCCAAATGTGACTAGTCCTCCATCTCTACTTTCAAAGGTTAGAAAGCAATTCCTATCTCCTGTCATGTGTCTTGAACAGCCACTGTCCAAGTACCATGGCTTTGTCTTTGCATTTTGAGAGGAGACCTACACTTGACATGAACAAAATCTTAGGTACCCATGTAATGTTGGGTCCTTGAGGGTTAGTCTTTCTAAGAGATCTCTTCTTATTGTAACATTCTGTTATTATATGACCAGATTTGTTACAGTAAGAACATATCTTCTTAGCCTTTTCAGCCTTTTGTGAACTTTCTGATCTATTGAGATGAGAACGTTCTGAACTAAGATTAATTAATCTATTTTTTTCAAAATGTTTTTTATGAAAACATGCTGAGTCAAGATGTCCTAGCTTGTTACAATATGAGCATTTTATCTTCATTTTTATTTCAGTTTCTTTTGGTATAAAAACAGTTTTAAGAAGATTTTTGTTTGGATCTTTGAATCCTAAGCCAGATTTTTCATTTGTTCCAGCTTGTGATCCCAGAATGTTTTGAAAGTTTTCTGTGGATTTTATAAAACGTGAGAGATCATTTTTTAGTCCTTCAACTTCTGTTTTCAAAAGAATGTTTTCTTTTTGTACTTCAGAAGGTTTAGATAAAATTCCTTTTTGCCTTTTATTTAGCTCTCTTTGTTGTTCAGACATTTTAAAATGAGAGTCTTGCAAAGTTTGTATGGTTCTTCTAGATTCATCATATTTTATTTGAAGTTTACCTTTTTCTTCTTTTAGTTCAGAAAGTTCTTTTATTAATGATTGACATTTGTTAGATAGAAAATTTGAATCATATATAAGACTGTCAATTTTTCTTTCAAGATCTTTTTGTAAAGAGTTAGGTTCATAGATAATTACCTCTTCCTCATCCTCTGATTTAGCCATCAAACTCAAGTTGGCTTCCTCATCTTCAGGTTCTGCTTCTTCAAGATCATCCCAGGTGATCATGGCTTTCTTTTCGAAGGGAGGTCTCCTTTGTTGTTTCTTGAGATCAGGACACTCATTTTTGTAGTGTCCAAGCTTGTTGCATCCAAAACAGGTGACTTGACTTTTGTCAGTCTCAGTTTTGTTAGTGTTGGTGTTGGGAAACTTCTTTCTGATCTGATTTCTTCTCATCATCATTCTTTGAATTTTCTTGGAGATGAGTGCAAGTTCATCTTCAGCTTCCTCTTCCTGGACTCCTTCTATTTCATCTAGTTCTTCCACATCATCTTGAGTTGCTGATGATGTTTCTTGGGAGGCCTTCAAGGCAAGAGTCTTTACCTTTTTCAATGGTTTGTCTTCTTGAAGTATGACTTCATGAGCTCTCAGTGAACCAATAAGTTCCTCCAATGTCAGAGAATTTAGATCTTTGGCCTGGGTAATAGCTGTGACCATAGGTCTCTGTCGCGGTGATTTTCGGATATCAAGCTATTGATTAGCATTGACTCACAAAATTAAGTTCACCACCGATCTTTTATTTTTTCCAAGGAAAAGGGAGAAAGTTCGAAAAACCCTATTGTTTTTTAGAGATCAAGGTCCGGGGGTTGGTTACGCAAAGGGAAGGTATTAGCACCCTAAACGTCTATAGTACTCTATAGGAACCTCTTGTTTTTAATTATCTTTATGCTAAATTAATTATTTGTTTGTAAATAAATGCTTAAGTGTAAAAAGACTAAAGTGATGATTAAAAGGAAAGAAAATGTTTTTGTTATTTTGTTGATTTGGAAAGACAACGTCTTTTGCCTACGTACCCGAGCGGGATCAAAATCACGTAGTTCGGGGTAAAAAGCCGAGTGATTTGTTTTGATTGATTTTAAAGTTTTGAAAATGTTTTTGAGAAGATAAGAGGCTGAAAAGGCATAGAATAATAAAAAGTGAGTTTGATTGATTTTAAATTGATGAAAAAGGTTTGAAATAATTAAAATTGATTGAAATTGTTTATGAAGAAAATGTAGGGATCAATTGACTTGAAAATGAAATTTGATTGAGAAAAGATTTTTTTGCTTTTTGTTATTTGAAATGTTTTTGATTTTTTTATGTTTTTTACTTGGAGTTAAAAAACTAAGTGCGATATAATAAACTAAACGCGAGGGATTTCATAATGACATTGGATCAAAATGAAAGTCCCCTTTTCCTTGGATTATACTAATCACCTATCTTAATTTTGACATAAAGCGGAATAAATAAATGTGAGTGTCGGTGCAATATTCTCATTTATATTTACATTGTTCCTAAATACATTCTAATGACATAAATAAATAAATAAAATGACAAATAAAATAAAATGCATGAGGTGATGTGAGATGTAGATAAACAAGATGCTAGAAACAAAAGAACAATAAAAAAGAAATAATAAAATGCAAAGAAAAATAAAAGAAATAACAGGGGGTGTAAAAAATAAAATGGGGGTGCAAGAAGTGAGAAAAAGATCAGATTGGAGATAAACAGGCCCAAAATGCATTGGGCCAGCGTAATTAGATTGGACCGTCTGATTAATCAGAGGGCCCTGATCTGATCACGGGGTGATGCAAAAGTGGCCGTTTGATTTAAATCAGTAGGCCTGGGAGGTGAGGGTGCACGCTAAAGCATGCACCCACGCGCACATGATTAGGGAGGGATATAAATATCCCAACCCTTCACAATTTTTTCATTCTTTCATTTTCTTTCTCTCTCTAACCCTCTCTTCTCAAAACCGCCCCTCTCTCTTCTCTCCCCTCTCTCTAACTTCCGGTGGCCGAAAAAAATTCCGGCGCGGTGGTCGGCCGGCCTAGACGGCGGCGCCACCGCGCCGGAGTTTTAAACTCCACCTTTTTTTGAAAAAAATTACATTTTTAAACATCCATTTTCCCCTCTTTCCAAATATCAAACTAGATTTTTTAAAATCTTTCAAGAAAAGCCTAGATCTAGGTTTTAAAGGAAGGAAGAAACTACCTTTTATGAGTTTTTTCTTTGGGTTTGGTTTAGGCTTTTTGTACTGGTTCGGTTCGGTTTTCTTTATGTGTTATGGTTCGGTTTGGAGGAGGTGGGAGTGGCCGGATTAGGAGGTGGTTTAGGGGAAGGGCCGCGTGTGTTGTGGTGGTTTTAGGAGGAAGGGCCGCGTGTGTTGTGGGTTAGGGGAAATGGGGCCGCGGTTGTGTGTGGGTGGCTGGCCGTGTGGGTTAGGAGAGGGGTAGTTTTGGTAGCGGTTTTGTGTTGTAGAGGAGGAGGAGGGAGTGGTGGTTCTTTTTTTGTAGTGTTTTTGTTTGTGGTAAGAAAATGGAAAGAGTTTTTTTTTGAGAAATTTTTTCAATGTGATTTTGCTGTTGTTTTTGATTTTTGTTCTGATGAAAAAACTTCCTCCCTTGCCTCTGATTTTTGGGTCTCTGTTTATAGGCATTTTTGGTGTGTTCTTTGGCAAAAAATTTGGTTAAAATCCCTTGAAAAGGGGAAGAAGTGACTTGCCTCTGATTTGGCCATGATTTTGGACAAAGGATGAAGAAAAACAGAAGAAAAAAATGGGCACTGACATACGCTAGTGTACTGTACACTGTACAATACAGAAACTTTGACCTAAAAAATTAAAATTAAATTAAAAAAATTAAGAAAATGATAATAATAAAAAGGAAAACAATTAAATAGTAATAATAGTAGTAATAATAATACTAATGAACAATAAATAGTAATAATAGTGATAATAATAATAATAATAAAAATGGAATAAATGAACAATAAATAAAAACTGAGACTAAAAGTAAAGATGAAAAATAAACATAAAAAAAAGATAACAAGTGGCCCTAAAACGAACCAAAAAAAATGAGGTATTTTAAAATACCTCTCTGCCGAAATTTCGTCTGAAACGACGAGAATTTATGGCTTAAAAGGACGAGAAAAACAAAAATGAAAATTGGTCAAAAAATGGGGTATGACAGATGCCCCTATTTAAGTTTCTTCGTTATGGAGATTTAAAAGTGAAATTTTTAATTCGACGGGTCGAAGAGACTTAAATACAGAGTACACCATTTTTGACCAATTTTGACTGGAAAATGCTATGGATGCAATGTTTTGCATGCAATGCTGTGAATGCTCGCGATGCAGATATAAATGCAAGACGGCGAAGATGATCTGACTGGGGACAAAACAAGACAAAAGGATACCCGAGCTCGCTGAAGAAATGGGATCCGACTCCACTGGGGATTATGTGGTTTGACTGGGGAAGGGATTGTCTACTATCGCACTGATTCAGAACGATAGCCTAACAAAAACAAAGACCGACATTACCTACTATCGTGTAAATGATAGCTTAAATAAGGTAAAAGGAGGAGATATTGCCTACTATTAACAAAGATGATAGCTTAAAGAAGACAGATGACATGTTTATCTACTACCGTTGTGAGGGTAGCTTAAAGAAAGTAAAATGTAAATGCCAGCTGTTCGGGATTTGACCGAACTAGCCACTGATGAAAGGATAAGAGTCAAACTGGATGAAAAGATAAATGTGGATGAAAAATAAATGCCGGATGAAAGATAAAACTGGATGAAAGATAAATGATGAAAGATAATTTGCTGGATGAAAGATAAAAGCTGGATGAAAAATAAATGCTGGATGAAAAATAAAAGCTGGATGAAAGGTAAATGCTGGATGAAAAATAAATGCTGGATGAAAGATAAAACTGGATGAAAGATAAAAGCTGGATGAAAGATGAATGCTGGATGAAAAAATAAAAATGGATGAAAAATAAATGCTGGATGAAAGATAAAAGCTGGATGAAAGATAAAAGTTGGATGAAAAATAAATGCTGGATGAAAAAATAAAGGCTGGATGAAAGATAAAAACTGGATGAACGCTGGATGAAAGATAAATGCTGGATGAAAACTAAATGCTGGATGAAAGATAAAAGTTGGATGAAAGATAAAAGCTGGATGAAAGATAAAACTGGATGAAAAATAAATGCAGGATGAAAAATAAAAGTTGGATGAAAGATAAAGCTGGATGAAAAATGAACGTTAGATGAAAGATAAATGCTACATATAAGCTGTTCGCTAAAGAACTGCTATTTGGCGTAAAGACAAGATAAATGAAAGATGCACAAACTGCTCGTTAAAGAACTGCCATTTGGCGACAAAACAAGATAAAAGATGCACCAGCTGCTCGTTGAAGAACTGTCACTTGGCATGAGGAAGGTGACATCTCTGGACCAGACACACTGGGGAAAGAAAAGGGTTACCAATTGCTGATGATTGACTGATTTAAAAAGGTAGTTAAAGCAGGACTCAAGGCGATTAACGCAACCATGTATGAATGATGTTGCCTGTATGTTGTATATGCATGAATGTATGTATGATAGCACGACTTGTATGACTATATGAAGGATAAACTTGTGTGATTGCATAGCTGATGAAATTGACACGACAAAATTGGATAGATGAGATGGAAAGTGGACCGACAACGCAGCACAAACACTCATCAATCTTCATTGGGAATGGTGCCATTGGGGACGTATCATAACATTGATGGGGTGAAGCCCGATGTATTCAGCAACTGATGGGGAGTAAACACTTCCTGGGGAAAACATGCTAATCTGAAAACTTGACAGAAGAACCGGTGCTTCTGTGGTCATGTTTATCTTTTGTTTTTTTTTTAATCCCTAACTTTTGCCTGGACCGCCCTTTCGGGTTTTCGATCCACCGGGAATATATTCTTTTGTACGTCCCTAATTTTTGCCTGGACCGCCCTTTCAGGTTTTCGATCCACCGGGACGCTCATTTTTGCCTAAGCCGCCCTTTCGGGTTTTCGACTTACCGAGCTCTTTTCTTTTTCTCTTTTTTTTTAGCAATCGACCACGTTCAACCTGCAGAGTTTATCCATTCCCAGGACAGCTGTTGACGCATCCTTCACTTATTCATGAATTAAGAGAAAATGTCTTTGTTGTTTATGCTTTCCAAAAGATATGAAAAGATTTATGATTTTAAAAATATTTTGTTTCAAATACTACCATAAAAAATAGAAGGAGTTTTTTATAAACTGAATAAATGGGAATTCCAAATGAAAAGCAACAGGCTCAAATTTATTTAAAAGAGTGGTGACCCGCCAATGGCATGGCTCCACAGATCTTGCAAAGTTTGGAAAATGGTAAATATAAATTGAAGGTACATTGAACACAATAACCACTGTTCTCCCTGACAACTTTGAATTCCACTGTTTGGATGCTTCAGATTCAGAGTCCACTTGACAGCTAAGGTGCCCCAAGTGAGTAGAGATCAGACCAATGCAGTTACTTTGTCTTTTGATCCTTAACTTTTGCATAGATCGCCCTTTCGGGTTTTCAACCTATCAAGATGATTTTTTTCTGTTTTATGTCCCTAATTTTTGCCTGGACTGCCCTTTCGGGTTTTTGATCCACCGAGACGCTCCTTTTTGCCTAAGCCGCCCTTTCGGGTTTTCGACTTACCGAGCTGTTCTTTTATTTTTTAGACAAAGTATTTCTTGACTGCATCGGCATTCACGGGACGGGGAAGCTCGTCGCCATCCATAGTCGTAAGAATCAATGCGCCCCCGGAGAAAGCTCTCTTGACGACATATGGGCCTTCGTAATTAGGCGTCCACTTGCCCCTGGAATCAGGTTGGAAAGATAAAACTTTCTTGAGCACAAGATCTCCTTCTTGAAGCACACGAGGACAAACCTTCTTGTCAAAAGCTTGTTTCACCCTCTTTTGATACAGTTGTCCGTGGCATAAGGCATTCATACGTTTCTCTTCAATCAAGTTCAACTGATCATATCTGCTTTGGCACCATTCAGCCTCTGACAACTGGGCTTCCATTAGAACTCTCATTGATGGAATCTCAACCTCCACAGGGAGTACTGCTTCCATGCCATACACTAAAGAAAAGGGGGTTGCCCCTGTTGAGGTACGCACTGAAGTACGATATCCGTGTAAAGCATAAGGTAACATCTCATCCAATTCCTTGTAGGTGGTTACCATCTTCTGCACCATCTTTTTGATGTATTTTTTCTTTGTTTTTTGCCTTTGTTTATTTTGTTTGATTTTTTTTGCTTTTGTTTCTTTTTTTTTTTTTGCTTTTACTATTGTTTTTTTTTTGCAGCTTTGATGGCACCACTCATCCAGGATTTGATCAGGAATACTGTAGTGTCCAAGTTAATCACTTTCAGTGCTTCTTCATGAGGCTGAATGATGTTCTTTTTCATATTCTAGTAGCAGAGAGATCTTTTCGAGAATCCCTTCATCCTCTTCCTCTTCAGCTTCGTAAACAGGGAACTCAAAGTCGGGAGAGACCATAGGGTTAAAGTGTTCAACGGGTTTATTGGTGTTTAAGCTTTTAATATGATTGATGATTGATTGATTTGAGAAAATGAGTTAATGCATACATTTGAAAATGATTAAAAAGAAAACAAATAAAAGAAAAATAATTAACTTTTTGGTTTTTTTGTGTTACCATTTTCCAGAAAAAGCTAAGAATAACAAAAAACATAGTCATGAACAAAACGACTTCTTATTTGATGATGGAAATGCATGAAACAAAAGCCCTAAAAGTTCACTTTCGTCTCGGGCGGAACGAAAGGATTTTTTGAAAAGACAAGACAACAAAACACATTACTTGGACCTATGAGTAGCTGAGGAAATGTCAACAGCGACCCAATTGCAGTAATCTCTGCCATGTGTTACAAAATTCACTGCCACCTTCTTCAACAGGGTGAGCTTCTGGGCAATCTTGCACCAAGTTAACAGATGGGGTCCCATGGCTAGGTAGTAGATTAGCTTGCACATTGGGTCTTGACTCTTCGAAGGATAAGATGTTGGCCTGGATCAACTTCTGGACTTCAGCTTTTAAGGCATAACAATGCTCAACGTCATGACCGGGTGCCCCTTGATGGAAAGCACAAGAAAGATGAGGTCTATACCCCCTTGGCAATCTTTCAGGTACCTTAGGAGGTGCCTTAGTTTGAACAAGATTTCTATCAAGCAAAGCGGGAAGCAACTCTGCATACGCCATGGGGATTGGATCAAAATGGGATGTCCGCTGAACCCGATTATGTTGTCGAGGCTGTTGTCGATACTGTTGCTGAGGCCTTTGTTGGGGCTGAAGCTGATTTCTGGATAGCCGGAGTTGGGATTCCGAAAGAAGTGGGATGAAAACCTTCGTCTGATAGAAATGACATCCCCATGGGTAAGCTCTGGGCGTGCCGGGCGGTGGAGTAAGCACGGTAGAAGTTGGTAAAGCAAATAAGATTGGCTGCTCAAGAGTAGTGACAGTAGGCTGAGGAACTGACACTTGAGCCTGAGAAGCAAGCAAAGTATTCATCATGGAGGTCAACTTCTCCATTCCTTCCTGGAGACTGGCTACCTCTTCCCGGAGATTCTGGTTTTCCTGCTCTATTAGATCCATTCTTTTTCTTCGGTGTGCCCGAGTGTTATGAATGCGAGTAGGCTTGTACTGAATGCGCCGAGCCACTTTCTTTGACTGCGGCAGATTGACCTTATTTACGATGAAGCAAGGGATGAGACTCGATTTGGAAACTATGAATGCAATATGATGCATGATTATGCTTATGCAAAAAGAAAGATTTGTTATCGAAGTACTTGTCGAAGTAATTGTAAACATCATAGTTTAAACCTTTCATTTAAAAATATTACAAACAATCCCCTTTTTAGGAACAAATTCGAGGGGTATGCTCAAAAGTTTATCAATAGAAAATTTTGAAAAACCCCGATATTTCAAACTTGAGGATGCCAAGTGATCTCCCATAACGAGCTTGAAAACATCCCCCGGACTAGTCATCAAAGATCATGGCTTCCTTAAGTTTGTCAAATCCGGGCTTTTTGAAGTTATATTTCTGAGTGTTCCTCTTTGTGAAGTTCATTCCTACGATGTTTTCAACAAAACTTGTCTAAGTCCTTCGATACTTGATGGAAAAATGTTTGTGAATGAATGCATGTATGCATGGTTATGCTAAAGAAACGGAGAAAACATGGTGAGGTTAAGTCCATAGTGTTAGAGCCGAGGGTAAACACGCCATTTGGTAAGGACTATGGTTTCATGTGTACCTGTATCACGGGTTCTACCGAGTTCCCAAAGTCATTGACCACTTCCGAATATTGTCGGGTTACGGGACTACTCCCGGTCCAACAACGTTCGTAGGAAAGTCTCGTTTGAGTGTAGTATCGCGTATCAACCAATTCAAGACTACTCTTGATTAGCCACCACACTACGTCCTAAAAGGCCAAGATGAGTTAAAGGTAACTAAAGGTCCTCAACTTCATAGGTCACTTGAAAATAACGATGCCGAACACGACTACTCATGCCAACATAGTAATACTTCCAAGATTCCTCCATTGAGTGGGGTTATCACATGTGCCACATCCGAAACTCACTCTCGGAAAGACACTTTGATTATACCACCATCCTATCTTATGTTTCCCTCAAGTCCGGGTGTAGGACTTATCTCACCACTCACGTAAAAAGATAAACACTTAAGCACGTATTTACAGTTACAAATAATTATAAAGCATAAAGATAAAGGAAAGCAAGATAGGTTTAACCCACTTAGGATTTTGGTCCCCAGTGAAGTCGCCATTTTTGTCGCGGTGATTTTCGGATATCAAGCTATTGATTAGCATTGACTCACAAAATTAAGTTCACCACCGATCTTTTATTTTTTCCAAGGAAAAGGGAGAAAGTTCGAAAAACCCTATTGTTTTTTAGAGATCAAGGTCCGGGGGTTGGTTACGCAAAGGGAAGGTATTAGCACCCTAAACGTCTATAGTACTCTATAGGAACCTCTTGTTTTTAATTATCTTTATGCTAAATTAATTATTTGTTTGTAAATAAATGCTTAAGTGTAAAAAGACTAAAGTGATGATTAAAAGGAAAGAAAATGTTTTTGTTATTTTGTTGATTTGGAAAGACAACGTCTTTTGCCTACGTACCCAAGCGGGATCAAAATCACGTAGTTCGGGGTAAAAAGCCGAGTGATTTGTTTTGATTGATTTTAAAGTTTTGAAAATGTTTTTGAGAAGATAAGAGGCTGAAAAGGCATAAAATAATAAAAAGTGAGTTTGATTGATTTTAAATTGATGAAAAAGGTTTGAAATAATTAAAATTGATTGAAATTGTTTATGAAGAAAATGTAGGGATCAATTGACTTGAAAATGAAATTTGATTGAGAAAAGATTTTTTTGCTTTTTGTTATTTGAAATGTTTTTGATTTTTTATGTTTTTTACTTGGAGTTAAAAAACTAAGTGCGATATAATAAACTAAACGCGAGGGATTTCATAATGACATTGGATCAAAATGAAAGTCCCATTTTCCTGGGATTATACTAATCACCTATCTTAATTTTGACATAAAGCGGAATAAATAAATGTGAGTGTCGGTGCAATATTCTCATTTATATTTACATTGTTCATAAATACATTCTAATGACATAAATAAATAAATAAAATGACAAATAAAATAAAATGCATGAGGTGATGTGAGATGTAGATAAACAAGATGCTAGAAACAAAAGAACAATAAAAAAGAAATAATAAAATGCAAAGAAAAATAAAAGAAATAACAGGGGGGTGTAAAAAATAAAATGGGGGTGCAAGAAGTGAGAAAAAGATCAGATTGGAGATAAACAGGCCCAAAATGCATTGGGCCAGCGTAATTAGATTGGACCGTCTGATTAATCAGAGGGCCCTGATCTGATCACGGGGTGATGCAAAAGTGGCCGTTTGATTTAAATCAGCAGGCCTGGGAGGTGAGGGTGCACGCTAAAGCATGCACCCACGCGCACATGATTAGGGAGGGATATAAATATCCCAACCCTTCACAATTTTTTCATTCTTTCATTTTCTTTCTCTCTCTAACCCTCTCTTCTCAAAACCGCCCCTCTCTCTTCTCTCCCCTCTCTCTAACTTCCGGTGGCCGGAAAAAATTCCGGCGCGGTGGCCGGCCGGCCTAGACGGCGGCGCCACCGTGCCGGAGTTTTAAACTCCACCTTTTTTTTTGAAAAAAATTACATTTTTAAACATCCATTTTTCCCCTCTTTCCAAATATCAAACTAGATTTTTTAAAATCTTTCAAGAAAAGCCTAGATCTAGGTTTTAAAGGAAGGAAGAAACTACCTTTTATGAGTTTTTTCTTTGGGTTTGGTTTAGGCTTTTTGTACTGGTTCGGTTCGGTTTTCTTTATGTGTTATGGTTCGGTTTGGAGGAGGTGGGAGTGGCCGGATTAGGAGGTGGTTTAGGGGAAGGGCCGCATGTGTTGTGGTGGTTTTAGGAGGAAGGGCCGCGTGTGTTGTGGGTTAGGGGAAAGGGGGCCGCGGTTGTGTGTGGGTGGCTGGCCGTGTGGGTTAGGAGAGGGGTAGTTTTGGTAGCGGTTTTGTGTTGTAGAGGAGGAGGAGGGAGTGGTGGTTCTTTTTTTGTAGTGTTTTTGTTTGTGGTAAGAAAATGGAAAGAGTTTTTTTTTGAGAAATTTTTTCAATGTGATTTTGCTGTTGTTTTTGATTTTTGTTCTGATGAAAAAACTTCCTCCCTTGCCTCTGATTTTTGGGTCTCTGTTTATAGGCATTTTTGGTGTGTTCTTTGACAAAAAATTTGGTTAAAATCCCTTGAAAAAGGAAAGAAGTGACTTGCCTCTGATTTGGCCATGATTTTGGACAAAGGATGAAGAAAAACAGAAGAAAAAAATGGGCACTGACATACGCTAGTGTACTGTACACTGTACAGTACAGAAACTTTGACCTAAAAAATTAAAATTAAATTAAAAAAATTAAGAAAATGATAATAATAAAAAGGAAAACAATTAAATAGTAATAATAGTAGTAATAATAATACTAATGAACAATAAATAGTAATAATAGTGATAATAATAATAATAATAAAAATGGAATAAATGAACAATAAATAAAAACTGAGACTAAAAGTAAAGATGAAAAATAAACATAAAAAAAAAGATAACAAGTGGCCCTAAAACGAACCAAAAAAAATGAGGTATTTTAAAATACCTCTCTGCCGAAATTTCGTCTGAAACGACGAGAATTTATGGCTTAAAAGGACGAGAAAAACAAAAATGAAAATTGGTCAAAAAATGGGGTATGACAGTCTCCATGTGCTTGGAAGACATCTTAATATTTTCCTGATTCTATCATGAGTGGAATATATCTTTCCAAGAGATCTCATTTCATTTACTATTGTTGTGAATCTAGCATACATTTCATCAATAGTTTCATTTTCACTCATTTCAAAAATTTAAAACTTTCTGACTCCAATGTCAATTCTAGTTTCTTTGACATGAGATGTACCTTCATGGTGTATTTTTAAAGTGTCCCATACTTCTTTAGCATTTTGGCATTCATCAACTCTTTCACTTTCTTCCATGGTTAGTGCACATGATAAAAATAATCTAGCTTTAGAGTTTAGTAATACCTTAGCTTTGTCATCTGGTGTCCATGCACTTTTTTCTTTTATGCCTCCATCTTTGTTCATTGGAACATGATCTCCTTCAGAGATTACAGCCCACATGTCCGTATCTTGAGATCTAAGAAAGAGTTCCATCTTACCTTTCCAGAAGTAGTAGTTTGAGCCATCAAACAGTGGTGGTCTGTTTGCTGATCCTCCTTCTGTAATGTACTTAGCCTTTGACATACTTCTTCCTGAATCTTTTCTCTAACACTTGTGTAAGTGTTCAAACCCTTAGAGCCGTGCTCTGATGCCAATTGAAGTAGATAATATAGTCACAAGAAAGGGGGGGTTTGAATTGTGACCCTTTTTAAAATCTAATCCTGTACTTAAAAAATTACTTCTCAAGTTGATTCTTGGAAGAACAAAGTTAAACAGACTTCAGAACGTTCTGAAGTGTCAGTGGCAGAATAAGATATTTAAGTTAAGTGTTGTGTGTGTGTTGTGTATGCAGTAGTGTAAAGAGTATAGGGAGAGAAGAAGAACACACAAAATTTTATAGTGGTTCACCCAATGTGGGCTAGTCCACTCCTCACAATCTTGTGAGAGTTTTCCACTATGATGCTTGAGATACCCTCTCAAATCCTGCACCTTACAATCTTGTTCACTTGGAACAGTTACAACCTGTATTCTCTAAGCCTCAGCAGGCTCTCAACTTTCTGTACTAAGTCACACCAGACTTTGTACTATGTTACTCAACCTAGACTTTAATACCCTTAAAACTAGATGAGATTTTCTCTTTTACAATAGATTTGATAATTGAAGAAGTGAGGGTAAGATGAAGACTTTCAGAAGAGAAGGGGGAGAGTTTATCTTTGACAAGATAAAGAGAATTGATTTACACTTTGAGAGATAACTTGGAATCTCAGTGATGATCAATTTGAGATGCTAAAGCTTCAAACACTTTTCAAATGTTTTCTTGTATGCTTTGCAATTGTGTATGTAATGCTGAGCCTTTCACTTCTATTTATAGAGTTATTGGTCTCTTGTAGCCGTTGGAGGGTGACCAATGGTCTTGTGCCATGTGTCCTGGGCCCCACTGACTTTTACTTGAAAATCTGGGTGAACATTCTGAATCTCAGAATGTTGTTATGTTCTTGAGAATACTTCAGAATGTTGTTGCATTCTTGATGATCTTCATCTGGGTTCATCATGTATGAATGAAGGTATGAATTTATGGATTGCTGATGGACTCTTGTTTATGCGTGCAGTACATCAGAATGTTTCTGTGCCAAGAGCTTTGCAAATCAGTCTTGGATTATGTGCAGGAGAGAGAAAGGTGGAACTATCACTTCATGCCCATGCTTTAGGGGATTTTGCTGATCTGTAACAGTACCAAATCCCTTAGGTGTCAAGATCTCATGGATTCTGACTTTGAGATTGTGATCTTGCTTTTGCTTTACTTTTCCAACTACTTTACTGTTGCTGTCAGAATTAAAGCATGTGCTGTATTGAACATTCTGAACTTCAGAATATCCTTTTTGTTTCACTTAGGATGACTTGTAAGACTTCCATTTGATGTAATCAAATCCCAATATTTGAACATCTAGGATGATATTCCCTTTTGGAATATTCCTGTTAATTCAATGTTCATAGTCTTAAATGAACATTGAATGTCCTTTTTGACATTCATCTTGTAAATGCTTTTATTGCTTGATTGATCCATGCAAGTATATTTTCCTGGACATTTATTTATGCCACGTGTGGCATGCATGTTCTTGAATTTCTGGGCTTGTGTAAGAGCAGCCTTATGACAAGGCTTCAGAACTGTGAACAAGCTTCTGAACTGCATTTCAGCTTCTGAACTATGTTCAGCTTCTGAACAACATTTTAGCTTCTGAACAGGGTTCCAGCTTCTGAACTGTGTTTCAGCTTCTGAACTTCATTTTAGCTTCTGAACTATGTTCAGCTTCTGAGCTATGTCCAACCTTCTGAACTTTGTTCAGCTTCTGAACTATGTCCAACCTTCTGAACTATGTCCAACCTTCTGAACTTTGTTCAGCTTCTGAACTATGTCCAACCTTCTGAACTATGTTCAGCTTCTGAACTATGTCCAACCTTCTGAACTCTTGTTCAGCTTCTGAACTATGTCCAATTTTCTGAACTATGACAAAGTTCTTTCTTCTTAATGATCTTTGATTCCTTGTATCTTGGTATGGTTCATATCTTGTTCCTGTCTTAATTAAACACTCAAGAACACAAGTTAAATACCAAGAGACTAATCAAAGTCCATTAATCCTTTAATCATTTAGGGTTTGTTATCTTTAAAATTAATTAGGGATTTTGCCTCAACAAACAAGATACAAGGGTTGTTTCGCAACAAAAAAACTTACAGGGATGAAAACAAAAAACACGCTAACTTACAGGGACCTTTTACATATTTAAGCCTATATTTTTTTTTTATCAATTTGGTCTGGCTCAAATTTCATGAGATACAATTGCTATTATGATGAACAATTTTACACAAAATAAACTATTTTTTTATTTGAATTTTTTGTTCCAAAGTCGAATCAAACCGACTAGGAACACTTTAATCTTTATGAGTTTCTTTTATCATGTACAATTTGTTGTAAATTTTGAGTATATTTCAAAAGTTTCAAATATTTTGTGTCACATATTTTTAATTGAGAAATATAGAAAATTATTTTAATAGAAAATTATTATCATATTATTAATTATAATATTTGACTTGGTCTTATACCCATGTTTTAATTCCAAACTTTTGTAACCGTTTTTCTTTTAATATCTCTTGAATGTGGCATTATTAAGGTTGTTTTTTCCTTGACTCAAGTATCACATTTTTGCCCAAGGCCTTGTGAAGTATGTACAGAAAAAGTTACACTCTATAACTTGCTTTGATTAGTATTGAAATAAAAACAATTCTCTCCTCTCTTTCACAAAAACTTAATTCTGGGTTTTCATCTTCCTGATTAGAATTCTTCTTGACAGTTCTGATTCCTCGATTCCATATCGAGAAGGGTCTGTTAAATCCTGGAGGATTAGCGTATGATTACGCGGAAAATCCTTAAGGACAGCGCGATCAGCGCGTCTCAAACTACTTTCATTGTTTGTTCATTTTGCAGATTGAGTTGTGTCGGTGGTGAATTCAACAACAATCTCAAAACAGATAAGTTTAATTGATTTGTCTCTTTTGTTTATTCTAATTAATATAAATTGATTCTTGTATTTATATATTGTTTATTATTTATAGAGATAATCTTATGCCTAATTTTACAACAATCTTAAGGAATTTCGGTATATGATGTTTTTGTTCCCTATTTTTCACATCAAAACAGAGAATTCAAGTTTGTATGTCGCATTAATTATACGAAAGTAATGAAGGATCATGCTAGTGCGACTTAAGGAGATGAAATAACGGGGCATTGGACAAGTTACAGAACATGATTTGATCGATTCCGTAAGTTATAAGCTATTCCCCTCTTGAAACCATCCACAAGAGGCCAAGTACGTATTCTAACCATTAAGCCTCACAACAACTTGGAGTTTTATCTTGAATGTGTGATTGATTGAATTTGTCTAGAAATATAGTGATTATGTGGTGTAATTGAAAATGACAATCTTTGTTTCTTGTATTAAGGCATGTTCCTGTGTTCCTATTGCTTTGAGAAATATATGTTTTAGATGAAAAATTTGTTTCAAGAAACCATTGTTTAATTTGATTATTTGCATTCTTAACTGAATAATATCGATGTGTAGAGTTGAGTCCGAAAATATTATGTCCATTTCAATATATGTGAAAATAATTTTGAGAAAGTTAAACTCAACATTCTGGAGTTATATTTAACATGTAAATGATATGATTAAATATAATTACATACCACTTTTGTGCTTATAATTGCTCAAAAACATGGAAATGGTTTACCCTTCTTCAAGTGAAAAATTGTCATCTTTAGCACAGTATGTCCTTTGATCCTTTACACGTTTAGTGAATACTATGTGTGATATATATTGCATATTAATCATGTGTGTGCATGAGTTTAGTGTTTTGAAAATTTTACTTTATATAAGTCAATTGACATGAGATATTTTATTGAGAAAATCATGAAATATATATTATGGGTAATTCATTGTATTCAAAAGAATACAATGATGTTTAATGAAATTTGTTTGAGAAAATATAATGAGATTTATTTTTCATTGTGAAACTGTTATCACTTGAAAATTATTCAAGCAGATATGTATAACAAATCCACACATGAAGTTATATTTTCCCAATGTGGGGGTTTGTCGCTTAGAATTTATCTAAGTAGACCTGATGACGTATATCAAAAGGTCAGTTTGACAATATATGAAATATTGTTTAGAGTTGATGAACTATTGCATTGAAATTGAAATCCGATTAGAATAATCAAAATGTACAATTATTTTACTTATTGTGCGGATGTTGTCGCTTGAAGTCATTCAAGCAGACCTGTATAATAAATCTACAAATAGATTTATATTTATCCTGATTGATATTGATGTTGCTTAATAATTATGTAAGCAAACCTATATAAATATAATTATAGAGATTAAGTTTATTGTCATAGACTTTGGTAAATATATGAGGTTGATTGACTTAGAGACGTCTTAGTCAATCTTATATGATGAAAGAAATTTGTCTTCATCATTTGTGTATAAAGTAGCTACTAAACAAAGCCCCTGGGATGAAATAAATTTGTGTACATCGAGGGGATTGAGACTAAAGCCACTCGAAATTAATAAGTGATAGGAACCCAACCTTTGTGATTGGAGATCCCATGAATAAGGTTCATATGGGTAAGAACAAGTCACTTATTAGTTCTGCTAGCACCAAAAATTAGTTAATTAATTTTTGTTTTCGTCCCTTTCCTATGGTGTGTGTGAGAAGTGCTAGTTACTGCATTATTGAGAGGATAAACCTATAAAGCTTTTAATGATTTTCATATCCCTTACGGGTGGTGTATGATTTGCAGCATACACTTGATGAAATCACCTATGTGAGTGTCAAGTGGGGCCGCTTGTATGAGATCTTGGTGAAATCTCTAGAGCACTCATGAAATAATCCAGGCACGCGCATGGCCTATTAGCGCACCAACAGCGCCAACATCAAGAACTGTGGGGGTGTGATGCGAGTGGTATACCGCTAACATACACCAAGTGATTTTGGTTCATATAGCTTGCTACACCAACTTCATTGTGTGTTAAGTAATATCATTCTAGAGCTGGTTCATATAGCTTGCTACACCAGTTCGATGCATCACATCTACGATGTTAACCCAGAAAGTTTTTTTTTCAAATTACTTTTAAACTTTTGAAATATGTGGGGGATTGTTGTAAATTTTGAGTATATTTCAAAAGTTTCAAATATTTTGTGTCACATATTTTTAATTGAGAAATATAGAAAATTATTTTAATAGAAAATTATTATCATATTATTAATTATAATATTTGACTTGGTCTTATACCCATGTTTTAATTCCAAACTTTTGTAACCGTTTTTCTTTTAATATCTCTTGAATGTGGCATTATTAAGGTTGTTTTTTCCTTGACTCAAGTATCACATTTTTGCCCAAGGCCTTGTGAAGTATGTGCAGAAAAAGTTACACTCTATAACTTGCTTTGATTAGTATTGAAATAAAAACAATTCTCTCCTCTCTTTCACAAAAACTTAATTCTGGGTTTTCATCTTCCCGATTAGAATTCTTCTTGCCAGTTCTGATTCCTCGATTCCATATCGAGAAGGGTCTGTTAAATCCTGGAGGATTAGCGTATGATTACACGAAAAATCATTAAGGACAGCGCGATCAGCGCGTCTCAGACTACTTTCATTGTTTGCTCATTTTGCAGATTGAGTTGTGTCGGTGGTGAATTCAACACAATCTCAAAACATATAAGTTTAATTGATTTGTCTCTTTTGTTTATTCTAATTAATATAAATTGATTCTTGTATTTATAATATTGTTTATTATTTATAGAGATAATCTTATGCCTAATTTTACAACACAATTTTACACAAAACAAAAATAATTAATTCTCTACTCGTAAAAATGCCTAAAAAAATCTAAATTATTATTATTATTATTCACCATAAACAATACACCAACATAGTTACGAGTAGAAAAGAAAGGTGGGATGGAGAAGCCTATTAGACAGCCAGCTAGCTAATTTAGATATTCTTATGCATCATACACGGAATTAATTGTCACATAAAAATGAATAATTTGATACTAGTAGTATATACTTTTAAACCCCTGAATTACCCCCAGTCTTATATATGGAGTACTAAATTAATTTAGTTAACAAATTACTAGCAGCATTGCAGTATGCAAGAGAAAATAATAGCATGTAAATGATATAAAGTATTTGTAAGTGTATCAACTTAAATGGATCTAGGAACAATAACAGCCTTGAGAGGATTCTTCATAACAACAGTGAAAGCAAATGTCTCAGTAGGGTCGGGTGGGGAATTTGGAACCGGCAACCACCTAAAAGCAAGAACCATTTTCGCCAACAACATGTTTATATGCAAAGTCCCCAATGTCCATGCTGGACAAATCCTTCTCCCTGCACCAAACGGCATCATCTTCATCTCTTTAGTACCTGTGATATCAACATCAACTCCATCCCCATTCAAAAACCTCTCGGGTCGAAACATATCCGGATCCTTCCAGGTATTTGGATTTTCCGACAACCAAGCCGTGTAAAACTCCACACTAGCATCTGCCGGAATAGTGTATCCACCAAGCTTTGTTTCCTCCGTAGCCGCGTGCGAAAGCACAAAATGGCTAGGAGGATGACGCCGGAAAGTTTCCTTCACAATTGCACATAGATAAGGCATTTTTTCAACGTCACTGTCCATAACAACACCGCATTTTCCAACACAATCAACAATTTCTCTATACAACCTCTCTTGAATCTCTTGATCCATCACTAAATGAAGCAAAGCCCATTCAATGGCCGTTGCGCTCGTGTCAGTACCAGCACTGATAATCTCTGACACGAGCGTAACCAATTCCTCTTCTCCCAATCTCCCTCTACTAGGCACTTCCAAACCAAACAACGAATCAACATAAGCAGCACCAATGGCACTCACCTGTCACATGATATAGGTTCATATTGATTAGATTTACTTCAATATTCTTTAAAATACTCACAACAAAATACTTATTTTGGTCTCAAAGATTAATAAATAAAAAGTTGATGACAAGCACATCAACTTTCTTTGACCAGTTTTTGTCTATATTTTAAACATAAGATGGTCAAAGAAAGATAATTATATAACGTAGAAATTTTGTACCAAATACAAAGTAGTTAAAAGTTACCATTTCGGGATCTCCACATTTTCCGTTGCTTTCCACGTAAACTTTCCGCTTCCTTATTAACGGCGCTATAAGCTCCACCTGTTTCTTCCTCAACTTCCTGGCTTCCTTCACATGTCCACGAAATAACGGCGTTAACACGGGTAAAAAATCTGGAAGCTTCGGAAGCGTAATGAGCATGACTTCTTTGAGAACACTCTCAATATCTCTGATTCTTTCCTCTGTTATCTTTGCACCGAAACATAGACATATAAGAATGCTACAAATGGTGAGTCTGCAATTGCTCATAACTTCAACAAAACCATTTTCATGTGCTTCGTTTTGGATCCTTCTCATATGAGCTTCCATGGCCCATTTTCTGATCCAACTGCACTGTTTTACTCTAAGTGGTGATATCATCTCCGTCACAAGGTTGCGGCGGAGGGAGCGCCAGAGCGGGCCGTATTCGGCGGAGTTGATGGCACACTTTCCCATGCTGAAGATGAGACGAATGGGAGAGTCTTTAGGCCTGCTTGCGAACTGTGGGCCTCGTTGGATTAGGGCTTCATGGATGAGGTCAGCGTCTGTGACTATAATCAAGGTGCGTTGACCCATTTGCATTGTGAAAATTGGACCGTATTTTAGACGTAAATCACGAACTACGTAGATGAAAGGACGGCGTTGGAGGATAACTTGGAAGAGATTGCCAACGATTGGCCAACCCGGTGGTCCTGGTGGTAGGTTTTTAGTGCCGCCCCCGGTCTTTGACCAACGGCGCCACCACCACCTGAGGAAGGCGAGGGCAAAAAGGAACATTATAACGTCTATGAACTCCATTGATAAGAAGGAAGGATAGAAAGAAAGGTGATAATAGTAGTAATAGTAGTAGTAGAAGAGTAATTGTGAGAAGGTTGGCAAGGGAAGGTGAGTATTTGCCCCACAATATATAACATGAGTGATAGTGAATGTGGTTGTGAATGGTGGTTAATTGCATTCAATAAAATTGAACAGACGTATTTACTTCTACCAAGTACGGATTGCTACGCATCACGACAGATATTCAACGCATCCATCTGCATGTGACTTCCAAAAATGCTGTTACTATTTTTATAGGGGAAATTGTAAAAAATGTTGTTGCGGCTTGTTAAAAAACTTAAAAGAAAAAGTTTATCTTAAAAATGATGTATTTAATATCTTGAAATTTTTAAAATAAACTTTTTTTACATCAAATTTATAACTTATTTCTATCATAACTTTTTTTTAGTTCTAGTACAGTACTCCCTCCGTATCTTTTTATAGGAATAGTTTATAAAAATCACGAGTATTAAGAAAAATGTTTGAAGTAATAAATTTGTCATAAATGTATGTTACTATTACCAAATTACCCTTTGTATAGAGATATTTAATGTTAACTTTTCATATTTTAAAGTACTATTGATAATATTAATGAGGGGTGTAGGTGGAAAAAGAATAATAAATGCATCTAGAAATTTGTAGATAGTCTTATATTTAGGGACAAAACTTTTTTGTAAAGTAGTCTTATAAAAAGGGACGGACGGGGTATATACAAGTTATGGAAGTAAGGAAGTTTTATACAAGAGTATTGTACGTAGCATAAGTCATAAATAATTATGTTATGTAGTTGAGTGTTGAGTACTATATTCCTAGACGTAATACCCCAAGAAATTAAAACAAGTATTGTTGACTTATGTTATGTAGTTGAGTGTTGAGTATTATACAAGAGAACAAGTATTGTTGACTAATGCTATGCAGTTGAGTGTTGAGTATTATTGTATTCCTAGACCTTTTTTTTTTGAAGGGGAGTATTGTATTCCTAGACTTAATACCAAAAAAAGGAAATATTGTAAGATGTTAAGAAAAAGTAGTATCGAATAAACAAATTCATCTTTGAAATTGTGAGTATTGTTCATTTAAAAATATTTGTTAAATTTTATAGATCAACAGATATAAATCTCTAAAATTGAAACATGTAATATATATATATATATATATATATATATATATATATATATATATATATACCATGTCACCTTAAATGAATATGTGAACTCCTGTGTAGATCTTCTGTCAATGTCACATCACTCGAACTAAATTAGATAGAGTATTGCTATATCTAGCGACAAAATTATCAAGAAAGGCTCGTGAATAAAAATTTAACCAATACAAAAGCACAACTTTGAGGAATTCACGAATGTTGGTGGAAAAAATATGCTAGTCAATAATATTGAGTTAGTGAAACACACATTCGTGATATTTTCGCTAAACATTCTGTCAAGACATATATCATTTTCCAATTAGATAAGACATTTATGAGGTATAATTATGTGATGTGTATGTATTTTGAGGTAGTAATTCTAAGGTTTAATACATTGTTTTAAGGTAGCACACAAGTTTTTGATGGAGTAATATTGATGTGTTAGCCTAGAGAGAGAAAAATTATATTTAAAAAAAAATAAAAGACTAGAAGTAATTGTTAATTTTGTAAAGAGTAACATTATCTCTTTAGTTAACATGTGTCCTTACGACACATGTTAAATTCTGAAAACTACAAAAAATTCTTTTTATAATATAAAGTGTATATTTTTTATTTTCTTAACATGCGCACTTAAACCATCCACAATGGAACTCCACATTTTGGGTGCCATAATAAGTCTTGCGTGTATGCATCACTTATTTTATACTTTTAAAATATTGCTACTTAATAAACACCTAATATTTTCAATCCAGCACCTAAAAAAAATATAAAATGGGTTGCACAAATAACTCTATACAGTGTATATCATTAAAATTAAATAAAATTCACTTATTTTAATTCTACATATTATCAAATTTGAGCAACAAAAGATTAAAAAAGAGATGATGCTTTCATAACCACCTAATTTTTTTTACTCTACATAGAATAGAATTGCCTATTTAATTTGGTGTTAAATAGATTAAGCATTCACATTGTGGATGCTTTTTAGAACACAAATTAGCAATACTGAAAGTTGGTAACATGATTTGAAGAAGGAAACATCAATTAAATAGGTGAGTACTAATTAAGATATGAATCATAAGGGGAAAAGTAGATAAAAGTGTTCTAGTATACTACTAATGCAAATTCCGTGATATTGAGCTTTATACAAGTACTACTAATAAATTTATCTGAACCAATTAGGCATGTCCTGGTTGTCCTGCTCTTGGAAATAGTTGACATGAATATACAAAAATGGAGTAACTAGTGGGAAACTTTCTTTACATTTAATGGTTGTGGGACAGGTGGGGGTTGGGGTATTCGTTGGGATTTGCAGAGAGCATTCAATAGCAATATTCATGTACTCTGTCATTGGCTTTTCATTGAGGGATTTAACTCCTTCACCTGCTGTTGTCTGTTTCTACTGTTCACATATCATCCGTTTGATTAATCCTACGTATTTCATACTTTATCTTTGTTTGTTGACCAACAGGGACCTAAGGCCCATCCTCAATTCATTTTCAGCATACTGTTTTATCTGCACACAGTTATTGTTTTGTTTTTTCATCAACATTTATGCATTTAGCCACTTCCTCAACATTTATGCATTTGGTCCTCGTTTGAACTGCATCTCATGCTTGTTTCTACAGATCATCTAAAGTCTAAGCATCCCAATTTCTGTTGGGGTTAAAGACACCACCTATATGTCAGTAAAACTAGAAACTTGGAGCACCAACTATACATGTACAAAACAAAACATAACAACATAATTGGCTTGAAAAGAGAGGTAATCTAAGCAAAATAATCATCCAATCAAAGTTAAACTTGGAGAGTGTTGTTGAGCATGAAAGTTAATCCAGAATTCGGTTAATAGTTCACAACAATGATTTCATTTTTTTCTCTTTCACACAATAAAAAATAATTAAGAGTAAGTTAGTAAAATGTAATTTATACAATAAAAAATTTAAACAGATTTATATAAAAAGAAACAAATAAATTTCTCAAATTGACCCAATATTTAGTGAATGAGGAAATTCTATATATATGTAGTGGTACTAAAAATAAAAACAGTGAGGCCACTTGCCCCACACTTATGTGTGAAACTCCATCATCTCTTCTCTTGTATCATCTTTCCCCTACTCTCTAATTTCAACTGTCTTCTATGGCATTTACTTTGCGCAGTGCAAAATTGCTATTTTATAATAAAAAAAAAAAAGTTAAATTTGACTTTTAAGCTTAAATTATGCGTATGTATGTGACAATTGTATATAACCTTCAGAAGTCACAACCCTCTCTTGAAGATTTTGTTCTTAAAAGCTACAATTGTGTTAACTATTGGTGGTAATTCAATTTCGTTGTCATTCTCATAATTTTGATGCGTATCATTTGATCAAATTATCAAAACTTATGCTTCTTTTATTCCCTCAATTACTGACCACCACTTACTCTTTCTTTTCCCCCTCAATTAGTAACGCCCATTTGTTATTCTTCGACATTTTACTCGCTTCAAAATTTAAGTGATGCTAATTATTACGAAGGAAATCTTTAACAAAAGGCATGAATGATGACTTGTCCTTTCATTAAGTCAGCATATTTCATTCATACTCTCATGACCCTTTGCTTGGTGGAGAATGGACCTCCTGAAACCTTTTCCAAAAACATCAGGCAACTCAAATACCTGTTAGTTGTCTTTGTTGCAAACGCATTGGCAAAAATCACAGGGAATGACATCCTAAGATACTTCATGCGTAATATCCTCACGTGGTTGAGAGTTCTCCAAAGGGTGGTCACTGATAGTGGCTTTCCTGAAACTTACTTTCTTAGACAAATTCAACTCCAAACCATGTGGAAACATAAATAAAGTAAAACTATCAGTTGTTTTGAATCAATATTCTCGAATACAAGAACGTCCAAATACTTTAGCCTGCTATCTTTTCATCTTTCATTTATTTAGAGTCAGAAAGTGTTTCACTGGTACAATAATAAAATAATACAATACAAGTAGTTTATTGGTAAGCAATTGTACCGTTGACATTCCACCATGATCTCTCTGGTCTGTCATACAGAAGAGCTTGGTGATCATGACTAAACTCAGTACCAAAAAATGCCTAAGATCAATAAAAGCTCATTTATCTAACTCGGTGGGAAGCTACAAAACTGAGATAGCTGCATTCTTCGCATTATACCCAAAAAACTTCCAGAGATAACTAGTGTGGTTTCGGCACGTAACCATCGACAGCAAAATTGCGAGTGGCAGCAGGAAGAGCTAAACGAAGTCCATCAAGTTCGCGTGTAGCGATCACTTGGCAACCAAGACGTGATCTGCATAACTCTCAAAATTAGTCAACAAGGAATTTGGGAGGAACATAAATAAAACATGAAAATTAAACTCCAAGTTCTGTGCATAAGAAAACCCACGTTTCACAAAGCCCGAAAGCTAGATCCAACATGTCATTTTCCTCGTCAGTAGGATCTTCTAATTTATTGTAATATTCTACATCCTGCAAGTTGAAAACGCACTTCAGAAAAATAATAAAATTAATCTCAAACGACAATTTACACCATATATCACCCATGTTGTACCATGACTATAACATGACAAGTTGAACACGCAAGTGAGCCCTCACATGCTCCTGCAATAACATCAAGTAAGAAATTAAATTTTGATAGGAGGAAACTGATGCAAATTGACATGAACTAACACAATCTCCTAATGCCGATAAAAAATGTGGCACGAGAAAAGGATTGATGTATCTATCATTAAGAAGGCAACACAATAGGTGGTAAGAATGAAAGATTTTACATTGATGATACCACTGTAATTAGATTGATGAAATAATACGTGTGCTCTATCGAACACAAAAACCATACATCAAGAACCAGAGATGTATCCACAAGACCATCAATTTAGAGACGAAAGAGTAAAAACCATACATCAAGTTCATACCTTCAAGTTCAATGTCATTTTCATGAGCAGCTTCTAGCATAGACATCCCAATAGGGACTTTTATATGCTTTTCCTCACCATCCTTATCAACAAAAGTGACAGATATCCTGCATAATGTTGTCTTGAAGAGTAAGGAGCATATCAGAAAAATGACAGATAATGTTTTCTAAAATGAAGATATAGTGCCCTGATGCACTTAACCAAGAATGCTACTACTCCATTCTATATTTAACTAGTCATTTGATCAGTCACACTCACTTGATGCACAACTGACATCAAATAGAATATATGGAAAAGGTACAAACGATAATTGCATAATTTATCATGAGCAAGGTTAACATTCACAGGTCACAATCAGTGAAAGGCCACTTGGGCATTTGATACTTACGAGGATTCTTAACATTGGACTTGAGACATGGAATGGAAATCATTTCAGATATAAGAGACAGCAGCAACAACTTATGCTCAAAGATTGTATTGTTTCCATTTTTGTTTTAAGTGTTGGATTCTAGAATCAACCTAACTCCTGCCCAGATATCATAACCCCATGGCTGAGAGTGCTGAATCTAGAAAATTGGGATGCTAACATGCATGTAACGGTAAACCAGAGTACCAGACCCCAATACTTGTGTGACAAAACATTCCTAGCATTTACAAACTCTCAAATGCCTCTGAAAATTAGTCATATCGAACAACTTCATAGTTCATAACACTGTTATCAAGTCTTTCATGTTTGTTGAGACTCGGTATTGAATATGCTCTAGTATGATGAACTCATGTAGAGAGTAGTGACTAATAATATATTGCTACTCTCAAGTCTCAACAACCACTTATCAAAGTTAAAACTTGACAGTAAGAGAAAAGTTTCAGTTTGTAACGCTTGTGATGTCTTGTCCAATGATCAAATATGCCTAGCTAGAAATAAGAAATCGCCAGTTTATAATTATTAGGAAAAGTACATCTTTGGTGTGTCAAAATATAACAAAAAATTGACCATTTTGTAAATCTATGCAATGACTTTTCTTAAGTGCTACTATGCCAGTAACCTCAACAAAATCAATGGAGAAATTATTGATCAAGATTATGTACATTGCTTCTGCATCCAAAACAGTAAGTTGTAAAATATGCACACAACCATAACTGTGTTTTTGAATGCTGACATTTTTACAAAAATATAAGATACTCCCACAAAATTTGTCATCTCAAACAGAAAGAAAACTTACGTTTCTTTTTCTTCACTCTCACTCTCAGCAGTGTTGTTAGATGTCGTTGTTGACAGGAAATTATGTTTTTTAAACATGGCTCCCTTGTATAAATTAGTCAATCCATTCTGTTGAAACTGTAAAAACATAACAATAAACAAAAAATATTACACGAGTGAACAGAGATATGCATAAGTCAATATCATAAGAAAGTAAAATTTTAATAAAACTATTTCTCCAGTAATCCAGAAGCATGTGCAATCATATTCATGTAAATATATCTACATATTCTAAAATATATGGATTCCAAACATTTTCCCACCAAATTGCCATTATTAAAATGTCAATAATGGCAATTTGCAATATTCAGTTCTCTAATTTATCCTCTCTTCTCACCGGTAACTCCATTCTTCCATCTTAAAATTCCATACCAAAATCGATAGAAGACTTCAAGTTTCATGGATTATTTTGTTTGGCCGTGTTATCAATCGCAAAAGTAGTGGTTTGTTTGAATTCCACTACACTATAGGGCCGCAATAGCGACAATTTGGCAACACTTTGTATGTAATAGCATATCGTTGAACAATAGTGATTTGTTTACCAAAGGTTAGTTTAACCACGGATTCAATTTGTAGCAGTTATCTGTTTGAAATACTTAAAATTAACAGCAATTGAATGTTGAAATTACAATTTCAGGTAAAAATAAACAACACGAGGATACTATAGCAAAATGAAAAAAATAAAATAACAGACTAACCGAAGGTTGGAGGCGATAATAATTTGGGGCGCTTCTAGTATAATTCCCTGTGAAACACAGAAAGAAAGATTAAAAATGATGATGAAGGTGATTAATTACCATATGAGAGCATAAAAAGTAATTATTACTTACTTGTGGAGAGGTGCTTGGCGATGGAAATTGCTGTTCGAGCTAGTCGAGAATTTGGGTTTAGCATAGTGGCTGGGTTTAGTTGATTGCTTAACAAACCCTAATTTTGGAAGAAAGGAACAAAGCTAAAGCTCTCTACTTTGATAAATTAATTATTATGGAGATACCAAAAAAGCTAAAGCTCTCTACTTCTCTTCCTGTAACGGCGCGAGGTAGAAGACAGGAACAAACAACCGCACTGCTGATTTTTTATTTATTTTTCTCTCTTTCCTTTCAAGATTGCAGTGAGTGTAATGACAACGCCTTATAAAATTCGGATTTTTCTTTTTGCACCCTCCTAGCTTCATTCGATTTGATCATTTTACACCTTTTAGATTTCATCATCCAAAAAGTATTTGGAATTCTTCGGATTATTAAATCTGAATTATGTTTAACCAATTTTGTTCAATTTTAACTCTATTTATTAAATTGACATAATTAAAAATAATATAATTTAAAATTGATACTAACAATTGATTGGTTCAGATTGTTAAAAAAATTGATTGGTTTAGATGGTAAGGGACTTAAATTCCTTAAGCATGTTGTTAGGAATTTTTTTTTGTTGAAGGGAGAACCCACACTATGTGTCCCACAAGTTCTTCGGCGGAGATTAGTTACTGTTAAACGGCGGTGGAAACTTTGTACCAATCATGGTAGTAAAAAAATTGATGAAAAAATTTAATAATTCATCACATTTTATTAACTGTAATACATTTACATCTATACTATATATATAGAAAATAAGCTTAAAATACACGAGTTTAGACAGATTTTGCCGTTACCTATTTTACCCTTCATTTAAACTATTTATTTACTATTTTATCCTTTAAAAATATTATTTTAAATTTTAATTATAAAATTAAATTCCATTAAAATAGGAAATATTCCAATACAATGGGAACAATATTATCAATATTATATATGAAGGGGATAGAGATTTTGGGTTGAATTTTTTATAATTCCAATTATACCCTTAAACAAATTTTTCTACTATATTAATGTTATATTGTTGGTGGTATTAAAAAAGATAAGGATTTATATTAGATTTGTTAAATTATTGTTTTTATTGAAAAAGATAAACATGTTTTTTGGGTTTGTTACAATTCGAAAGTCACAAATATGTGTAATCAAAATCAAAATTTCATATAAAATACAGTTCATAATTTACACCTGTTAACGCAATTAAAAGAGCGGAAAGATGGACACCTGTCCGTCTTTTCGCTAGTTAACATAATACTAATTAGTACAAAATGTTTACCACATAAAATTATTATCGCAAAATTATTTTAGAGATCCTTTATCTTATATATTTGTAACAGTTGAGTCATTTATCTTTTTTTTGTCCATTTCAAATCATTTATCTTATTTATCTGTAACACTTGAGTCATTTTTTTTGTCACGTTCAAATCCATTGAAATTTTGCCAATTATTATATTTATTAGATAAAATTGGTTTAGTTATATTATTATCCATTGAAATAACATATTTAATCAAATCTTCAAAACTCAACAAGATTTGTTCCGGCTATATTAATTTTAAAAGAGATACTTATCTCTTTGAAATGATGTGATTTAGAAAGAAAAAAAATGAAATCAAAGTAGTTAATTATGAGTTTGAGTTTGAATTAGAGAGATCATAGAGAATAATGAAACACAAGAGAAGGATTTAAATAGAGAAAAACATTTTAATTTAAACTCGAACTATTGGGAAATTCAATTTTATAAAGAAAAATGTTAAATCCTTAGTACATTGATTAAAGAAACAAATATAAAATATTATATTGAAAAGTGTTGAATTCAACTAATAATGGTTATACCTTTAAAAAAACTAATAATGGTTATTTTCAATTGCCTTCGATAACATGACCTTTTTATAAAGATTAACGATACTTGTACAATTATATGATGACAACCTTTTTTCCTCACTTTTTGTTGGTAAAAAACAATAGAAAGAGAAAAAGTAAGAGAGATAATAACAATATGATGTGAGTATGAGAGATAAAATTGTTTAAAATTTAAAACAAAATAGTTGCAGAAATATCATTTTTCTTTTATGGGTCTTGTTAACCGGTGCCCTGGAACATTGGTTAAGAAACTAAAATAGAAAGAAAAGACATGATTTGCATTAAAAAAGTAATTTTTCAATTTTTAAAAAATAGAATACACAATTTCCAAAAAAATATTTTCTTTTATAATTCCTTAACTGGTGCCCGGCACCGGCTAACATTTCCCTTGATTTATAAATTACCATGCTTATCGTAAGGGGGCACAAGTGAAAACTCTCTTGACATTGACTTTGATAGTGTATTACTTTGATAGTGTATTGTTCCTCGTAATAGTAAATTGTTTCACGCTCTCTCTTCCCAAAGAGTAGGTTGTAGACTGAACCATGTAAATTTTTGGTGTTATCTTCTTCTTTTTCCATTCTTCATTACCATTATTTTGCTAGTTTAGTTTGCGGTTTCTTTTGTTGGTTAATTGTCTTCTTGTGGAAATTTTTTTGTTGATTTGAGTTGCGAATCGATCTCATGTTTTGAGTTTAAAATATGTACTAGCTTCGTCACTTGAACCTCCTCGCCCTGGGTTCTGACAACGTCATTGTCATTTACATGACAATTTACGGGACAATCATAAATTTACAAAAAAAAAAAAGAAAAGATATTTGCACAAAAACTAAAGCAATTGAGACAGAAACTAAAAACATAATGTCAGTGTGAGAAAGAAAAGTTGTCACAAATTAATTTTACAAATATCATTTCTCTATCATCATCAATTAACCTTTATTGATATTTTTGAAGAGATGATGAGATTATATAGATGAGATTATGTGAATTCTATTATAGAGAAATAACAAAAAATTTACATAGCTGAGAAGGGTTTGCATTAAATTTGTCTCATGTACTTTGCATCAGTTTCTGTACCCCAGTGAATTCAGTCTGTTTATAATTCGCAATGAATTGCTTGTACCAGCTTGCTGATAACCTTGGAGTTCTCTTCAGTGTAGCATAATCCACATGATGGAATCCATATCTTACTGTGTATCCATATATCCACTCAAAGTTATCAAGCAAGGACCATGCAAAGTATCCCCTCACATCTGCTCCTTTCCTGAAACAACAGAGACGGTTGGACAAATTTATTTCATTCTCATAATGTTTGATTAATGTCAAAGTAAACAACCACAAAGGTGTTCCAACATTTGATTAGATAAAATTATAATAAGATGCCAGAGTAACAAAATTGATAACTAACAATGTAGGTTTTTTTTAAGGAAAATTGATAACAATATAGTTAAAATTGGAATCCTTCCTATACATGTTTTATATATATCGTTTATGTTATTTTTATTTAAAAGGAAGTTATATTTTACTCTTACCTTATTGCTGTTGACAAGGCCTCTATGTGACTTTTCATGTACTTTATTCTCTTAAAATCATTAAGTTGATCTTCCAAAGTGAGATTTGGATCATCTTGTTGGCCATACCCTATAAAATATTTAGATTTATCACAAATGCACATAAAATATTGTGACTAATGAAGTATTAGAAAAATGTTAATATCACTCGCTTTAACATTCATTTTCATACATTTTCTCTTTTATTATTAGGTAGAATTCATATACATCTCATCACTTTACGTGGAATACATTTTCCAAATAGTGGAATCCTACACGAATTCACTCCATAAAAAGAGCGTTTAAAAGAGATTGTTATAATGAGTGTTAGCGGCGCTCATCAAAACATTAACATGTCTTGCTTGCTTACCATTTTCAGTTAAGAACATTGGAGTATTGTTGTACCTATCTTTCACATATGTAACAGTTTTCTCCATGCCTTGTGGATAAATGTTAAACCAGCTAAATGGAGTCTGTAACATGACATAAAAAGCATCAGAAAAGTTATCGGTGATAATGGAGCACACTATAATAAGTTTGAAAGATACTTACAGCTTCTCCTATTGAGACACCGTTTCTGTATCCACTTGTCATGTATGAACCTTCTGTTCTTGAAGTCCCAGATCTAGAATCACACTTGGTGTATATGCAGTCTTGGACATAGAAAGCTGTGTAGTAATTGATGCCAATAAAATCCAATCCTTTCTTGAGTTTCTTTTTTTCATTGATAGAAAATTTGGGTAAGAGGCTTCCAAGAACGTTCTCCATCTCTTTAGGGTATTTACCAAATATGATTGGGTCCAAAATCCTGTATTTTTATTTGAGTATATTTACACTATGAGGCTCTCATCTTTATACTTTGAGTGAATCAATAGAAAAAGCTACTATATTAGTGTTTAAAGTGAGAATTATACCAATTGAAGGTGAATGATCTTGCTCTTTCGGTAGCCAATTTGTCAGCAGTAGAATTGCTCATTGGTTCATACCATTCATGTGAAACCACTATTCCAATTCTTCCTCTCTGCTCAGCCTGATATGTTTCACTTTTAAAATACGATGTTTTACAATCAAATCAAATAACTATAGTTCGTATGATTTGAGAAATCTATGAAGTCGATCAGCACGAACACACATGTTGACATTGGTAATAATTTGATAAAACAGAAATTATTGAATGTACCACATGGCATTGGTGTCATTTTATAATTAGGCACCCGACACACATTCAATTTGAAGTGTCAATGTGCTACATATACGAAAGCCAAAAACAAGAAGTATATATTACCTGGTATTTGGTTCTATAGATATCAACTGCAGCTGCATGTGACAGGATAATATTATGGGCTGCTACAAAAGGCTCCTTTTCAGAATCTCCTTCATTGCAGGTTACGATTGCCAATGAACCAGAGCAACGACGTGGGGGATACACACCCGAACGGTATCCGAGTGATACTAGGTAATTTGGCTCGTTGAATGTGATCCAGTACTTTACTCTATCACCAAATGTTTTAAAACATAGGCCCGCATAAAATACAAAATCTTCCCTGCTCGTCAAACATAAAAGAAAAAACATTGATCTTTAATTTGAGATTGAAGACTCTTCAGGTAAATTCAAAAAACTGGTAGCTTACTGTGATTGGGGACTTAGCCATCCCCCATATCTCTCTTCTAGTTCTTGTGGGATGTCATAGTGACTTAGAGTAACAAAGGGTTGGATACCTGATCAAGAAAAAGAAAACCAATGGGAGAGAGAAATATAAAATTAATCTCTTTTGTCATTTCTTTCAATACATAAATTCTTATTTTAATTTGTCACTAAGTTTTTGAAGAAGAAAAATATAGGTATAATTTGTTTTTTCAATTTTTTATTTTTTTGGTTTTTTATATGTTCTCTTTCTAATTCGAAACATTGTCTGACATTAAATATGAGCAACTCTCCCAACTGAGATTTTGAACTTTGGTTCGCTATGTTATAGAAATCTTGGTAATTTCAAACGATTACCTTTGAGCAGCAAGGCATCAAGTAGTTTGTTATAGAAGTCTATACCAGCCCAATTGACCTCTCCAAATCTACCCTCTGTTCACAATCATATACAAAGAATCCATATTATTAAAACTAATAATATTTGTTGAAATATTAATTTGACAAAGATTTTGATAATGCAAGGAAGCATACTTGGTAGAATTCTTGCCCATGATATGGAGAGCCGGTGGCTATTTACTTTCAAAGCTTCCAATAGATTTATATCCTCCTGGGTTTGATCCACATTGAAATTATGAAAATTATATTTGTTTTTGTCTTGTACACCAAAGTCAAATGCAGAAGGCCAAAATTGTGGCCTCGTTAAAATTTAATGAATTTGATAGGATATAAGATTTGGATTTGAAATAATTTTTTTTATTTGAAATGGAATATGTTGTTTTAGTTGGTGATTTCTCTAGTGAAAAACGGAGTATTAAACAATTTAATTGATTTAATTCGTAATTATTGTGACAAAAAATGAACTTCCAAGTATTTAGTATACTGAAAAAGATAAAAGGATTTATCTGCAAAAAAATTACTTTGATTGTAGGTGATAGTTGGGGTGTACTTTCTTTATCTTTTTTGTGGATTTTTATGCTATTTTGTTTGACTATCTTAATTTAATTTTATAAATAAACACCAACACATTATTTTATGTTTTTTTTTTGAAAGAAACGTATTATTTTATGTTGTACACGCGGGTTGCATGGATATATTTTTTTGTTGTTGAAAAAGCCACATGGATATGGTATATTATTATTATTTTGAAATTACTAAAACTAAATGAATATATTAACTTTTTGAATATGTACGATTATTTTGTGATAATTTTTAAGACAATCTTTGTTTTCATTTTTTGAGACAAAAATAATAAAGAGAGAAAAATAAAGTAAGATAATAAGAACACAATGAAAGTTCTTAAAAAAAAAACGCAATAAAAATATGAGAGAAATAATTGTCTCAAAAATTATAATAAAATGGTTGTATAAATATTATTTCTCTAATTTTTTAATAAGAGAATATAATAATTTGGCTTAATTGTAGTTTTGGTCCCCCTATTTTAACCATTTTGAGTAATTGGTCCCCCTATTTTAAAATTCGATAGTTTCGGTCCCTCTATCTAATAATATGTCTAAAATATGGTGATATAACATGTTTTAAATGAAGTTTTTAAGGGAATTTTCTTACGATTTCATTGATGTTGATATTTTTGTCAACTTCAGATCATATACCATGACATTTAAAACCTATCACATCACCTTTTTTAGTTAAAAAATACGATGGAGAGACCAAAACTGTCAAACTTTAAAATAGGGGGATCAATTTCAAAAAAAGATGAAAATAGGGGGACCAAAACTGCAATTAAGCCTAATAATTTATAGGGGGATCCGGATATGGATTTTGGTTAGGGTAGGATTACTGGTTTGTCTTATTAGTACTTTAAGGATTTGCTTCCTAGACAAAGGATTGGATTATATGGATATAGAGATACACCTTTTTTTTTTTTTTTTTTATCACAAGTGCCTAAATAAGATCCATTTAAATAGAGACATGAATGAAAAGAAATATGAAAGAGTAAATAATTTGTCATGAAAATAATTAATTATTTTGAAAATGGAGTAGTAGTTTCCAAGTAACCTGGTATCGGTGATAATGGTCAACTGCGATATCACCGTTACTTCCATCGACTATTATACCTCTACCTGCAACGAGACATTAATCAAACTGCTATTAAGGTAAGACACTTGAAAGAGTTTAATTTGAGAAAAAACTTTCACTACTAACATAACGTATTGCAGATTAAGTTTTTTGTTACCTCCGTGAGTGAAGTTATCCCAGTTACTTTGTCCCTTGCCATCACTGTTATAAGCACCTTCATACTGTGAAATTAAATAGGATATAATTAACAAACAATTGATTTTCTAATATATATATATATGCTTTGAAGATATGTATATACCTACCTGGTAAGAAGAAGAAGCAGTCCCGAAGAGAAAGTTAATGGGGAATGGAGGAGAGAGATCCACTGCATTTGAGAGCAGAGGAAGCAGCAGCAGCAGCAACATTGACAACAACGTGGAAACCCCCATTTCCTGTTTGGCCTCAATCAATCATGCAGTGTCTATTGTTATGCTCTTGCTCTTGTATACCGGTATTAATTAATTAATTTGTCACGTGGACCACGCTTTATTTTTTTATTCGTTTACCAAATTATTGTGTAAGCAACTCGACTAAACTTTATAGAAAGAAAAAAAAGTAAATGAACACCGTTAATGAATGTCTTATGTAGAGGTGTTTGCGGTGCAAATTAGTCCGACTTTAAGGTTAAAAGTCTTCATAATGCTCAACTAAAAAAGGATGCAGTTAGTTTTGTTTTGGTTTGGTTTGGTTTGACTTGGTTTGATTGTTGTGGTTTTTACAAGAAATTACAATTTTTTGTTTTCACTATTAAAATTAAGTTAAAAGCAACTTATTTTCACCGATGTTTCAAATTTAATCCAATGTTACAATTTCATTTTCATCAACATGGTCCAAAAGGTAACCCTCCATTATAAGAAGGAAAAAGCTAAGTGGTGCGAATGAAGTGGCAACGAAAAACGACAAACGCTCAATGACCATTGGATTGCATTTTGCTGTTAGCCATGCCTAACTTTTGCTTATTTAAAAATTATAATAACATTGCCACGTTTTATCGTACACTGTCGTGGGTTAGATGCTTCACACCATATAACATGTCTCTTATAAGAAATACAAAAGACTAAAATTTTATCATTCTTTAAAAGTTTCTATTGAGTTGCTATGATTTAAGATATATTTAACATAAATAAATATGCAAAAATGCAAGTATTAATGTACTTTTTATCATTCTTTAAGATATATTTTATCAATCTTTAAATATTGTGAAATGTTTAAGGATTTTGAATAAAAATTATTAGTATTAATGTACTTTTTATTAAATGTGTTTTTTCTTTGGCTTAAATATGTAAATCGTGAATGTAAGTTCGCGTGTTTTTGGTTTTCGTTTCTGTATCTTTTTTTGTTGCGAAACAACCCCTGTAAGTTATAAACGTAAACGGAGGATGACGGCAGGGACCAAAACCAAAACGTTTATAACTTACAGAGGTAGTTTCGCAACAAAAAAATTTACAGGGACGAAAACCAAAAATACGCAAACTTACAAGGACGATTTACATATTTAAACCTTTTTCTTTTAAATACAAAAACCCGTTAAATATTTGCAACGCGTCCGTTGTAGATTTTAGTTGCTAATATCTGCGGAATCAACTTTTTATCTACCGATATAAGAAATTTGATATGATAAAATTTTGAAAACTTGTGACTATTTTTAAAGTATCAACATTAATAAAATGTTTTTATTAAATAATTTTTTATTTTATATTCAAAACACATTAAATATTTGCATCGCATTCATTTAGGATTTTATGTGCTTATATACGTGGAAGTAAGAAAGTCAATATGATATAATATTAAAAACTAATAACTATTTATTAATATAAACATTAAAGTAGTGTTTCTATTGATTTCTTATATGTAAAATTTTCAAAATATCAACATTAGTATATAGTTTTTATTAGAAAATAATATTTTATATACAAAACACCGTCAAAATATTTATATCTCTGGAACAAAGAATGTCGATATGATAAAGTTTTAAAAATTCATGACTATTTTCAAAATAACATTAATGTAAATATTTTCTTTATATACAACACACAATAATTGCCCTGCACTCATTGAAACTTTTTTTGTGCTTATATCCGTGGAAGCAAAAATTTTATGTATCGATATAACAAGGTTTTGAAAATCCGTGACTATTTTCAAAAAATCAATATTAATGTAATGTTTTGATATTCAAAACACTATTAAATATTTGCACCGTGCTCGTTCTAGATTTTATGTGCTTAGATTTGTGGAAGTAAATTTTTATGTACCGATATAAGAAGATTGATATTATAAAATTTTGAAAACTCGTGACTATTTTCAAAATAACAACATCAATATAGTGTTTTTATTTAATATTTTTTTATTTTTGAAGATGAGAAAAACACACACAAGAGGGGGGGGGGGGGGGGGGGGGGGTTGAATTGTGTGACTCAAAAAACTTGTTATCTTTTCTTTTCAAACTTAAGGTTAAGTTCAGAAGCTGATATGAATCAGTTCTGAACTGTTATCAAGAGTTATGCAGCGGATCAAATAAGGAAAAGAGATAGGGAAAGAGAGACACACATAATTTATACTGGTTCCTTCTCAATGTGAGAAGTAGTCCAGTCCCCTTGTTTTCCAACAAGAGAGTTTCACTATAATCTGAAGATTACACTTGCTCAATCACTTAAGAAAGAGACTTCCAGTTGCTCAACCACCAAGGAAGAGGCTTCTAGTGCTCAACCACAAAGGAAGAGGCTTCCACTGCTCAATCACTAAGAAAGAGGCTTCCAATGCTCAAGACACTTAGTCAAGAGACTTCTCAATGCTCAAGACACTAAGTCAAGAGGCTTCTGACTCAGACCACAAAGGAATGAGGTTACAAATGCTCAGGATACAGACTGAGACTTTAGGGACCAAACTGGTTTACAAATGAAATAGTTTGGGATTAACACTTGATCAAATATCAGAGGTGTTCTCTAAATACAACACAGGTTAAGACTCTTAACCTTAAGAAATTCTAAGTTACAAAGACTATGAGAATTTCTAAGAGTTTTGAACTTGACAGTTTTACACAGAAAACAGAGCACAGGTTCAGCAATACGTTTCAAGAGTCTTAGACAATTTCTTCTTCAAATCTTCTTCCTTTTATAGATGAAATATAGCTGTTGAAGATTTGCTTGATTTAAGGAAAGAGCCGTTGCAATTGAGTTATGTTTTCTGCAAAAGTGTGTTGCACTTTTTCAAACAAAACACAGCAGCAGCCATTTTTAAAAATGGCCTACCTTAAAAGCTGGAGAATGTTTGGGACAGGGAGACAACTGTTCCATTGAGTTGTTCTGACACATCCAGGCATTAAATGCGCACAGTACTGGTCAATATCCATGCCACATCAGCTTCAGAAGCTTCTCTGTGAACAGTGCATCAGAAGCTGCTGCATCAGAGGCTGCCTTGTACGGATCAGAAGCTGGCTTCAGACGTTGACTTTGCGTTGACTTCTTCAGAAGCACCCAGACATCAGAAGCTGCCTTCAGACTCAGAAGCTGCACTTCAGGAGCACCCCTTCAGGACTACTTCAGAAGCACCCAGTTCAGTACCACTACTTCAGGAGCACTTCTTCAGAAGCACTTCTTCAGGACCAGTTTCCTTCTAGCTTTGCAATTTTGCTTCTTAGCTTTCCTTTCTTGCTCTTAGCTTGTTCTTTCATAACCATTCTTAATAATCAATCATGAAACACATGGTTCTGAAATCACTTGAACAAAGCATTAGCACTCAGAATTCAAAATGACTTGTTAATTAAGCTTAACTTAAAACAATATAGTGAAATTAACACTCAGAATTCAAAATGACTTGTTGATTTCAGGTTCTGAGGTTTGTAAGCTCTCCCCCTAAGTCTGATAATCCACAGGATGAGTTTTGTAATCTCCCTGAGTCTTATCCAAGTTATTTTAAATTCAATTAACTCACTAAGAGTTATGTATATATCTCACAGAAAGTATCAGAGCCTAATTTCAAATAAAAGCATAAATTTCAATTCAGAGGCTAAGAATTTAAAACAGTTCTCATAAGTTAAATTCAGTCAGAATTGTATCAGAGCTCAACTTATGTAAGGGGGGTTGAATTGTTCAATAGTTCACACAAGAACCTTAGGCTTTAATACCTTTTATTCCCCTTTCATAAGTTAATATACTGACAGAATTTTAACTTATATTTGAGCTCAGGTGCTTTAATACCTTTTATTCCTCTTTCATAAGTTAATATACTGACAGAATTTTAACTTATATTTGAGCTCAAGTGCTTTAATACTTGTTTTACTTTCTCCCCCTTTTGTCATCAGCAAAAAAAATTTTTACTAGTTCACCCAACACAGAAGATTTCTCCAAAGAGTTTAAAAACATCTGTATCAGAGCAGAAAAGAGTTTTGAAAGAGTTTGAAAACATGTATCAGAGCAGTTCAATTTCCCCTTTTTAAAAGAGTTTGAAAAACATTTCAAAGAAAAAGTTTAGAGCATATAGGAGGGGGGGTTGAATAAAAGTTTGTGAGATATTTATGCAATCATATGGATAATCAGGCAGCAAAGATGAGTATCAGAGCATACTTGACTTTCAATGAGTATATGACTTGCATTAAAAATAGAATGCTGTTCAGAAGCAGAAAAAGGTTGAGAGCTTCTGATCAGGTCATTCTGTGTTCAGACATGACTTGTTCAGTACAAATGGTTCAGTATCAGAACAAAACAACCAAAAGTGTTCAGTATCAGAGCAAAATATGCAAGAAGGTATCAGAGCAAATCTTGCAAGAAGGTATCAGAGCAAATCTGAGCTGGTTTAAAGAAAATAGTTCAGATTAGAGCAGGTCTAACTCATTTTAAAGCAAGTTTTTCAGATTAAAGACCAACTGATAGGTTATATCAGAGCTTGATACCAACTGAGTATTTTATCTCAGAGTCTGATAACAACATACAATTTTTAAGACTGCTCAACTTGTATCAGAACCTGATTTCAAAACATGAAGGTTTACCTCAGAGTCTGATACCAAATTGTCATTTCAGTGCTGATACCAAGATAAAATAAGTTCTTAAGACTGAACAAGTCTGAAACACTTTGAGCATAAAAAAAATGTGTTTGTGCTGAATAGTTTGAAAACAGACTGATACCACTGAAAATTGTTTGTCAAGCAATTTTAATATTGAATATCAGAGCAGAAAATCACATTTTTAAATTGATGACTTTGGGAGGATTAGAGTATAAACTTTCAAAGCTTTAATCATCATTGCCCATAGCTATACTTATCAGATTCTGACCAACATTAGATTTTTATCAGATTCAGAAATCAGAAAATCCAGGTTCTGGTCCTTCAGACTCTTAAGTTTTTCAGGCTTAACTTTATTCAGACTCTCAGAAGGTGAGTGTCTGATAAGTCTTAGCTTATGATAAACTTAGAATCAAGGATTTCATTCTGATTCAAGCACATTTTCAAGAGATAAAATGCATGTTCAGATTCTTTTTAATAAAATTGAATCTTTCTTCTGTTAGGGGTTTTGTGAATATGTCAGCCCATTGATGATCAGTATCAATGAATTGAATATCCAAAACACCCTTCTGAACATAATCTCTTATAAAATGATGTTTTATTTCTATGTGCTTGGCTCTAGAATGCAGAATTGGATTTTTAGACAGACATATAGCAGCAGTATTATCACAATAAATTGGAATATTGTCTGCATGAATCTGATAATCCTCTAATTGATGTTTCATCCAGAGCAGTTGTGTGCTACAACTTGCAGCTGAGATGTATTCTGCTTCTGCTATTGACAAAGCAATGGTTGCTTGTCTCTTGCTGGCCCAGGATATCAGATTCTCACCAAGAAACTGACAGTTTCCACTGGTGGATTTTCTTTCAATCCTGTCCCCAGCATAGTCAGCATCACAGAATCCAACTAGCTTATAATTTAGAGATTTCTTGTACAGAAGTCCCAAATTAGTTGTTCCTTTCAGATACCTAAAGATTCTCTTGACAGCAGTCATATGAGATTCTCTAGGATCTGATTGAAATCTGGCACACAGACATACACTAAATAAAATATCTGGCCTAGAAGCAGTTAAGTATAGGAGAGAACCTATCATACCTCTATACATCTTCTGATCTACTTTAGTGCCATTGTCCTCTTTGCTTAAGGTGCAGGTGGGATGCATAGGTGTTGTCATCAGCTTGCAATCATCCAGCTGGAACTTCTTCAGAAGCTCCTTGGTGTATTTTGACTGATGAACATAAATACCATCTTTGCATTGGTTGATTTGAATTCCCAAGAAGAATTTCAGCTCACCCATCATGCTCATTTCAAATTCATCCTGCATTAACTTAGAAAATTCCTTGCAAAGGGAGGCATTAGTAGAACCAAATATGATATCATCAACATAGATTTGTACAATTAAGATTTCTTTCTTAACAGTTTTTCTAAAGAGTGTATTGTCAACTTGACCTCTTACAAAATCATTTTTAATCAAGAAGTTGCTTAGTCTTTCATACCAAGCTCTGGGAGCTTGTTTCAGGCCATACAAAGACTTCTTAAGTTTAAAGACATGATTTGGATATTTAACATCTTCAAAGCCAGGAGGTTGTTTGACATACACTTCTTCAGAAATTACACCATTTAAGAAGGCACTCTTAACATCCATTTGATATAAGATGATATCATGATTAATAGCATAAGAAAGAAGTAACCTGATTGCTTCCAGTCTTGCTACTGGAGCAAAAGTTTCTGTGTAATCAATTCCTTCTTGCTGGCTGTACCTTTGAGCTACTAATCTAGCCTTGTTTCTGATCACTTCTCCTTGTTCATTGAGCTTGTTCCTGAACACCCATTTTGTTCCAATGATGTTCTTCTGATCAGGTTTTGCGACAAGATCCCAAACATCATTTCTTTGAAATTGGTTCAGCTCTTCTTGCATTGCTACAATCCAACCATCATCAGCAAGTGCTTCATCAGCAGTTGTAGGCTCAATCATGGATAGTAGGCCAAGCATAGACTCATTCTGAGTGAATGCTGATCTTGTCTTTCTTGGACTGTTCTTGTTTCCAATGATCAACTCCTCAGGATGTGAAGACTTGTATTTGAATGAGGTTCTGGGAGGATTAGCTTCTGAAGAACCATCAGGGATTTGTTCAGAACCATGCTGGTCTTGATTAGCTTTAGGAGTAGTGTCTTTATCAGAGAGTTTCTCAGAGTCTCCAATGTTTTCAGCTTCTGAACCTTCATCAGAACCTGAACTGGGTTCAGCTTCTGAAGGTTCTTCTGAGATTCTGACATCTGCAAAACTCTCCACCAGCTCTGGTATTTCATTACCAGGCTTCTTATCATCAAACCTAATGTGTATAGCTTCTTCAACAACATGTGTTTCAGAATTATACACTCTGTATGCCTTAGATCTCTCTGAGTATCCTAAAAAGGTACCCTTTTGAGCCTTGGCATCAAATTTCTTTAGGTAGACTTTATTGTTTAGTATGTAACATGTACAACCAAACTGATGAAAATAAGAAATACTTGGTTTTCTTCCTTTAAATAATTCATATGAAGTTTTATTCAGAATGGGTCTGATATAAATCCTGTTCTGAATATAACATGTTGTGTTTACAGCTTCTGCCCAAAAGTACTTAGCAATTTTAGACTCATGGATCATGGTTCTGGCCATTTCTTGTAAAGACCTGTTCTTTCTCTCTACAACTCCATTTTGTTGTGGAGTTCTAGGAGATGAGAACTCATGGAGAATTCCATGGTCTTCACAAAAGTTTTCAAAAGGTTCATTTTCAAATTCACCACCATGATCACTTCTGATTTTTAAAATTTTCAAATCAGTTTCTGTTTGTACTTGTTTGCAGAATTTGAAAAACACATCATATGTTTCATTCTAAGTTATGAGGAATTTAACCCAAGTCCACCTACTATAATCATCAACAATTACAAGTCTATACTTCTTCCCATTGATTGAAGATGTTCCAACAGGACCAAACAAATCAATGTGAAGGAGTTCTAGAGGTTTAGAGGTGGAGACAATGTTCTTTGATTTAAAAGAAGTTTTAGAAAATTTTCCAATTTGGCATGCTGAACACAGAGCATCTGAGTGATAATCAATACTGGGTAAGCCTCTGACCAGCTGTAACTTGCTAAGCTTAGAGATGAGTCTCCAGTTAGCATGTCCCAGCCTTTTGTGCCAGACCCATTTCTCATCACTCACAGACAGAAGGCAAACTACCTTCTGCTGAACCAATTCAGAAAAGTTTATTTTGTAAACATTGTTTTTCCTACAGCCTTTGAACACTACAGACTTACTTTCATTGTTGATTACAGTACATGTGTTCTTATTAAACATGACTTCATAATTACTATCACATAATTGACTTATGCTAAGTAAGTTATGTCTCAGTCCATCTACCAGCCAAACATTATCAATGTACAGGGAAGAATTACCTATCTTACCAGTACCAATGATCTTTCCTTTCTGACTTCCTCCAAACCCCACAGTTCCTCCCTCTTTCAGAGTTAGGGTGTGGAACATAGACTTGTCCCCTGTCATATGATGCGAGCATCCACTGTCCAGGTACCAGGACCTTTCCTTTTCTTTGGATGTTAAGCATATCTGCAATTGAAATTATCTCAGACTTAGGTACCCAGATTTTCATGGGTCCTTTGGGGTTAGTCCTGAAAGGTTTTGGCTTTTTAAACTTGTGTCTGAAGTTATGATGTTCAGACTTGTTCTGATATTTAGGATATGAATCCTTATATCTTGAATAAGTCTGAGTTTCAGAACCTGAATACTTCAGAACCTGAGTTCTCAAAGGTTTGAACTTAGAATTCTTCAGAACCTGAGACTTGAAGGTCTTTGGTTCTGAATCCTTTAGAGTTTGAGCCTTTGAGCACTTTTGTTCTGATCTCTTCAGAATTCTCATTTTGTTTACTTCATTTGCACAAGGCAAGCTTCAGTTTTGCCTTTCTTAAAACAATCAGAAGCATAAAACTGATTGGTTTGCTTTTACTTGCTTTTCTTAACATTCTGAGATTGAAAATGTTTTGTGTTGACTGGTTTAACAGATTTTGAAGTTTTAATAAACTCAGTCTTAGAAAAATTTGAATCAGATTTATTCAGATTCTGAGACTTGCTAGTTTCAGGTTCTGAACACTTCAGATTCTGAACATTATCAGGTTCAGAGTCTGATTTCCTCTTACTCTTAGGCTTGGGACCTTTTGGCTTAGATTTAGGCAAGGTTTTAACATCTGCCTTCATCTTACCTTTTGGTTCAGAAGCTTCAGAGTCTGAGTTGTTCAGAACTTCAGACTTAGTCTCAGATTCTGATACTTTCAACTTCTCAGATTTATCAGAAGCAGGCACAAAGCATATACCATTGCCTTTTAAAATATCTTCAGAACATGAAGGTGAGTTTAATTCATTTGAAGGTTTAAATGAGTCATAGCCAATGCCTTCACCTTTGTTTCTGATCATATTATACATCATAGAGGCAATTTTAGTTCTATTGAATCCAGTTAACATGAAATCTTGAAGAGCTATTTCCTGTTCATTAGGAACCTCTTCAGATTTCTTAAGAGCCTCTTTTCTGAGTTCTTCAACTTCTTCATTATATTCAAAAATTTGATTCTGAAGTTTAAGATTTTCCTCAGACAGCAAGTTATTTTGATTTTTCAAAGATTTGATTTCTTTTAACTTGCTTTTAAGATGACTCATAAGATCATTAACTGTTTCAATCAATTCAGATCTAGAGAGTTCAGAGTATACCTCATCTTCTTCATCAGAATCTGAGCATGATTCAGCATCAGCAGATGCAGTTGCCATCAGGGCCAGGTTTGCTTCTTCCTCATCAGATTTTGACTCATTGTCCAGATCATCCCATGTAGCCATGAGACTCTTCTTAAGTTTATTTCTGAAACTGCTGGACTTTGAGATGGACTTCTTTGCTTTTTCCTTTGATTTTTCCTTCTGAAGATCAGGACAATCAGCAATGAAGTGCCCAGGCTTCTTGCAGTTGTAACAGCCTTCCTTCTGAATATCCCTCTTTGAACCAGAACTAGATCCTCTAAAATTACTGCTTCTGTTAGAGAACTTTTTCTTTCTATTCATCAGATACTGAAGTCTTTTAGAAAGCATTGCAAGCTCATCAGCATCTGAATCTTCAACAGAATTTCCCTCAGGGAATTCTTCTTCAGATTCAATAGCTTTCAAAGCTTTAGCAGGCTTTCTTTTAGACTTCAGAGCTAATGTTTTTGGTTCTCTAACAGACTCATCCTCATTGAGTCCCAGTTCATGCACCTTGAGGGAGCTTATCAGATCCTCAATACTTAAAGTATTCAGATCCTTAGCTTCTGATTCTTGGTAGAAAGTTGAATTGAACTTGCAAAATCTCCAATTGGCATGATAAAACTCTCAATCTATGGTTGGTATTTTGCATGTTGATCATGGATTGTTGCATGAACAAATTCAGAATATTTTCCGTTCTTGCCATTTGTTCATCTTCAGACGGATATTGTTGAAATTGTTGATAGGATTCATAATCAAATGGATTGTAGAAGTTGAAATAATCATGATGATCAGCCATGATTTCTTTCAATGTTGAGAATCTGAAACACAAATAACTAACAAGAAATTTTTCTTTGTATAACAAAGAGGGTTAATGCACAAACAGTTTATAATGTACAAAAGAAACGAAAAATATATACTAACACGATATATACAAAAGCTCAAAACAACACAAATTATTGCGATGCTCAAAGTATCTTAACACTAATCCCCGACAACGGCGCCATTTTGTTGGTGCAGTATTTCAAACAACAAAAGTAAGTATTTTCAATTATCGTCTCCTCAGGGATTAGGTGCGTTACTTCGAACCGTTCAACAATCGGTATTGTTTTGAGTTAAGGGTTTCGTAACTTGTGTTCATAAACTAATGGAATTTAATTGCGGAAATAAAATGACAAAGAATTAGGGAATAAAAGCGTTGCGATTGGAGTTTCTCAAACGAGCGTCGAATGTAATCTAAAAACCATGCATATGGACTTTAGCGTTTTAGAGAAATTATCACGTATCGCTCGACAACGTCGTTGATTTCCCAAACGACGTCGTGAGATCGATCGTATCGTTTAATCGACGATTTCCCAATCGATCAAACGATCCGAAAGCATTAAGATCCGACACTATGTGCGATTATCAAAACCCAAATCCATTTCTAGATTTTCTTATTTTGATAGAGATTATCCTCACCAAAGATTCAAAAGTATTCGTCAATAGCATTTAAATCAAAACATGACAATGAATAACAAGAATAACTCAAATCACATAAATTGCTAAAACCATATGTTTGCATAATCAATTATTACATCTAAGCTAGAAAGATTACCTCTAATCCCAACTAAGGGAAGGTTAGTTGATCATTCTCATGTCAACTTTACAAAAGAGAAGAGATGAGATGAAAATACAAACCCAAGTCTTGATTTCCCAAAGCCTTTGGTTGATTCCACAATCCAATCACTTTTGCTCAATGAAGTTCAAGCTTCTAGCCCCAAAAACTCAGTCCTAACTATTGCTGGCCGAAAATATAAACTATCTAATAGTAACTATATGTGATTCTCCAGAAAAAATGAGCTAAAGAGCTTTTATACTCTGAGTTAAAGTTCGCTCGCTACAAGCGACCAGCCTGTCGCTTGTAGCGATGAAGTTGCTGGGCCAATGGGAGAGCTCCACGTCAGCACCTGGCACTAAACCGCCCTTGGTCGCTTGAAGCGACCGGTCCATCGCTTGTAGTGATGAACCTCTGAAAATCCCTGCCTAGGCTCGCTTGTAGCGAGGAAGCTTGCGCTTGTAGCGAGGAAGCTTGCGCTTGTAGCGATGACTTTAACAAAACTTCAACTTCTTTGCTCAATCAGGTCCAAGCATGATTATTCCTGCATAATTAAATGGGGTAAGACTTAGGATCACAAATATTGCATTTTAACCACAAATATGAGCTTATCCTAAGATAACTTGTAAAATAAGTAACATAAGTGCCTTAAAATATATATGCATTTTAACTACTTTCTAGCACTCATCACACTCCCCAACTTAAATCTTTGTTTGTCCTCAAACAAAGGACTCAAAAGAAATGGAAAAAACATGGCTTTGGACAAAAGTACAATACATGCAAAGAAATGAAAAGTTTTCAGATGACATAATTCAATTGTGGATTGTGCGGGCAAGTATGAAGTTTCTCATTAATCTAGATATATACTATGAATACGGCATAAGTCCTAAACACAAAATTCACATCACACAATTCAAATCAATAACATCATTAACAATGAACCACACCTAACACACTTCTTTAGAAGTAAATGATACAAATTGAACTCAAATTGTGAGGGTATTGTACACTCATCCGGCAAATATGCTAACATTCCAATCAAATTATGTGTGCATCTAATTATCATTTCTAAAAGTACAAAAGCAAATGATCACAAGGTCTTTAAGGGTTGTAATTTGGCTTGGTTACAAAAGAATTGTCATATGTGGGATATTGAATTCAAATGGCCAAGCAAGAGGAACATTCATTCTCATTACACACTTTCTCCTTTCTCAAATACAACTCTTGGTGAATTACATATTTTCTTTTCTTGATTGATCTTGACAACTTTTTCTTTGAATTATTGCAAACCTTTTCATTTTTCTCTTTTCTTTTTCTTGGTTTGCTTTTCTTTCTTTCTTTTTTCTTTTTCTTGTTGTCAAGATCAATTGTAACAATTCACCATTACTTGACATTAATATAACCTCCCTTTTCTCCCCAACTTGGTTCAATGATACCCTAATCGAATGTTCCTTTATCATTTTGGCAAAGGTCAATAATCACGATGGATAAGGGTTCAAAAGAAAGTAAATATCAGAATTCAATAATGAGTTAACTATGAACTGGATTTTTTTACAAACTCCGGCAATTTCATTAAGCAATCGAGCTTATGAAAATTGGCAGTTCATAGTTAACAATTCTGATTCAATAGGCTCAAAGGGGTTAACAGATACTCACTTCTCACAGGGTAGGTTTATTTGGTCAAGTATTTCTACTCATATTCAAAAAAAATGCCTTGATCATTTCAATTCTTTCATACAATTTAAAACAACATTTAGATTTAACATAAAACAATCGAGTTAAACATAAAATTGCCAGTCTCCTGCATATATATACAATGATTGAAGATTCCTCACATTTAGGCTAGTTCTAAGTGGTTCACATAATAAGCATGTTATTGTGTAAAACTGTATGAGATAAATGGTGTGCAAAGTACTCATTTCAAATTCAAGTACACAACAAGAAAAGCCAGAAACAAGTAACTTGGCTTTGCGCAATCAAACAATTTCTACCATTATCATACATCTGATTCACAAATCTATAGCTCATTCAACATTATTGAACATAAATAAAAGTGCATAATTAAACATAAGTTTATCACACGAAGTTAATGGGAGTTAGTGGAATTAAAAATCTGTACTGAAAGGTTTTACTGTCATCGCTACAGCGAACCACCCATCGCTATAGCGAGCGCAGGGTGAACTCGTCGCTATAGCGACGAAAGTGGACGCTATAGCGACCATGACAGAACACAGAAATTTTTTTTGAAAATTGAAATGCACCACATTCCCTTCATGTGAAAACTTTTATGAGAATTATAATAAAGCATAACTACTTACAAAATTGGGTTGCCTCCCAACAAGTGCTTGTTTTACGTCGTTAGCTCGACGCCTGATTCGTTAGGGTGGCCAAAACGAGACGGAAAGCACATCAGCCTTAGTATTCCTTTGCTTTGGGAGGAATTCCATGAACTTGAAGAACAACTGATGTGGAGTCCATAACCTCCCTATCCAGAATAAGCTGAGCAAGGTACACATGTCATCTATAACCAATTCAAATCCGGCCTTGCTCACTTTCATCCCCTCCTTTCCACAAGTTTCTTCCTTGTTAAGAAGCGGTTCCGGCTTCTCAATATCCATCAATTCTTCACTATCAACAACGCTGGCCTCTTCAGAATTTGACCTTTCTTAAGGAAGTTCAAATTTGTGTGGTATCTCTAATTCTTCCATTAATGTCCTTATACCACATCCTTCAAACATCGTCTCTTCCTCACTCTCATCAATATCGTCTTCAACAATCTCTCCAAATTCCAAAGTGGATTGATTGTTGTTCTGAACATCCATGATTCTTGGTAGAAAGTTGAATTGAACTTGCAAAATCTCCAATTGGCATGATAAAACTCTCAATCTATGGTTGGTATTTTGCATGTTGATCATGGATTGTTGCATGAACAAATTCAGAATATTTTCCGTTCTTGCCATTTGTTCATCTTCAGACGGATATTGTTGAAATTGTTGATAGGATTCATAATCAAATGGATTGTAGAAGTTGAAATAATCATGATGATCAGCCATGATTTCTTTCAATGTTGAGAATCTGAAACACAAATAACTAACAAGAAATTTTTCTTTGTATAACAAAGAGGGTTAATGCATAAACAGTTTATAATGTACAAAAGAAACGAAAAATATATACTAACACGATATATACAAAAGCTCAAAACAACACAAATTATTGCGATGCTCAAAGTATCTTAACACTAATCCCCGGCAACGGCGCCATTTTGTTGGTGCAGTATTTCAAACAACAAAAGTAAGTATTTTCAATTATCGTCTCCTCAGGGATTAGGTGTGTTACTTCGAACCGTTCAACAATCGGTATTGTTTTGAGTTAAGGGTTTCGTAACTTGTGTTCATAAACTAATGGAATTTAATTGCGGAAATAAAATGACAAAGAATTAGGGAATAAAAGCGTTGCGATTGGAGTTTCTCAAACGAGCGTCGAATGTAATCTAAAAACCATGCATATGGACTTTAGCGTTTTAGAGAAATTATCACGTATCGCTCGACAACGTCGTTGATTTCCCAAACGACGTCGTGAGATCGATCGTATCGTTTAATCGACGATTTCCCAATCGATCAAACGATCCGAAAGCATTAAGATCCGACACTATGTGCGATTATCAAAACCCAAATCCATTTCTAGATTTTCTTATTTTGATAGAGATTATCCTCACCAAAGATTCAAAAGTATTCGTCAATAGCATTTAAATCAAAACATGACAATGAATAGCAAGAATAACTCAAATCACATAAATTGCTAAAACCATATGTTTGCATAATCAATTATTACATCTAAGCTAGAAAGATTACCTCTAATCCCAACTAAGGGAAGGTTAGTTGATCATTCTCATGTCAACTTTACAAAAGAGAAGAGAAGAGATGAAAATACAAACCCAAGTCTTGATTTCCCAAAGCCTTTGGTTGATTCCACAATCCAATCACTTTTGCTCAATGAAGTTCAAGCTTCTAGCCCCAAAAACTCAGTCCTAACTATTGCTGGCCGAAAATATAAACTATCTAATAGTAACTATATGTGATTCTCCAGAAAAAATGAGCTAAAGAGCTTTTATACTCTGAGTTAAAGTTCGCTCGCTACAAGCGACCAGCCTGTCGCTTGTAGCGATGAAGTTGCTGGGCCAATGGGAGAGCTCCACGTCAGCACCTGGCACTAAACCGCCCTTGGTCGCTTGAAGCGACCGGTCCATCGCTTGTAGCGATGAACCTCTGAAAATCCCTGCCTAGGCTCGCTTGTAGCGAGGAAGCTTGCGCTTGTAGCGATGACTTTAACAAAACTTCAACTTCTTTGCTCAATCAGGTCCAAGCATGATTATTCCTGCATAATTAAATGGGGTAAGACTTAGGATCACAAATATTGCATTTTAACCACAAATATGAGCTTATCCTAAGATAACTTGTAAAATAAGTAACATAAGTGCCTTAAAATATATATGCATTTTAACTACTTTCTAGCACTTATCACACTCCCCAACTTAAATCTTTGTTTGTCCTCAAACAAAGGACTCAAAAGAAATGGAAAAAACATGGCTTTGGACAAAAGTACAATACATGCAAAGAAATGAAAAGTTTTCAGATGACATAATTCAATTGTGGATTGTGCGGGCAAGTATGAAGTTTCTCATTAATCTAGATATATACTATGAATACGGCATAAGTCCTAAACACAAAATTCACATCACACAATTCAAATCAATAACATCATTAACAATGAACCACACCTAACACACTTCTTTAGAAGTAAATGATACAAATTGAACTCAAATTGTGAGGGTAGTGTACACTCATCCGGCAAATATGCTAACATTCCAATCAAATTATGTGTGCATCTAATTATCATTTCTAAAAGTACAAAAGCAAATGATCACAAGGTCTTTAAGGGTTGTAATTTGGCTTGGTTACAAAAGAATTGTCATATGTGGGATATTGAATTCAAATGGCCAAGCAAGAGGAACATTCATTCTCATTACACACTTCCTCCTTTCTCAAATACAACTCTTGGTGAATTACATATTTTCTTTTCTTGATTGATCTTGACAACTTTTTCTTTGAATTATTGCAAACCTTTTCATTTTTCTCTTTTCTTTTTCTTGGTTTGCTTTTCTTTCTTTCTTTTTTCTTTTTCTTGTTGTCAAGATCAATTGTAACAATTCACCATTACTTGACATTAATATAACCTCCCTTTTCTCCCCAACTTGGTTCAATGATACCCTAATCGAATGTTCCTTTATCATTTTGGCAAAGGTCAATAATCACGATGGATAAGGGTTCAAAAGAAAGTAAATATCAGAATTCAATAATGAGTTAACTATGAACTGGATTTTTTTACAAACTCCGGCAATTTCATTAAGCAATCGAGCTTATGAAAATTGGAAGTTCATAGTTAACAATTCTGATTCAATAGGCTCAAAGGGGTTAACAGATACTCACTTCTCACAGGGTAGGTTTATTTGGTCAAGTATTTCTACTCATATTCAAAAAAAATGCCTTGATCATTTCAATTCTTTCATACAATTTAAAACAACATTTAGATTTAACATAAAACAATCGAGTTAAACATAAAATTGCCAGTCTCCTGCATATATATACAATGATTGAAGATTCCTCACATTTAGGCTAGTTCTAAGTGGTTCACATAATAAGCATGTTATTGTGTAAAACTGTATGAGATAAATGGTGTGCAAAGTACTCATTTCAAATTCAAGTACACAACAAGAAAAGCAAGAAACAAGTAACTTGGCTTTGCGCAATCAAACAATTTCTACCATTATCATACATCTGATTCACAAATCTATAGCTCATTCAACATTATTGAACATAAATAAAAGTGCATAATTAAACATAAGTTTATCACACGAAGTTAATGGGAGTTAGTGGAATTAAAAATCTGTACTGAAAGGTTTTACTGTCATCGCTACAGCGAACCACCCATCGCTATAGCGAGCGCAGGGTGAACTCGTCGCTATAGCGACGAAAGTGGACGCTATAGCGACCATGACAGAACACAGAAATTTTTTTTGAAAATTGAAATGCACCACATTCCCTTCATGTGAAAACTTTTATGAGAATTATAATAAAGCATAACTACTTACAAAATTGGGTTGCCTCCCAACAAGTGCTTGTTTTACGTCGTTAGCTCGATGCCTGATTCGTTAGGGTGGCCAAAACGAGACGGAAAGCACATCAGCCTTAGTATTCCTTTGCTTTGGGAGGAATTCCATGAACTTGAAGAACAACTGATGTGGAGTCCATAACCTCCCTATCCAGAATAAGCTGAGCAAGGTACACATGTCATCTATAACCAATTCAAATCCGGCCTTGCTCACTTTCATCCCCTCCTTTCCACAAGTTTCTTCCTTGTTAAGAAGCGGTTCCGGCTTCTCAATATCCATCAATTCTTCACTATCAACAACGCTGGCCTCTTCAGAATTTGACCTTTCTTGAGGAAGTTCAAATTTGTGTGGTATCTCTAATTCTTCCATTAATGTCCTTATACCACATCCTTCAAACATCGTCTCTTCCTCACTCTCATCAATATCGTCTTCAACAATCTCTCCAAATTCCAAAGTGGATTGATTGTTGTTCTGAACATCCATGATTCTTGGTAGAAAGTTGAATTGAACTTGCAAAATCTCCAATTGGCATGATAAAACTCTCAATCTATGGTTGGTATTTTGCATGTTGATCATGGATTGTTGCATGAACAAATTCAGAATATTTTCCGTTCTTGCCATTTGTTCATCTTCAGACGGATATTGTTGAAATTGTTGATAGGATTCATAATCAAATGGATTGTAGAAGTTGAAATAATCATGATGATCAGCCATGATTTCTTTCAATGTTGAGAATCTGAAACACAAATAACTAACAAGAAATTTTTCTTTGTATAACAAAGAGGGTTAATGCATAAACAGTTTATAATGTACAAAAGAAACGAAAAATATATACTAACACGATATATACAAAAGCTCAAAACAACACAAATTATTGCGATGCTCAAAGTATCTTAACACTAATCCCCGGCAACGGCGCCATTTTGTTGGTGCAGTATTTCAAACAACAAAAGTAAGTATTTTCAATTATCGTCTCCTCAGGGATTAGGTGTGTTACTTCGAACCGTTCAACAATCGGTATTGTTTTGAGTTAAGGGTTTCGTAACTTGTGTTCATAAACTAATGGAATTTAATTGCGGAAATAAAATGACAAAGAATTAGGGAATAAAAGCGTTGCGATTGGAGTTTCTCAAACGAGCGTCGAATGTAATCTAAAAACCATGCATATGGACTTTAGCGTTTTAGAGAAATTATCACGTATCGCTCGACAACGTCGTTGATTTCCCAAACGACGTCGTGAGATCGATCGTATCGTTTAATCGACGATTTCCCAATCGATCAAACGATCCGAAAGCATTAAGATCCGACACTATGTGCGATTATCAAAACCCAAATCCATTTCTAGATTTTCTTATTTTGATAGAGATTATCCTCACCAAAGATTCAAAAGTATTCGTCAATAGCATTTAAATCAAAACATGACAATGAATAGCAAGAATAACTCAAATCACATAAATTGCTAAAACCATATGTTTGCATAATCAATTATTACATCTAAGCTAGAAAGATTACCTCTAATCCCAACTAAGGGAAGGTTAGTTGATCATTCTCATGTCAACTTTACAAAAGAGAAGAGAAGAGATGAAAATACAAACCCAAGTCTTGATTTCCCAAAGCCTTTGGTTGATTCCACAATCCAATCACTTTTGCTCAATGAAGTTCAAGCTTCTAGCCCCAAAAACTCAGTCCTAACTATTGCTGGCCGAAAATATAAACTATCTAATAGTAACTATATGTGATTCTCCAGAAAAAATGAGCTAAAGAGCTTTTATACTCTGAGTTAAAGTTCGCTCGCTACAAGCGACCAGCCTGTCGCTTGTAGCGATGAAGTTGCTGGGCCAATGGGAGAGCTCCACGTCAGCACCTGACACTAAACCGCCCTTGGTCGCTTGAAGCGACCGGTCCATCGCTTGTAGCGATGAACCTCTGAAAATCCATGCCTAGGCTCGCTTGTAGCGAGGAAGCTTGCGCTTGTAGCGATGACTTTAACAAAACTTCAACTTCTTTGCTCAATCAGGTCCAAGCATGATTATTCCTGCATAATTAAATGGGGTAAGACTTAGGATCACAAATATTGCATTTTAACCACAAATATGAGCTTATCCTAAGATAACTTGTAAAATAATTAACATAAGTGCCTTAAAATATATATGCATTTTAACTACTTTCTAGCACTTATCAGCTTCCTCAATAGCAGTCACTTTTGGTCTCCATTTGGATGGCAGACTTCTTAAGAGTTTATTCACATGATCTGCTGTGGTATAACTCTTCTTCAGAATCTGAAGTCCAGAAACCAGAGTCTGAAATCTTGAGAACATTGTCTCAATATTTTCATCCTCTTTCATTCTGAACAGTTCATATTGCTGAACAAGTATGTTTGCCTTAGCTTCTCTAACTTTCTTATTACCTTCATAGTTAGAGCAGAGGGATGTGAATATGGCCTTTGCTGTGGACTTGTCACTCAGCTTCTGATACTCAGTGTGAGGTAATGAGTCCACAATGATTCCTCTGACATGGTGATGCTTCCTATAGATCTTTCTTTCTGCATCACTTAGAGCTCTTCTGTTGATAGCAACACCTTCTTCATCCACTGGAATTGTGATTCCATCTTCTATAATGTCCCATAGTGAATCATCAACTCCAATAATATGACTGTACAATTTACTCTTCCACCAAGAGAATTTTTCTGGGTCACCAATAAACATAGGAGGTTTATTGTATGACCTAGACTTCTTTTCTTCAGTACCATAGTCATATTGTACATTTCTTTGATTTCTGGGAGATGGTGGATTTCTGGGAGAGGGTGGAGGTGAACCACTAGTTGAGGTCATGTTTTTCTCAGGATCCTACTGACACACTGTTAAGTGTTAATATCAGAACCGGTGCTCTGATACCAACTGAAGATGAGAAAAACACACACAAGAAGGGGGGGTTGAATTGTGTGACTCAAAAAACTTGTTATCTTTTCTTTTCAAACTTAAGGTTAAGTTCAGAAGCTGATATGAATCAGTTCTGAACTGTTATCAAGAGTTATGCAGCGGATCAAATAAGGAAAAGAGATAGGGAAAGAGACACACACATAATTTATACTGGTTCCTTCTCAATGTGAGAAGTAGTCCAGTCCCCTTGTTTTCCAACAAGAGAGTTTCACTATAATCTGAAGATTACACTTGCTCAATCACTTAAGAAAGAGACTTCCAGTTGCTCAACCACCAAGGAAGAGGCTTCTAGTGCTCAACCACAAAGGAAGAGGCTTCCACTGCTCAATCACTAAGAAAGAGGCTTCCAATGCTCAAGACACTTAGTCAAGAGACTTCTCAATGCTCAAGACACTAAGTCAAGAGGCTTCTGACTCAGACCACAAAGGAATGAGGTTACAAATGCTCAGTATACAGACTAAGACTTTAGGGACCAAACTGGTTTACAAATGAAATAGTTTGGGATGAACACTTGATCAAATATCAGAGGTGTTCTCTAAATACAACACAGGTTAAGACTCTTAACCTTAAGAAATTCTAAGTTACAAAGACTATGAGAATTTCTAAGAGTTTTGAACTTGACAATTTTACACAGAAAACAGAGCACAGGTTCAGCAATACGTTTCAAGAGTCTTAGACAATTTCTTCTTCAAATCTTCTTCCTTTTATAGATGAAATATAGCTGTTGAAGATTTGCTTGATTTAAGGAAAGAGCCGTTGCAATTGAGCTATGTTTTCTGCAAAAGTGTGCTGCACTTTTTCAAACAAAACACAGCAGCAGCCATTTTTAAAAATGGCCTACCTTAAAAGCTGGAGAATGTTTGGGTCAGGGAGACAACTGTTCCATTGAGTTGTTCTGACACATCCAGGTATTAAATGCGCACAGTACTGGTCAATATCCATGCCACATCAGCTTCAGAAGCTTCTCTGTGAACAGTGCATCAGAAGCTGCTGCATCAGAGGCTGCCTTGTACGGATCAGAAGCTGGCTTCAGACGTTGACTTTGCGTTGACTTCTTCAGAAGCACCCAGACATCAGAAGCACCCAGTTCAGTACCACTACTTCAGGAGCACTTCTTCAGGAGCACTTCTTCAGAAGCACTTCTTCAGGACCAGTTTCCTTCTAGCTTTGCAATCTTGCTTCTTAGCTTTCCTTTCTTGCTCTTAGCTTGTTCTTTCATAACCATTCTTAATAATCAATCATGAAACACATGGTTCTGAAATCACTTGAACAAAGCATTAGCAAATAACCAATTTTCTCTTTAACACTTTGTTATCATCAAAACCATAAAGAGATATATGTTTACACATAAATGTTTCAACAATCTTCCCCTTACTTCATAAGAGAGTTGTTAAACACATTTTGTTCCAACAATTTTATATGCAAAACACCGTCAAATATTTGCACTGTATTCGTTGCAGATTTTATGTACTTAGAATGTATATGCTGAAGCAAGAAAACTGATATGATAAAACTTTGAAAACTCGTGACTATTTTCAAAATATAAATTTTAATGTAGCATTTTTTTAAAATATTTTTTATTTTATATGCAAAATATCGTTAAATATTTGCATCACATTCGTTGAAAATTTTATGTGTTTAATTTGGCGGAAAGATATTTTTTTTATCGATATGAGAAAGTTTATATGATAATTTTTTTAAAACTCATAACTATTTTTTTTAATACCAACATTAATGTAGTATTTCTATTAAATATTTTTTATTTAATATACAAATTAGTGAGATTAAGAGATTAACCAAAGACTTTCTAATTTTCCAATTTATTGGTTTCCAAATAAAATTAGTAATCTTATAGTTATTGGTTGAAGTGTTAGCGTAAAATTGAAAAAATGGGGATTAGTACTTTGGTTTTTTTACAAAAATGAAGATTAATACTTCTTTTCAACAAATAGTGTCCTTTACTCCTTAGTTTCTCGTGTAAATTGGAAAGTAGAATTACTTGTCAGACTTGAAATAGTAGGAGTGATCATTAAATGATTAAAATTGACATTGAATAATTAAAATACAAAAATACCATTAAGGAAAAAACTTAGGTACAATTCATTAGGTGCTTTTCCTATGATTTTTAACTAAATTTACCATGATTTCCTTAAATCCATAATTTTTTTCCAGAGTTTGTTATATCCAAAAAATTTGTATTTTTACTTAAGAACTATACGAAAAACACCTAAAGAATTGTACCTAAGTTTTGTCATACCATTAAGTAGAAACAAAAGGTGTTATGGGAAAACAAAAAATGTACAACTAAAATTGTTTGAGAATACGAAAAGTATTCGGTGTGCAATAATTGCTCTATTAAGAGAAGCTTAAATTTGATTAAAGTGAGTAAATGACAGTTATACCCGTAAAATAAAAGATTTAGTGAGAATTAAGAAGGGTAATTATGGAGATATGGTGGTAATGAGTTTTCTTATGATAGTAGTAGATAGCTCATTTTAATTTTTCCACAATATATTAAAGTGGTTAGTGAATTTAACCGTATCTATTTTATATGTTGATATTCCAAAAATATCTTTGATATATTTATAATGAATGCACTCAGAAAATTGCATATGGCTTATATATAAGCACACATAAATTTTTCAAAGATGCTTATAATAAAAACGGAAGGCTTAATTATTTTTTGGGACGGAAGTGACACTTTTCATTTTAGGAGAATGTTAAAGAGTGTCTCAGGGGCATTGATTAAACTCCAAAAGAAGTAAGTTTTTTTAAAAAGTAATGTAATTATTACTTGATGAAAAATGACTGTTTATATTTTCAAGATAGAAATTCTATTTATAGATTTTTAACTAGTGTCCGGGAACACCGGTTGACAAGACCCTTCATTTTACTCTGTATTTAACTCATACTTAAATGGTGCGGAAGAATGCAAAATCAGTATTTGGTCCTTGTCAACAAAAAAGAAATGAAGAGAGAATCAAATAAGGTTGTGAATGAAACGATGGTTTCATCTTTCAAGGGGCAATGAGACAAAGTTAATCCAAGTTTTTCATTCTATCCTCTGAACTTACGGTTCTAAGCATGATATTATTTGCCTTGAATTGTTTGTTCCGGTTTCTCGTATCCGTGTCATGTTCAGGATTAATGCCCTCAGTTTTATGCTTTTCAATGAAATGTTTGTACCAACTAGCTGACAATTTTGGAGTTCTCTTCTGTGTGGCAAAATCAACATGGTAAAGTCCAAATCTCACTGAAAAACCATATATCCACTCAAAGTTGTCAAGCAAGGACCAGGTAAAGTAACCTCTCACATCTGCTCCTTCCCTATAGCCACATAACCAACACAAATGCTCAGCTATTTTACTTGTGTCCAAGAATATGTATGTATGTATGTATGCATGCATGCATTCGTACATATGTATACGAATAAATAAGAAGAATTACGGGTCTGTCAACTTTTATACCAATAAATACTCATTCTAGACTATGAAATTGTCAAACACTATTGAACTAGTCTCATACATTATCAATATTTCAAAATGATCCCTCAAATTACAAAATGTTAATCAAATTCATCCCTCCATTGGTATTTACGGGACTATAATAATATTAAGTTGTTAAGTTGGAGATGCATTTGAGATTAAGTGAACAATTGTAGGAATATATTTGATAAAAACTGATTGAGACAGACGGACAAACTTAATTAATATTTTTGCGATTTCGATGATCACTTTGAAATATTGATAACTTTGAAGACTAAGTTGATACAGGCTTACAGTTTCTTGAACAAAACTGGATGTTTACTCGGTTTTTGTAGACTTTTACCTTATTGATGCCCCCAGATTATCTAAGTGACCAGACATGTAGTTTATTCTTTTAATATCATTAAGATATTCTTCCTTGGTGTTATTTGGATCATACAAATTGCCATACCCTACAAAAACATACCGGTAGAGTCTGTCAGAGACTAAAAATGGTTGAAATTCAATGAAAATGGTTCAACTTCAATGTGTTTCTTTGCTTACCATTCTCAGTAATGAACATTGGAGTGTTATTGTACCTGTCCTTCACATAGGTAAGAGTTTTCTTCATGCCTTGTGGGTAAACATTGAGCCAATCAAATGGAGTCTGCACATAACAATACAAGTTTCAGGATTAGGTTGGTCGCACAAGGATAAGGTTAAATAAAAATGTAACTAATGGAATCATCAAAAGGATGAAGTGCTTACAAGCTCTCCAATTGGGACACCATCTTTTTGTGCAGTTTGTTGGTATAAACCCTCTGTTGCAGAGGTTCCTGGCCCAGACTCACACATTGATGATATGCAGTCTCTAACATAGTAACCTGCATAATGATTGATGCCAATGAAATCGAGTCCTCGATTCAGTTTTGCTTTGTCATTACTGGAAAATTTGGGTAATGTGCTTCCTAAAATCATCTCCATCTCTTTTGGGTACTTGCCGAAGAAGATTGGATCCAAGATCCTGCATGATTATAGAGTCGAAATTCATGATCTGATGGACTGTCTACGGTTAGAGAATCATGCATTGAATGCAATCACATGATTTGTACCATTTGATCAAGATTTCAGTCTCATACTCTGACTTTGGTAAATCAGGCCAAAATATAAAGTCAAAAGTGAGCTGTTCAATCTTGATCTGGAAGTTCAAATAGGCGAATGTGTGACTATGTGATAACAAATTCAAATCCAACTTTTGCATGGTAGAAGTCGAACGAGCCATGGACATTGAACAATGAGGAAATCCTACCAGTTCATGCTGAATGATTGAGCTCTTTCAGCAGCTAATTTATCTGCTACCGAATTGCTAAACGGTTCAAACCAGTCAACATGTACCACAATGCCAATTTGTCCTCCTTGCTCAGCCTGGATGCGGCGTTAAAAGTAAATCAAGTTTACAATGTTTTGAACGAGAGTTCAGTCATACTTACTTTCCACTTTGATTTGTAAAATTAGCAGCATAATCATTTTTCGATTAACTTAAATAGAAATACAATAAATTTGAGTCCCTAGCGTGCTGCTACAAAGTTGTGAGGTCTTTTTACTATATTACCTGGTATTTGTTTCTATAAATATCGACTGCAGCTGCATGGGATAGGATAATATTATGGGCCGCTACAAAGGGGTCCTTCTCTGAATCTCCCTCGCTACAATTTCCAAATTTGCCGGAGCAGCGACATGGTGGGTGTTTACCATAACGGTAACCAAGTGAAACTTGGAGATTTGGTTCATTGAATGTGATCCAGTACTTAACTCTGTCACCAAAGGATTTAAAACATATGTCTGCGAATAATACAAAATCTTCCCTGTACATGTCAAAATACATTATAATGCTGGTAAAGTATGGCAAAGGAGTTGAAGTATGAGCAAATTGAATTGTAGAACTAGTTGCTTACCGTGATTGGGGACTTAGCCAACCTCCATATCTGTCCTCAAGTTCTTGAGGGAAATCAAAGTGAAACAGTGTAACAAACGGTTGGATCCCTGCAAATTGTATAATTGCAGGTTAAGTAATTGAATGGTTACACCTCTTGTTCGTCTCACAGGCCATAGATGGAAGATTGAAACCAAACCTTTGAGTAGCAAAGCATCAATAAGCCTATTATAGTAGTCAATACCAGCCAAGTTGACTTCTCCAAATCTACCTTCTGCTCACAGTCATTGCAAATTCTGCTTGTGAATTGACTAGAACACACAGGTACTTAATATCTGCTAATTAACTGAAATCACTGAATTATGTTAAAGCAACATGCTTACTTGGTAGAATTCTTGCCCACGAAATTGAAAACCGGTAGCTGTTGACTTTGATAGCTTCCATTAAATCTACATCCTCCTGTTTTTATACAAATTGACATTTAGAACATATATAATGGGTGTAATTAGTTAAAGTAGATAAGGCACACATACTTTCTCAACAAGTCCAAACTAAATTAGATTTTGATTATGAGGAACTTAAAAGTATTGTGATAATTCACCAAAAAAAGAGTATTGTGATGATAATGATAATAAAGTAACATTAGTTATGATTTATGGACTTGTGATAATCACTTGAACAATATAATGTCCGAACCTATACTATACATAAACACTTGGACATAAATAGGATGTGTAGACAATTAGATATTATGATGTGTACCAGATACCGATGATACTGATCAACAGAAACATCACCGTTACTTCCATCATCAGTACTACCTGCGCAATATATATTAACTAATTACGTAACTTAGGTGATTGAATTAATGTATTCAAGTATGGAAAATAGACATCTAGAAGAAGACATATAAATGTTGTTATTATGACCTGGTTTATGAGTGAAGACATCCCAGTTGCTCAATCCTTTGCCATCACTCAAGTAAGCACCTTCATACTATAATATTTAATTTAATAACCAGCCATGATTAATTAAAATAATGAAGATTTTAGGAGATAAACATGAAGAAGAAGAAGGTAAAGAAACCTGGTAGGAAGAAGAAGCAGTGCCAAAGAGAAAGTTGGTGGGAAAAGGATATTGATCAAACTTCTCTGAGAATGAGAATGCTCCAAGAGCATAGGTTGTGAATAAGAAAAATAGTAGTAGTAGTATCTCCATAGTCATAGATACAGCTTTCTAAAATGTAGATAATTGATGCTCTCAACTGAATTAATGTCAAAGGAAATTTCATATTCATATTCTTAACAAATGATTGACAGCCAACTCTGCACCAACCACTGGGACCCAAAAGAAAACAAAAAGGCAATTATGTATGATTGCACCAAAATTTTCAAAAAAGTGCTCACCTACGCAATTTCACTACTAATATTGTCTAATTTGGAGCCACTAATTATAACATCTAATGTTAGTGGATAACGTGTCAAACAAAGGTATCTTTTATTTTGTTATGTACATCTACCAATCATTTTAGCTTTCTTTTACTATGTCCTTTTTCCCTATTTATATTTTCATACAAACTTGCTGTTCATTCATCCAACTTTTTAAGAGTAACTAAGAAATTCATTTCTAAAAACATTCTTTTCAACCATAATCAATTAATATATAAGAATCAATATTTGCTTTTTAGTTAATCTGTTTAGCTATTCCATACGTATCAACTTAAATCAATTATTGATTTTACATTATAATAACAATATATATATATATATATATATACACACATATATATTGATGTTAGATAGCTTATAAAATGGTAGGGCCATATAAACACTCTTATCCTATTTCTGTTGGATATACATCAGAATTATAGTGGTAACGAACAACCTCAATCAAATATTGTCGGAAGAAATATTCAGCCCCAACTTCCAACATTTCTGAACCATTATTCTTATTTACTGCAGTACATCATTTTAAACTTCTGATTATAGGAAAGAAACAAAAATCTCATCTAGACATTAAAAATGAAAAAAAAAAAAAGTTCAAATTGAAATAACTCTATGGCCTCAAATTAAGCAGCTTGAATTTCTACTGACTCGTTAATGAATTAAATATATAACTTTCTCAGTAACATCAATTGTGATATCATCAGTTTGAACCTTCAGCCTTGAATCCTCAAATCATTATGCCTTGCATATAGCAGCTTCTAAACTACACATTACTGTTTAGCCTGTTGAAATAATTAAAAAGAAACAAACATATTAATTGCGTTACAAGTATTGAGAAATATAATTTTATTGATGACAAACATAGATATAATGAATAAACATAAAAGATAGTGAATGCTTATACTGAATAAGAAAACAAAAATAGAAGGAAAGGGTGCACCTGTGAATAGAGGAAGGTGCCAAGGATTGCAATGGCAGCACCAAGGGCATTGTTTGGCTGAATTGGTGTGTGGAAGATAATGATGGAAGAGACGATAACCGAGATTCTCTTCATCGTGTTCCCTATGCTAAATGTTAATGGAGAAATCTGATCAAGAGACATATAAGAGACTTGATTGTACAAGTGGTAAAACACACTCTGTGCTGCTACCCACCTGTAAAATTAACAACCCACAAATTCCTTAGGATAACACTTGACAATCACTACATAACAGTTCTTCTAGCTAGAACTATTCTTAAATCAAACAAGAAAACATTTCTTATTCATAGACCCTTTGAAAAACAGTGGTAAATTTCAGGGGAAAGGAAAGAAATTCAAGGAAATTTGCTAAACATGTATATAATGTACAATGTATCCATTCCATTATTCAATATTGATGGTCTAGGATTAGTGAATTACTGACTTATGTCAATCACCACGATCTCCACACACTAGAATGGTTTGAGACTTTGAGTGTATCTTTCCAAAGGATGTTCACTTTATAAATGAATAATTGCATATTGTACAAACAAAAAACTATGAAGCAGTTCCACTAACTTATGGCCTCTTTGGATTGACTCATTTGAGTTTATCTATTGGAATAAACATTTGTGAGACTGTTTGAGAGATTTTAGGGTAGCAGCTTATGACATGTCCATAAGCTGATTTTAGCTTATATTTTTTTTTCCGCTTATATACATAAGCTCTTCAGGGTAGCTTATGAAACCAGCTTATAGCTAATATGAAAACAGTTTTATCTTTTGTTGTAAAAGTAGTTTACATAGAAACACTTGCATGATCAGCACTTATGTTAAAAGGGCTTAATTAAGCTGTTCATCCAAACAAAGCCTTAAAGATATAAAGGATATGAAATGACACTCTACAATGCATTGAGATTTGTAGATTGTTGTGCTAACTTACCAGACAAAATTGGGACCAATCTGAGACACTGCTGTTTGCCAGCCAGCAGCCCACATCTTTGGGCCTTCCACAGCAATAGCAAAAGGGGTGAGAAGCAGTAGAGATAATATGGAGAGGCAAGCATAGTAGTTCATTCCACTAACAGACATTCCTTTCATTCCCTTCTTTGAGAATATATTCCTAAACACAAAGGCCACATTGGATATCATAGCCCCCATAAACCCTGAAACATATGAGACTGGTCAACAAACTACTAATTTAACATCAATGAAGCACACACAGGACACTGATATGTCGACACTGGTATTAATAAGAGAAAATAGAACGATTGAATGTAAGTATATATGTCAGTGTATGTGTCGGATACCAAACACACCTTCAATTGGAAGTGTTAGTGCTATAGTTTTGCATCCTATTATCAACTCAATCTACTATAAACAGAACATAATCAGCATCTGAAAACCAACCATGTAAATAAGTGAATATAGTCTTACCAATCATATTGAAATTAAGTTCAGTGACAGCAGCAAGTGCACAACCTCCAATAATTGGAAGCAGTGAAAGGTAAACTTGTAAAGGGAATGCTTCACCAAGCAAGAATCTTGATACAAGAACACTGAAAGCAGGCTCTCCACTTTTGATTATGTGTGTAAATGAAACTGCAACTTTGGACATACTCACAGTAGCTGCAACATGCCCAATTGTATGTGCCACAGCAACCTGCAGTTTAAATTTCCCATTCAGTACTAAATCATTATTTCTGTACTTCAAAAGCAAGAATCTTAAGAGTTTGTTCTGTTCTAGGGGGACGAGAATTGAATTGAATTGAATGAATCAAATTTGTTAAATAGATTTTGTTCAAAACTAAATTGAACAATCAATTTGAGGTTAAAAATCAATACTCGATACAAAAGTCTCAAATTCTAGTTTTAATATAGACTATGTTTGTTTACAATTTTAGAGAGGAAAAAAAAAATTCTAGAACCAACATAGTTTGGCACATTTAGAAGATAATTGTGTCCCTTAAGCATATGATCATGGTTTGATCCCTGACATGTGCGTATAGTAAAGCACTTGTTGAAAGAGGTCAGCTCCTATAGATCTCCGTATCTTGAAGGATCGGTCTCTGACTTTCTACTGGGGAAAAATTGATTCTAGAATTATATAATTGATTTTTATATATCTAGATATTGTCTAATAGAATTGATTATGCCTCCCAAATTGATTCTAACTTGAAGTTAGAATTCAAAGCTTATGTCTCTACAATTGATTTTTTTACCTCATTTTTTTTTCAACCTACTTTTAGCGAGAATCAATCTTACATACCTACTTCATTCAAAATCAATTTTATCACCGCAGAAACACTTAATTCTGAAGGCAAAATTAACTGTACTCAGAAACATTCATATATGTAAGAATCAATTTGAAGCTTATAAAATCAATTTTTTCATATGATGTGAAAATCAATAAAATTAAGAAAAAAGAAACCAACAGAGATTGCATGCTTACAGGAAACAAGGCCTTCCAAAATTCCAAATTAACTTTAGGGGCCTCAGCAACCCTTGTGGCCCATGAGATTAACATGATGAGAGAACCAGCAGCAAGGGACAAAGTGGAAGTAAGCCAAGGATAAGGAAAAGCATTCAAAACCTTTTTGTTGTAAATATTGAAAACCACATTCAAAGCCCACCAAGTAGCAAAATACAATCCAATTTTGAGTTTTTGAGCTGCTTGTTCTCCTGGTAGGTCAATATTAATCTCCAATGGCTGTGACCTATCTGCTTCATAGGCATGACACTCAGTTTCCCTCCTTGTGAGTTTGGTTGTTGAGAAACTGAAGTTTTCAGTGGATGATATGTAAAGAGGTTTGAGAGAAGACAAAGAGAGGTTATTTGTGTTCTTTCCAACATGGTGAGTAATGGGTAATGTGCATAGTTTAGGCCTTGGAATAGAACAACTTGAGGAAGAAAAGGTGGTAAAGGGTAATGAAGATGTATATTTGACTTGTGATATCATGATGATGATGATTAAACGTACTTGGTTGAAGATGTTTTTTGGTGTGTGTGTTATGATGTTATTTATTTATGGTTTGGTAAGTATAGAAATATAGAATGTGCAAGGAAGAGTAATATAACGATGAATGCGAGGAGAAGAAGGAATATGCGAACAAAGTTGAAGTGGCGGCGAGATTGGTAAACTTTGAAGTTGGTGAGGATAGGGATATGGAAGAGAGAAGTCCAAAGAGAAAACAAGAATGACAACGGTTTTTCCTAGGAAAGGTGGAGACAGGTAGAGGAGTCTTCTATATTTAAACAGGTGGAAACCCTAAACAATGACGAGGCGGTTTGGTAAATATGATGATAGGATAAGAGGATTAAGCAAGAGATAATAAGTTGTTTAACTTTCTTGAGTAAACGACTATAAGTTGTTTATTTTTTGGTTAAAATGTTATAAGTTGTTTATCTTATTTTATGTTTGTCACCCACACTCTTTTAAAAAATTGTTTGTCACACACTCCTTTTATTGTGCTACCTATTCTATGTACTATATATCTTATATACTATGTATATAAAGAAAATAAGTTGTTTTGAGTTGGTTTTTTCTTCTTTTAATTATACCCTAAAACAAATTTGAATATAAGAATGTTATTTTATTGGCGTCATTCAAAAAAATAAGAATGTACATTATATTTGTTATATTTTTTTAAAGATGAAATTCTTGCAGAACCTGTTACTGAACCGTAAAACAGAGCTGAACAGAGTACGTATAACAGTGGTTCAGAAGCAGCAAAATAAAAGACAGAAAGTAAAAAACACAGGTTATTTGTTAACCCAGTTCGGTAACAAACACACCTACATCTGGAGGTTACCAAGCCAGGAAGGAAATCCACTATAATAGTATCAATTCGAACTATTGTGTAAACAGCCCCTGTTTCATAGCCTTCTCACTTAATCACTACCCGTGGTATTTCTACCTAGGAACTCCTAGATATAAGACCCCTCTTACTTCCTACCAATTAATCACTGCCCCAGTGATTTTAAACTCTAAACAGACAAAGATGAAGACACTCTTCAAAACATAATCAGTCACTCTTGCTTAAAAGCTTCAAGTGATTACAACTCAATAAACTAAACCAGATCTAAACAAATGAGTGGTGTACAGAAACACAACACAAAGCTTACAGACTCAAAACCTAAGACTCTTTCAATGATAGCTTTGGTTGAGATGATTTTCTTCAATGACAGCGTCCTCTATTTATAGCTTCAGCAGCAACATAATCTTGAGCCAAATCCTTCAAAGATATATTTCCAAAATACTTTAGAAACATATAGAAGCAATTTCTTTTCTAGAAATATATTTTCCAAAGATTTCTTTGAAAATATATTCACAAATAATTGAATCCAATCTTCAGAAAATATCTTGCGAAATTCTTCTTCCTTCTAGAAACGCAGCTTGAAGAATTCTTCAATTAAATCTACAAAAGATCATGTGAGAAAATTAACAGCTCCAAGGCACAAATAACAGAACGCAGAAAACCAGCTTCTGAAGTTCTGTGTCTGAACACTCAGCTTCTGAAGGCTGCGTCTGAACATTCAGCGTCTGAAGGTTGCTTCTGAACAGTAGGTCTGAAGGTCAGCTTCTGAACAATGCGTATGAAGTACTGTTCAGCTTCTGAAATCCCAGCTTCTGAAGTACTGTTCAGCTTCTGAAGTACTGTTCAGCTTCTGAAATACCCAGCTTCTGAAGTACTGTTCACAAATGAGGATCAGCTTCTGAAGACGCACATATTGCTTGCATATTTGATTTTAACAAACATGAAGCCAACAACCAAATATCCAACAATCTCCCCCTTTGACAAATTTTTGGCTAAAATCAATTTGAGCACAAAGAGACACACAAAGCAAATTCTTCACACAATACAAGTACGCAACGACGTAGTAACCAAAAACAACAGAGTCAGCAGCGGATAATTCACTAAGTTTCACACAAAGACTCCCCCTGAAAACATATCATTCAGCAGCAGCAGCTTTTGAAATAGATCAGCTTCCAGTTCTGAGCACATAAATCAGCATCTGATAGGAAACACATAAACTCCCCCTGAAACATAACATTCAGGAACCAACAGAGACTCCTACTCCCCCTGAACTACTGAAACAGATACACATGAACAACTCCCCCTGAACACAGAGACTCCACCTGAACTACTGAACTGCTTCTGAAACAACTATACTTTTCTCCCCCTTTTTAGCCAAACAATTTTGACAAAAATAACCATGTAATCACCAGGATAGAAACACAGAGAAACAACAGAGTTTACAAAGGGAACACACCCAGAAAATTATTCAGAGGTTATAAACACCATCACAGCACCATACATATCAGTGACACTTCTCAGACCAGCAGAATCACACAAACATAGTACCCACACACAAAGTCTCCACAGAAGAACAAAAACAATCTTCAGACTCAGCATCAGAGGCTGTTTTATCATCAGACACACATTCAGATGCTGCTTAGTCAAGTGTGCTTTAGGCACATTCAGAATCTTCTTCCCAGCAATCTGCTTCTCAAGATCAACAATTCTCTTCATGATGTCTTGCTCAACATTATCCTCAGACTCACTAGGATCCACTTCCTTTCCTTTTAGTGCCTTCTTCTTTGGGACAGGGACCACCACCTTGCTCCAGACTTTAGATGGTCTAGCAACATCACTCTTCTTAGCAACAGGGGTAGGCCTGCTGGCAGCAGCAACAACCTTTCCTTTCCTATTCTTCAGCCTCTTGTCAACACTTTCACATTTTGGTCTCCATACCTTCTTGACATTGACTACAACAGGTTCAGATTTTCTTTGCTGAAAGTGCTTGGGGTATCCATGCAGCTTGTAACAGAATGGCTTTATGTGCCCCTTTTTACCACAGTGATGACATACCCAAGGACGAGATGCCCTCTTGCTCTTAGATCCCTGAGGTTGGTTCTGGTGTTCCAACTTAGGTTTATTCATCATTGTATCACATGTTTTAACAGCAGCAATGAACCTTTTAGCTGGATTTTGTTGTTTGTTGTTCAAGGTCCTATCATCAAATCATATACCATTTGGTTTCCCTTGGTTCTAACTCTCCAATATTTCTTCAAGCATATCAGTATCAGTGTTCAACATTCTGACTTGCTTCTTCATGTGTTCAAGTTGAGAGTTCAGCTGGGTTACCTCATCTTTGAGATCAGAAATTTGCTCTAAGTGTTCACTTCTTTCAGCAAGCAGTTGACTGATAGTCTTCTTCTGATTTTCTAATAACTTGCAAACTTCTTCATTTCTGAGGTATAGTTCTTCATAAGAGGCAGCTGGTTCTTCAAAAGACAATTCTTCATCACTGGATTCAGTATCAGATGATGTTTCAGAACCTGATGGTGTTTCAGAACCTGATTGTGCTTCTGAACACATATCTTCATCATTAGTCATGCATCTACCAGTAAAGGCAGCAACATGTTTGGCTGATTCATTCCTCACTTCTCCTTCTGAGTCATCTTCATCAGACCAAGACACATCCAAACTTTTCTTCTGATTCTTAAGATATGTGGCACATTCTGTCCTGATGTGGCCATATCCTTCACACTCATGACATTGAACACCTTTGGATTGATTGCTTTTCTCATCAGTTCTTGTCTTCTGCTTCAGAATCTTCTTAAATTGTTTACTCAACATCACAAGATCCTTTGATATGCTTTCATCATTTGCTGCAAAAGCAACACCTTTCCCTTTCTTATCAGTTATGGCTATTTCAAAATTCTGAAGAGATCCTATCAATTCCTCAACCTTCATGTTGGAGATGTCATGTGCTTCCTCAATGGCAGTCACCTTCATGTCAAATCTCTTGGGTAGAGATCTGAGAATTTTTCTCACAAGTTTCTCATCAGACACTTTTTCTCCAAGTGAATCAAATGAGTTAGCCATGTCCAGAACATTCATATAAAAGTCTTGTATGTTCTCATCCTCCAACATTCTGAGATTTTCAAACTTGGTGGTGAGAAGTTGAAGTTTGGACAATTTTACCTTGGAAGTGCCTTCATGAGTAGTTTTAAGAATCTCCCAAGCATCCTTAGCCACAGTGCACTGCTTGATCAGTCTGAACATATTCTTGTCCACTCCATTGAATATAGCATTCAAGGCTTTGGAGTTTCCAAGAGCCAATTCATCTTCATCTTTGGACCACTATTCCTATGGTTTCAACACAGTTGTCTTATTTTCATCTTTGCCAAGCACAACAGGATGTTCCCAACCTTTCAGAACTGCTTTCCAGGTCTTGCTATCTATGGATTTAAGGAAAGCACTCATGCATGATTTCCAATAATCATAGTTGGAACCATCCAACAGAGGTGGTCTGTTCACAAATCCTCCTTCTTTCTCCATAATGCCAGAAAATACCTTCCCTGGAGCTCTCCCTAAAATAGGCAGGGTGCCTGCTCTGATGCCAATTGAAATTCTGGCAGAACCTGTTACGGAACCATAAAACAGAGCTGAACAGAGTACGTATAACAGTGGTTCAGAAGCAGCAAAATAAGACAAAAAGTAAAAAACACAGGTTATTTGTTAACCCAGTTCGGTGACAAACACACTTACATCTGGAGGCTACCAAGCCAGGAAGGAAATCCACTATAATAGTATCAATTCGAACTACTGTGTAAACAGCCCCTGTTTCACAGCCTTCTCACTTAATCACTACCCGTGGTATTTCTACCTAGGAACTCCTAGATATAAGACCCCTCTTACTTCCTACCAATTAATCACTTCCCGAATGATTTTAAACTCTAAACAGACAAAGATGAAGACACTCTTCAAAATATAATCAGTCACTCTTGCTTAAAAGTTTCAAGTGATTACAACTCAATAAACTAAACCAACTCTAAACAAATGAGTGGTGTACAGAAACACAGCACAAAGCTTACAGACTCAAAACCTAAGACTCTTTCAATGATAACTTTGGTTGAGATGATTTTCTTCAATGATAGTGTCCTCTATTTATAGCTTCAGCAATATCATAATCTTGAGCCAAATCCTTCAAAGATATATTTCCAAAATACTTTAGAAACATATAGAAGCAATTTATTTTCTAGAAATATATTTTCCAAAGATTTCTTTGAAAATATATTCACAAATAATTGAATCCAATCTTCAGAAAATATCTTGCGAAATTCTTCTTCCTTCTAGAAACGCAGCTTGGAGAATTCTTCAATTAAATCTACAAAAGATCATGTGAGAAAATTAACAGCTCCAAGGCACAAATAACAGAACGCAGAAAACCAACTTCTGAAGTTCTGCGTCTGAACACTCAGCTTCTGAAGGCTGCGTCTGAACATTCAGCGTCTGAAGGTTGCTTCTGAACAGTGCATCTGAAGGTCAACTTCTGAACAGTGCGTCTGAAGTATTGTTCAGCTTCTGAAATCCCAGCTTCTGAAGTACTGTTCAGCTTCTGAAGTCCCAGCTTCTGAAATACCCAGCTTCTGAAGTACTGTTCACAAATGAGGATCAGCTTCTGAAGACGCACATATTGCTTGCATATTTGATTTTAGCAAACATGAAGCCAACAACCAAATATCCAACAAAAGATATTATATTTGTTATATTGTTGGTATCATTGAAAAAGATTATAGTTTTTTACAACATGAAAGTGCAAAATATCTATTATCTATTCCTATAATTTTGATCAAAATCAAAATAATTTTAATCAAAATTTCATAAAAAATATTGTTCATAATTTATACGCATTAACGTAATAGGAAGACGAGACAGACATACGCGGAGTGCCCGTCTAAGGCTAGTTATCTTTATAGTTATAAAATTGTAATTTTATATTCTGTTTTTTTTAAAAGAATATACTCCTCTCTTTTTAACACTATATTCAACACTCGTTTTCTCGATAAAATCATTGTGAGTCCCACTACTTTAAATGAGACTTATTTCCAAAGTATAAAACTCATGTATATTTCACGAATAAAATAGTAGATATTAAAGTGTTAGGAAGGATGTTTTTTTTTGTTTTTTTTATCTTATCTTATCTTATCATTTTAACTTACAAAATAATAAACTAAGATATAAACATTGGTTAAAAAAAAGGCTAAACATTGTGCCCCACATTTTTTAAGTGATAGCTTTTTCATTAGGAATAGCTTATATCAAAATAATATATTTTACTGATTCATTTATTAATTAAATACACTAAAGTCATCAAAACTCGATATCATCGATATTTAAAACTAGTTATTTTGATACTTCTCTCAAAATCTTATTTCTCTTTCTCTCTTGTAAGCCGTCACTAAAACCCTTGTTTTTTCTCCTTCATCTACCAAAGAGGGGTGATTTATGGTCAATTGTTTGTTGGAATATTTTATTATTTAATTATATTCCGATATCATTATGTGGGCAAATATCGTAATAATAATTATATTAGCTATTTATCAATTGTGTGCCTTAATTGATTAGTGATCAAATTAAGTAATAAGGCTATTAGATTTTTAATTGGATAATTAATTAAATATTTAATTAGTTGATATGGACTCAAAGTGGATGTCTGGATAACCCATTAACAGAATAATGGGAAACCCTAATGGTCATCCAATATAAAAGAGGTTATGGTCCTCAATACACCGTACACGGCAAACTCTCTCTTCACCCCATCTGAAGAGAACTTGAGGCATAAAGAGACCGGTTGAGGAAGAACCAAATCAGTCGCCACTAACCCTTGTTGTTTGTTTCAGATCACAATGTCGCAGATCCTAGTTTATATATATGTCGCATATATTATGCAATGTACGTGCCAACTGAGTTAAGCTCACAAGGACAATTTTAAATTGGCTTTAATTAGTCAATATATTTTCTTTACGTATTGATTGGTCAACATCTGACTATATGTTCATTATTTTTAAATTTTTTGGTGTAAATCGAGTATCCTTCACGCACAATTGTGAAAACTAATCTCTCGAGTATTGTATGACTCAAATGGGCAGAAATTCTCCCTAATAGTTTTAGCTTGCTGCTTATTATTTTTAATTTAGCTGCTAATAAATTTTATGGATTTCTCCATGAAGTGCCACCCTACTTTTGAGAGCTTGATTTTGCAATGTCAAAGCTTTGTTTGGATATCTTAAAATAAACGGAGCGGAATTGTACATAGTGAAATGGGGTCGAAGAGAGTGGACAAATATTCTATTCCTTTGTTTTGATATGTTATAATGGAATGGAATAAAGCTTTGGAAAATGGACAGAATGAAATAAATTATAATTCTATATTCCCTTTTAGTCCTTATTTAAAAACACTTATTTAAAATATATTTTAATAAAATAACTTCAATTACAATTACAAGTATATTAGTTTCTATGAAATTTCATTTTCTTCCTTTTTTCTTTTTTATATTCACTCACTAATAACAATTATATAGTGACCATTTTCAATAGGCAGTTTCAACCCCATAAAGTATCAACTAATAACCAAAATGAGCTCATAACCCCATAATGATAAATCATACAAAATAAATTTTATCCAAGCGTAAAAAAATAAAAAGAAGAAATGGTGACGAAATAACAAACTATATGAGAATCAGTGAAGAGAATGATGCTCACCAAGTAAACTAGGTATACTCAGACAACGTGCTGTCAATTCAGATGTGTCTGCACTACATTACCTCCTGCTCACCTAGCCTTATTGCCTGCAAGCGACTCAAGAACTCTCACAAGGTAGCTAGACCTTACAAGAGCCATGTTCGTGCCATCCACTTCTTCGTAAACCTCCTCCAAATAAGCACCTATCAAATCAACCATCAGCTCGTCCCCCGCCTATATGCTCAACTTCTCATCATGGTCTAGGAGATGATCCTCGATGGAAAGATACAATAGACATGACACATCATTCAGTGTTATTGTCATCTCTCTAACCGAAAGATGAAAGGTAGGTGTCTCATCATGCAACCTCTCGACAAAGGTTGTCAACAAGCTGCCATCAATTATGATATAGCTTGTACGCGTAAGAGATGTAAATCCACTGCCTCTGATGGCATTTCTGAACCATTGAGTATTCGGCTCTGCCAACTTGAAGATCTTCTTCCCGTTGTTGATGCGCTTTAAAGTTTGACGAAACTGTAAAAGAAAAAATCTATTTAACCCCCCCCCCCCCCCCCCCCCCACACACACACACACACACACACACACATATGTGTGTGTGTGTGGCCACGTGGTACACATACAATTCAAGGATTGACGTGTCCTCTAGACCACCGGGATATGAATCATGAGCGGACAACAATGTATAATGCATCTCATATCCTCCTGCTCCTCTGCCTCCTCCTGTTGGGCCTCTACTCTCTCAGGCTCAAGGACACGCTCATGATCTAGCACCTGAGGCGGTTCGGGTATGTCATATCTAGCCTTACTCACCTGGTCCTACATAGCCGTCTGCTCTCGGTCGGGGCTTGCCTCTAACACGATCGGGGTGTGCCTCCCCATTTGAATGAAATACAAAAAAAAAACATAAACAAATCAATATATTGAAGAAAATTTCAAGAGAAATCAAAATTCAGCACACTTGACTCGTTTCAGATTTATAATATGAATTCCTGAACAATATGTTTCAGATTATATAATATAAAATAGACCAATACCTAGAAGAAAAATAGAAAGTTAAACACTAAATGTTTGAAGAAATGCAAACTAACTTTTTGTTAAGTGATGGAAAAGGTTTCAAATATGATGTATTCGAGCAACTCGACTTCAAGAACGACACAAAGTAGCAAAGTTCTAATTTTGGGAGTCTGTAAGGGCTAAATGTGAAAATAGAGAAATAAGGTAAGGGTTTTGAGATGATTTATATATGGGTATATTTCAGATTATATAAGCTAAAACGTGTTTTTCGGCTTCAGATTATACAATCTAAGAGATGAGATAAAGATGAACATAAGCTACAGAACCAATTGTACAAGTGAGCTTGAGATTTTTTCTACCCAATTTTTTTTTTGCAGTCCCAATTTTTTTTTAAAACCCATAACCCTTTGTTCATCCAAATCTAAAATTATCCATTCCCTTTGTTCACCCTTATGCTACAAAACCCAGCAATCTCCGTCAATGAGAATCAACATTTGCCACATGTTCAAAATTACCAAGCATATACGTAAGTTCCTCAAAACTCGAATCCAATCCTCTATGCACGAATTGGTTTGTTGAAGAAAAAGACTGAGCTTGTTTTCTTGAATCTCAATTTCTAAACTGAAAAAGAGAAATGGGTTTCGAGGTTAATCAATTTCTTTGTTTTGATTTCAAATGGGAAAATCAATTTTCGAATCAAGGAGGATGGTGATGGTGATGGTCTATGAAGATGATAGGGATTGTTTCAGATTTGATCTGAGATTTGTTGGGTCAGATTCGATCTCGGGGGAAAGAAGATGAAGCTTCAAGAAGAAAATTAATTAATGGGGGAAAGGAAGGTGATGATGGGGTTGAGATTTTTGGGACGTGAGGTCGAGATGGGAAATTGGGAAGGGAAGGATGAACATGAAGAACATTGGAAAGATGAAGATGGAGTTTTGAATTTAATTCATTTTAGTTTTTTATTTTAATTTAAGTTATTTTATTTTAATTCTAAAATATATTTTCAACTGTTTAAATAAATGTAAATCAAAATAAAAGCCATGTGAAAATAAATTTAATAATAAAAGTAAAAAATTACACCGTCAGCATGTCACGTGTGCAAATTCTGCTGACATGTTTACATGAGGACCAAATCTGGAAGAATCTGAAATGACTCGGATAAAATCTAAACATTTTTTTAAAAAAGACTAAAATCAGAATTCGCTAATATTACAAGGACCAAAAACAGTATTAACCCAATTTTTTTATGAATTCAATTTCACAATATACCAATTATTCCCGAATGATTAGTCACAATAACAGCTTTAAACTGGCAACAATTTTAGTAAATTTTCGACAATTAATATTCGGAAAAAAAATCAACCAAGTTGAAGCAATTTGATTTTTAATAAGATTCTTATTATTGTATTATTTTGAAGTTTTAAATCGCCTTTTTTAGTTGAGTAACTAGAAATTTATCTTTTAACGTGAATAAATGGGGTGTCTGGGGTTCGAACCCCGAGCCATTTAGTCAAGTATCTAGAAATTCATCCCTTAAAGTGAATAAATGGGATGTCCGAGGTTCGAACCTCCGGCCCTGCATATATTATGCAATGTACGTACCAACTGAGTCAAGCTCACAAGGACAATTTTAAATCGGCTTTAATTAGTCAATATATTTTCTTTACAAATTGATTGGTCAACATCTGACTATATGTTCATTATTTTTAATTTTTTTGGTGTAAATCGAGTATCCTTCACACACAATTGTGAAAACTAATCTCTCGAGTATTGTATGACTCAAATGGGCAGAAATTCTCCCTAATAGTTTTAACTTGCTGCTTATTATTTTTAATTTAGCTGCTAATAAATTTTATGGATTTCTCCATGAAGTGCCACCCTACTTTTGAGAGCTTGATTTTGCAATGTCAAAGCTTTGTTTGGATATCTTAAAATAAACGGAGCGGAATTGTACATAGTGAAATGGGGTTGAAGAGAGTGGACAAATATTATATTCCTTTGTTATGTTATAATGGAATGGAATAAAGCTTTGGAAAATGGACGGAATGAAATAAATTATAATTTTATATTCCCTTTTAGTCCTTATTTAAAAACACTTATTTAAAATATATTTTAATAAAATAACTTCAATTACAATTACAAGTATATTAGTTTCTATGAAATTTCATTTTCTTCCTTTTTTTTTCTTTTATATATTCACTCACTAATAACAATTATATAGTGACCATTTTCAATAGGCAATTTCAACCCCATAAAATATCAACTAATAACCAAAATGAGCTCATAACCCCATAATGATAAATCATACAAAATAAATTTTATCCAAGCGTAAAAAAAATAAAAAGAAGAAATGGTGACGAAATAACAAACTATATGAGAATCAGTGAAGAGAGTGATGCTCACCAAGTAAAATAGGTATACTCAGACAACGTGTTGTCAATTCAGATGTGTCTGCACTACATTACCTCCTGCTTACCTAGCCCTACTGCCTGCAAACGACTCAAGAACTCTCTCACAAGGTAGCTAGACCGTACAAGAGCTCTGTTCGTGCCATCCACTTCTTGGTAAACCTCCTCCAAATAAGCACCTATCAAATCAACCATCAGCTCGTCCCCCGCCTATATGCTCAACTTCTCATCATGGTCTAGGAGACGATCCTCGATGGAAAGATACAGTAAACATGACACATCATTCAGTGTTACTGTCATCTCTTTAACCGAAAGATGGAAGATAGGTGTCTCATCATGCAACCTCTCAACAAAGGCTGGCAACAAGCCGTCGTCAATTATGATATAGCTTGTACGCGTAAGAGTTGTAAGTCCACTGCCTCTGATGGCATTTCTGAACCATTGAGTATTCGGCTCTGCCAACTTGAAGATCTTTTTTCCGTTGTTGATGCGCTTTAAAGTTCGACGAAACTGTAAAAGAAAAAATCTATTTAAACCCCCACCCCACCCCCCACATATGTGTGTGACCGCGTGGTACACATACAAGTCAAGGATTGACGTGTCCTCTAGACCACCGGGATATGAATCTTGAGCGGACAACAATGTATAATGCATCTCATATCCTTCTGCCTCTGCATCCTCCTGTTGGGCCTCTACTCTCTCAGGCTCAAGGACATGCTCATGATCTAGCACCTAAGGCGGTTCGGGTATGTCACGTCTAGCCTTACTCACCTGGTCCTACATAGCCGTTCGCTCTCGGTCGGGGCTTGCCTCTAACACGATCGGGGTGTGCCTCCCCATTTGAATGAAATAAAAAAAACATAAACAAATCAATATATTGAAGAAAATTATGAGACAAATCAAAATTCAGCACACTTGACTCGTTTCAGATTTATAATCTGAATTCCCTAAACAATATGTTTCGGATTATATAATATAAAATAGACCAATACCTAGAAGAAAAATAGAAAGTTAAACACTAAATGTTTGAAGAAATGCAAACTAACTTTTTGTTAAGTGATGGGAAAGGTTTCAAATATGATGTATTCGAGCAACTGGACTTCAAGAACGACACAAAGTAGCAAAGTTCTAATTTTGGGTGTCTGTAAGGGCTAAATGTGAAAATAGAGAAATGAGGGAAGGGTTTTGAGATGATTTATATATGGGTATATTTTAGATTATATAATCTAAAGCGTGTTTTTCGGCTTCAGATTATACAATCTGAAAAGTGGTAAAATGGAAAAAACAAAGGGCATGTGTGAGGCTTGGAGAATGGGAAAATAAGTTCTCTAATAATATAGCAAATTTAATGGATTTTTATTTTGATGGAACAAGAAAATTGTTAGGTTTCACTTTGACGTGGTACTACTACCTCCATCTTTAAATATCAAATCTTTGTTTTTCTTACTAAAGAATGCTTATAACATTTCATTCATCTTAGATATAAAATCTTATAACTAAACAATTTGACTCAAGTGGTTAGTGAACTCCACCAAATGACTAATTGTTCAAGAGAATCTAAGTTCAATTTTTGGATGAAACAATTTCTGACATGACTTTACTTGCTTTCTGGTCGAACTCTATTAATAAGATCCATTTTCCCTCGAAACTGGAAGATTAACACACACAAAATTGTCTTATTGGCAAAATTATGAAAATTAAAAAAATTGATAGAAAAAAGTTTGCCCTATATGAAAAATAATTAGTTTATATTTCCATCATGTGTATTATTGGTTGTGGAAAACTATGTACAATGACTAAAAATATGTTAATAAATAAATAATGCTACTAAAAATTTGAAAGAGTACCGTAAAAAGGATAAAGAAAAATATCAAGACAACCTTACAACTGGGTCGTGCTAACTAGTTAATTAAGCAACAAAAGTCAATTTTGTATTGAAACAGAACATTTTTGACACTTTTAAGACTTACTACATAAATTTCAAGATATTTTTACCATATTTATTTTCTTAACCATTGCTTTTAAAGATACATGTTAACATTTTTCTAATTTTAAATATGAAAGTAGTAATAACTTTTTTTTTGGTGAATGAAGTAGTAATAACTAATACTACCCCGTTCCTTTTTAATTGTCACTTTTGACATTTTACATAAATCAAGACAATCAATAAATGTTACTACTTTTGATATAACAATTTTTACTTTTACTATGATAATCTTATTCATTTAATATCTAATTTCATATATTTTTTTCTCTGCAATAAATAATTAAGGGTAACATTGGTAAAACATTAATGTTGCATTGAACTTTGAAAATGACAATTAAATAATAACAAATTTTTTCTTAAAAAGAGACAATTAAAAAGAAACGGAGGGAGGATCACCTTATAATTGGACAATGAATGAGATGCCCAAAAAAGAGAAAATAGAGAAGTGTGGACGAGAGTGAGAAATGTATCCATGTTCCGTTAAAAGTCGAAAAGTGACAGAAGATATGTAAAGGTAAATGAAAAAAAGAAAGCCACAATTTGAATGACATAAAATCAAGAGAAATGATAATTGAACAACCATTTTGTGATAATTTATTTGACAACTTTCTCTCTCATACTCATATTATATGTTTTACTTTATCTCTCTATTGCTTTGATTTTTGTGTCAATATCTACTTTTTTTTGTAAATCTACGATTGTCAAATAAGTTGTCAACCAAATGATTGTTTAAATAACAGATGTCTAATATCATTACACCAAATTCCATAAAAAGAAAAATCATTACACCAAATAGATATCCCAAACAATTTTACTCATGATTGAACGAACAAGCACGTATAAATATGTAATCCATAACAATTACTACTTCCTTTGAGCGTGAACAAAACAATAAGTTAGGTCGTTTGATTATCAAATTCCTACTGTTCGTTAACACCATAATTATACAATCTATAGAGCATTGGAGAGACAGGATCATATCCAATGGTACAACCACTCAGAATGATGAAAATACTAAGAAAAAAATATCTGTAAACTCCCCCCCAAAAATGGAAATGCTTCAAAGATGTTTAACCAGCAGTAAATATTTCTACAATTGATTGTAATATTGAAGCTTTAACTATTCAATTCCTTCAACCTTCAGGAAGTAAGCAGCTACTGCAAGTAGGATGATAAATATTGCAATCCACAAGCTCAGTCCTCCTCCTTAAAACAAGAAAAAACAAATAAGAAACAATGTGTAATGTGCTAAATAGGCCACGCCACTCGATACACAATCAATGAAACATCCGAGTGTGGAAGATTATATATATCTTGAACTATGCATCCTATATTTCATTGATAATTTCATATTTTATTTATTTAATATCATGTTGGTAACAAATTTTCACAGATGTTTAAGCCAACAGAAAAGTTGACTCATTCATATATAGCAGGAATTGAAATTTTTTTAGGCTGGCCATCTATAGAGACAGACATGCTTTTAATTAAGTAATAAAAGTCGAATACTAATATAGGGCTATTCACAGTACATACACTATTGTATACATCACACATATTAAATAAATCATCACCATGTTCAGGAACCAGATATCCATATCAGGCGAAGTGAGTGCTTAACTTTCGACTTACTACAAATATTTGGTCATTCAACAAAATTTCGGCACAAGCATATCCAATGGTTATATTCATTTTTTTTTTATTTGCATAAAACAATTTTTTATTCCAATTTTTTTATTTGCATAGAACAATTTTTATTCCAATGCTACCATATTTTAATTAAGCTATTTCAACAAAATCTATGGAATTCAATTTGCCACTTCAGGTTCTCCAATGGATAGAAAAATAAGAATATGTTCATTCTACCTATGGAATCCTTTTAAATACCCCCATTGGAAATGCTCTAACATTCAAGGTTTATTAAATCTGATAGGAAAAAAGGATTACAAAAATTATTATGAGCAGTGCAAACCTTTTCTAAATCTGTAAATCAAGAAGATGTGTTATAGCACTATCAACTCAAAAATCATGAAATAAGCACATACCATTTTTCTTCTCTTCAATTATTGTTACCCTCGCACTTGAATCCATGGATACAGAAGCCAATGCCCTGAATATAGAAGCCACAACTATGACTAAAATACCTTCACACAGGGCATAAACAGTAGATTTATAGCAAAAAAAAAAAAAATTCATTACAAACCTTGAATCAGGGGAAAATGCTAAAGCAGTTACTATACCAAGGTGAGCCTTTTTTTATCATTGTCTGAATCTGCATATTTGTTGAATTTACAATTACAATGTCTCCTTCAGGTGTTCCGCTACATATCAACCCACCAAAACAAAAGATGTAAGTTTTTGTATAAAATGCACTCTTGAGGTCTGAAGGTAAACCACAAAAATTAAGTCATCACTTTTTTTTTTTCTTTGAAAAAGTATTACGTTGCCACTTGCTTCCAGGTAGCTTAAGAAAAAGACAATGGTGCCATTGCAAGTACCAGAAGAATAAAGAATAAATATGTAGCGGCTTCTATGGTGGACAAGTCAAACATGTGGTTCACTGTGGACAATTATTATTTAATATTGGATTAATCTAATCTTCAAGATGTTATCATACACCCTCCACACATTATTCCTCCCAAAATCTCTACACAACTCTCCTTCCACTCACTGTCCACTGTAACACCGCCTTCAAAATCCTTCTCGCTCATCCACAAGCACCCCGTTGCTTAACCATCCATTTTTCTATAATAAGAGAAAAAAAAAATTCTTGCAATGTGTAGGATTTGAAAATGAAAATGGGATCGGCTTGTTTATAATCTTCTTCTGATTTTTGAAAAAACAATGATTTTGGTACTCACTCAAACCAGAGTGGTGGTTGTCTTAATTTTTTTATTAGCTTTAATTTTAGAGTGAATGGAAATCAGTTCGAACAGGTTAAAATAGTTCTTGAATTTTACAAATTAATAAATATATCTTTAAAATTGTAATATGTTATGTTAATGGTATTTTGGTTAACTTTTTTGTAAGTAGTCTAGTGGCTAGATTTTCATCATTTAAGGTAAATAAGTGAGAAATTTGTGGTTCAAACTCAACCCCTGCATATATGTATTTTCGTTAACTTATCTTGTTAGATGTTCCTGACATATTATGTTGAATGAATAGACTGTGAATAAAATTTATGAAATAAACATTATTTAACGTGTTTGAATCTCGAGCTGACACTCATCAACTTCTGTATAATTTAATTCAACTTTCACGATAAAAAAAATTCAATTCAACTTTCATCTATAATTTTTGGACGACTATAAAGTGACAAACTAGATAATTTTATTTTATACTTCTTTTTCTTACTATTGGTAATGGTAGATAAGGTGCAATGTGTGTGTATATTTTTTCTTTCTCTTGGAGTAGTGGTATACTTGGTAGTTAAAAACAATACTTATGAAAAGGATATAGGATGTGATGCTCGATAGTTCAATGGTACTAGTTAGACTATCATTGTTTTAAATTACTTATGATTTGCCAAAATTTGGAAGAAAAAACAATTCCCACTATGCATAAACTTCGGATATTCACAGGCAGTTTTGTTGAGCCAAATGTCCTCAAAAGCATATACATTTCAAGTCTACAAGAGAAGAGATGCCTAGTGGAACCAAATATTCTAAACTATATGAATATATACATTGATTACTTTACATACAACCTCTATTCTATTTTAACTTGTATTGTTTTCTTGTGGTAATAATTAATTTATTAGCACTCTGTCACAATTGTATGCTTCTCTTCTTCTGTGCTTGGTGATTGGCTCTTCAATGCTGATGAAAGTGCAGCTACAACCTCTCCAACTGTCAAGAAAAGGTAATATGCTCTTATGACATCATTAGCTTCATCTGCTTTTTTCAGCTTTTCAATTACCTCAGCTAGAGGATTCACTAATACAAGCTGCCATAAGTTGTCCAATTAGCCATAGTTGATATATGGGTTTTAAACTTTCAAGGTATGTAGATCAATAAATTTGTCAAATTTCAGCAATCTTACCTCAGCACCCTTCATTTTTAATGTTACTTCTAACTCCTTGAAAAGTGAGACTCCACTTGTGTCTATGGAACTCACAGCTGAAAATGCAAAGATCATATCATTGGTACATAAACAATATATATATATATATATATATATATATATATATATATATATATATATATATTCCCAATTCCAATTTTATAGTACAGTCCCAAAATTTGTTGGAGTTACCTGACATTTCAAGAATCACATATTGAAGGCATAAGTTTTCTGTTCTAGTATCCTCTTCTTCTATCCATCGTAATATCCTAAAAATAAATGGTTTGGTTTAATAACTGAGAAAACAATATACAATGCAACTAAAAAGGTTATACAAAGTTGACAAAATTGGTTATGATGAAACCAACCTCTCATGGAGATACGTAATGTTAGCAAAATTGATTGGAGCTTCTATACTTAAAATAAGAAAACCAGGTACTCTTGTAGCTTCTTTGTAATGGTGAAGGATTTTATATATGTTTGTCGTTGGTATGTTCCCCAACATCGCCGTCTTAGGCCTTGTAATTTGCAGTAGTATCCTAAAAATTGATAATCCAACCTGATCAACAAGATAAGCATCTTGTTAACCATAATGATTGTCCTAAGATATTTTTTTTGTTTTAATATGTTTTTAGTCCTTGCAAATATATCACATTTTGTTTTTAATTAGTCCACTTAATTTTTCAAATATACCACTTTTGGCTTTTGGTCTATTTTGTTTTGGTCCATGTAAAATTTGATAATATTGGAATTAATCCCCATAATATGTATAACACTTTATTTTACTCCCTCAAATATTGGTTGATAAGGACTAAAATTTCAATATTTCAAATTTTATCGGGACTAACAAAACAACAATATCCAAAAATAAAAAGTGACATGTTTGGAAGGACTACAAGCAAAAAGTGATATATTTGCAAATAACAAGGCAAAAAGCGATATTTTATACCAATTTGCAAACAAAAGTGTTAACTATTTTCCCATATCAAATATCTTTTGGGTTATAGACATTCCACTTGTTTAACTCTACGATGCACATATGATTTATGCAAAATGAAAATGGTTCTTATGTTATCATAGACTACAAAGCTTATGATTGTGAGAGGATTAATACTGTTATATGGATAACAAAATGGTAGGATCATTTCTCGGATCCTGCGTATGCAGGAGCTTAGTGCCCCGGGCTGCCATTATATAGATAACAAAATTACATTAATATTAAGTCCATAAAATTATGATGTTTCTTGAGTAAGCATTTTAAGACAAATTGTAGAACTCGTTGATGGACTTGTTGGAATATTTAATTATAATTTAATTAATTATTATATTCCAATGATTATTATATGGGCATGTATATCTATTTTTAATTATATTAGCTATTTATCTTTTAAGGGCCTTAATTGATTAGTGATCAAATAATGAAAAAGGCTTATCAGATTTCTATTAAAAACAATAATTAGTTATTTAAGGGATATGGGCTTGGATACGAGTGGATGTCTGGATGGTCCATTAACGGAATAATGGGAAACTCTAATGGCCATCCAATATAAAAGAGGCTATGGTCCCCAATATACCGTACAATTGCAAAACCGCTCTTCTCCCCATCTGAAGCGCATAAAGGCATAAGGGTACAGGTTGAGGAAGAACCAAACCAGCCGCATAAGGGTACAGGTTGAGGAAGAACCAAACCAGCCGCCGCTGACCTTGCTGTTGTTTCAGATTGCTGCTGCCGGAAAACTCCTTTGTCATGGATCCAGGTATTCCTATGACTTTGAAATTTGAATTTCAATAAATCAAACATGTTGTATCTGATCATAAACGTGTGTTCAATTCTTGCTTTCGCTGATGATTGTTAATTTAAATAAATTGAACCTGTTTATGAAATAGAATATCTAACAAGTGGTATCAGAGCCACCTTCATGTTTGATTATTGGGATTAATTGAGTTCTCTGTTTTGTTTTTCAATTTTTTATAAACCCTACTTTCATGAATTTTGAAATATCAATTACGGTTGTATATAATTATGAGTGAAATTGTGTTATAATAATCGCTTTTGATTCTGGAACCGTCTTGATCGCAATTAAATCCTTATAATACGGTATGTTCGCTTTTGATGAAAAAAAAAAGTAATTGAAACACCTTTCAATAAGAAAAGGATCTTAATCCTTATACACCTAAGCAGCGAACATATAATTGTTTCTTCTTTTCTTTGTTTTATGCCAATCGCTTTTCAATACGGCAGTTGTTTTCTTTTTGTTGACCAATCGTTTTTTTGTTGGCCAATCGCTTTTAAATATGCCAATCGCTTTTTTGATGGCAGTTGTTTTCTTTTTTTATGCCAATCGCTTTTCAATCTGGAATCTGTGTATATATATATATATATATGCAATTATGTTCACTTTCCCGCATACTACAGTGCATGTATGTGCACTGTCCTTTGTCCAATTCAATTTGCGAATTCCTCCCCGCAACAACGATACTTTAATAATCATAAGATTATTAAAAGATGAATATAAACATACAATCTGCATTACATTTGTGAGTAATGTTTCTTTTGTGAATTTTTTAAGACTTTCCCATGTAATTCAATTGAATTGTCTAGTAATATTAGTTGACTCGATTGAAACAATAATGTTGCCCAAGTAACCTCTGTTGTGTAAATTGATTTCAATTAAGCTTACAAAAGGACGTAGTGTAAAATTATTCATGCGAGTTGTTGTCGGCCCCAAGGAAGGCGCAACTTGGCCGGATAATTGTGCACTTGTGATGATAAATATGTGTCGATTGTAAAGTTATATCCATGTGAATAATGGGATGCCCCAAGGCGACCATTATTTGACCGGACTTATCGTCAATATTTGATCGTTGCGCTGAGAGTATCGCTTGCAGTTAATTTTTTACAATCCGAAGATTGGAAATTAATGATGTGCTTGATATCTCGTTTAAGTCTTATTTAATTTGCATATAATGAAATTGTGCACGTCTCTATGGTTATTATGACATGCCTGCTAAAGTTATTGTATGTTTGTTGTTCTCTTTCGTTTTTTAGTTGCTGCTGCCACCGCTCCCAATTTTGCTGCTCAAATTAACACTATCCCTATGCTGAGTGGGATGAACTTCAAGTCATGGAAGGAATCTGCTGAGATCGTTCTTGGATGCATGGACTTGGATTTATCCTTGAGGGAGGAACGCCCCGTTGCTACTGTCGAGAATCCAAATGAAGCGAAAATAGAAAAATGGGACCGATCAAACCGTATGTGTCTTATGATCATCAAAAGATCCATACCAGAGATGATTAGGGGCTCGATTGCTGAGAGTGAGAGTGCTAAAGGGTTCCTTGAAACCGTGGAGAAGTTCTTTGCTAAGAATGATAAGGTTGAAACTAGTAGTTTTTTTATCCAAACTCATCTCAATGAGCTACAAAGGTAAAGGGAACGTAAGGGAGTACATCTTGGAAATGTCTAATCTCGCCTCCAAACTCAAGGCACTGAAATTAGAACTTCCTGAAGATTTAATTGTGCACTTGGTTTTGATTTCTCTCCCGCCACACTTTGGGCAATTTAAGGTGAGTTATAACACTCAGAAGGACAAATGGACTCTGAATGAGTTGATATCTCACTGTGTGCAAGAGGAGGAGGGGCTGAAGAGGGAGAAGACTGAAAGTGCTCACTTGGCAACGAACTCTCAGAATAAAAGGAAAAGGGCTGCTGGAAATTCTTCACAGAATAAGAAGGCAAAGGAACAACCAACTGAGATCAAATGTTTCTTCTGCAAGAAAAATGGTCACATAAAGAAGGATTGTTCTAAGTATGCCGCATGGCGTGAAAAGAAGGTAATTTTCTCACTTTTGTTTGTTCTGAAATTAATTTAGTTTTTGTACCTATAGATACTTGGTGGGTAGATTCTGGTGCTACTACTCACATTAGTATGTCTATGCAGGGCTGCCTGTGGAGCCGTCCGCCAAGTGATGCTGAAAGATTCATCTATGTGGGCGATGGCACTAAGGTTGCAGTTGAGGCTATAGGAACATTTAGATTATTATTAAAGACTGGTTGTTATTTGGATTTATTTGAGACTTTTGTTGCACCGTCTATTAGACGGAATTTAATTTCTATTTCTGTTTTGGACAAATTTGGTTTTACTTGTTCATTTGGAGATAATAAAGTTAGCCTCTCAAATAATTCAAATGTTGTTGGTTACGGGTCTTTAATTGATAATCTATATATGCTTGATATTGAGCGTTCCTTTAACGAAATGTTGCAAATAGAGTCGCGAGGTACAAAACGTAAATTAAAATGCAATTCCGCCATTTTATGGCACAAGAGATTAGGTCATATCTCTAAACAGAGAATTCAGAGGCTTGTGTCGGAGGAAATTTTAGAACCTTTAGATATGTCAGACTTTGAAGTTTGCATTGAGTGTATCAAGGGTAAGCAAACAAACAAAAGGAATTTCAATGCCGAAAGAGCTAAGGACGTCTTAGAACTAATACATACTGATATTTGTGGTCCTTTTCCGTCAATTTCTTGGAATGGACAAAGGTATTTTATTACGTTCATAGATGATTACTCGAGGTACGGCTATCTGTATTTAATTCATGAGAAATCTCAATCCCTGGACACGTTCAAATCATTCAAAGTTGAAGTTGAACTTAAACTTAGAAAGAAAATTAAGGCTGTCAAATCTGACCGTGGTGGTGAATACTATGCTCGATATGATGGATCAGGAGAACAACGTCCAGGACCCTTTGCGCTTTTCCTCAAAGAATGTGGGATTGTTCATTAATATACAATGCCGGGAAAACCCAACATGAATGGAGTTGCTGAACGACGAAACATGACTCTTAAAGATATGGTGAGGAGTATGATTAGTCATTCTTCTCTTCCAGAGTCATTTTGGGGAGAGGCATTAAAGACCGCAGTTTATATCCTTAATAGAGTACCTAGTAAAGCAGTAGCTAAAACCCCTTATGAGCTGTGGACTGGGAAAAAGCCCAGCATTAAACACTTGCACATTTGGGGATGTCCAGCTGAAGCACGACTTTATAGGCCTCATGAAAACAAGTTGGATGCAAAGACAATTAGTTGCTATTTTGTTGGGTACGCTGAACACTCTCGCGGGTACAAGTTTTATAACCCCATTAGTAGAACAATTTTTGAAACGGGAAATGCAAGGTTTCTTGAGGATGTAGAATTTGGAGGGGAAGGAAACATAAGGAGTGTTGTCTTTGATGAAGAAACTGTTACTGACAATGAGCAAGTTATTGTGCCTGCTTTTGTTCCAGAAACAGATCCAGAAACAAACAATGATGTTATGAATAACATCCCTCAAGAACAAGACAATGCTGAGTTTCTTCCTCAAGCACCACCTGAAGTTCAAATTCAACAACCTCAAGAACCGCCATTAAGAAGATCCACTAGAGAGAGGAGAAGTGCAATTTCAGATGATTATGTTGTATTTCTTCAGACACATGAGGATGGCATTGGTTTGACTATGAAAGACCCAATCAACTTTAGTCAAGCTATCCAAAGTCCTAACTCTCTTAAGTGGATCGATGCCATGAAGGATGAGATGAAATCGATGGCTGACAACAATGTATGGGATCTCGTTGAATTACCTGAAGGAAAGAAACCCATTGGTTGTAAATGGATATTTAAAACTAAACGGGATTCAAAGGGTAATGTTGAGAGATATAAAGCTCGTCTTGTCGCCAAAGGTTATACTCAAAAGGAAGGCATTGATTATAAAGAGACTTTCTCTCTGGTTTCTTCGAAAGATTCTCTTAGGATCATAATGGCATTAGTAGCTCATTTTGATTTAGAGCTGCATCAGATGGATGTAAAGACTGCTTTCTTAAATGGAAACATTGAAGAAACAATATACATGGTGCAACCAGAGAATTTTGTGTCAGGTGACCCAAAATCTATGGTTTGCAAACTTAAGAAATCCATCTATGGCCTTAAACAGGCTTCCCGTCAATGGTATTTTAAATTTCATCAAGTTATATCCTCGTTTGGTTTTGAGGCTAATCAAGTTGATGATTGTTTATACCAAAAGTTAAGTGGGAGTAAATATATTTTCTTGGTATTATATGTAGATGATATCCTTTTGGCAAGCAACGATATAGGCTTATTGCACGAAACCAAGAAATTTCTCACAAAGAATTTTGAGATGAAAGATCTTGGGGACGCCTCTTTTGTCTTAGGAATCAAATACTTAGAGATCGCCCTCGAGGTATTTTGGGATTGTCACAAAGGAGCTATATCGATACAGTTTTGGATAGATTCTCCATGAAAGATAGCAAACCAGGAGACACACCCGTTGCTAAAGGAGACAAATTTTGTCTCAAACAGTGCCCCGTTACGGATCTTGAGAAGGAAGAGATGCAAAAGATTCCCTACGCTTCGGCTGTGGGGAGTCTCATGTATGCTCAAGTATGCACTCGTCCCGACTTAGCTTTCATTGTAGGAGTTCTTGGCAGATATTTAAGCAACCCTGGTATGCAGCATTGGACGGAAGTAAAACGTGTTATGCGTTACCTGAAGAGAACAAGAGACTTTGTGCTCACTTATCAGAAGTCAGACAACTTGGAGATCGTCGGATATTATGACTCTGATTTTGCAGGATGCCCAGATAGCAGACGTTCCACATCTGGTTACATCTTCCTCTTGGCTGGAGGAGCCGTCACCTGGAAGTCTGCTAAGCAGACTTTAGTGGCTCCCTCTACCATGGCAGCGGAGTTTGTGGCTTGCTTTGAGGCATCAAATCATGGAACTTGGCTGCGAAACCTTGTCACTGGCCTGCGCATCATTGGGAGCATTCAGAGGCCCTTGAAGATTTATTGTGACAATAACGCAGCTGTGCTTTACTCCAACAACAATATGAGTGCTACGAAATCGAAATTTATCGACATCAAGTACCTTGTTGTGAAAGAAAGAGTTCAGGAGAAGCAAATTTTGATAGAACAAATAGGAACAGACTTGATGCTAGCTGATCCACTAACTAAAGGTTTGGTACCTAAGGCTTTTCATGGACATGTTACAAACATGGGCCTTGGTTTTTCGGTTGCCTTAGATTAGTGGGAGTCGATTCCTAATTTTGTTTAATGTTCTATATTATTGATGTAACTTTGGTACAAACTTTCAGTTATGTTTAATTTTCTGCAGAAATAAAACTTATGTGGTGTTATTGTTATAACAACATCAAGTTTAATTTTATTATGTGCAACTGTGGTAATTTTAATTGCACCTATTGAACTACATTATGATCTTGTCGCGGTGATTTTCGGAGATCAAGCTATTGATTAGCGTTGACTCACTAATTTTAATTCACGACTGAACTTTTAATTTTTTAAAAGAAAGGTGGGAAAAAGTTCTAAATTACCACATTTTAAAAGATTAGGGTTCGGGGGTTAGTTACGTTTAGGGAAGGTGTTAGCACCCTAAACGTTCGTAGTACTCTACGAGAACCTCTTGATTTTATTTATTTATTTTGGGTATAACTTGCTTATTTTTTAAAAGAAAGGAAAGAATGAATTAGAGTAGTGAGGAAAAATAAAAATGTTTTTTTTTTTTGTTTTTTTTTATGATTTGGAAGGACAGGGTCCTCTGCCTACGTACCCGTGAGGGATCAAAACCTCGTAGTTCGGGGTAAAAATAACGTTTGATTTGTTTGGTGTTTTTTATTTGTTTAAAAAAGTTTTAAAAATAAAAGCCAAGTGGCAAAACGAGATTGGTTTGTGTTTTTTAATTTTGAAAATGATTTAAATGTTATTAAGATGGATTAATGGTTATTTAAAGAAAATAAAAGAAAAAAACGAACACTTGATTGAAAATCAAGGTTTATTAAGAAAAAATTTTTTTGGTTTTGATTATTTGAATGTTTTTGTTATTTTTTTGTTTATGGACTAAGATTAATAATATAACTAAACGCGAGGAAATTCCGTGGTGACGTTGGATCACCACGAAACCCTTTTAAACTAACCTAATATTTTTTGCATTTTTTCTTTTTGTAAAGCAGAATAAATAAAAATAAATAAAGACATAAAACAGAATAAATAAAGTGTGGTGTCGGTGCATATTCTCATTTATTTTTTGTTACATTGATCCTAATTACATTCTAATCAAAATAAAAAAAAATGACAAAACAATAACTAGAAGAGAATTGCAAATGCACTAAGATAAGTAAATGTGCTAAAAGTAAAAATAAAATGAAATATGCATGGAAATAAAAGGAAAATAAAAAAAATAAAAAAATGCATGATGATTATAAGATAAATTCAATGGAATAATATGCATGAAAATACCTAAAAAAATTAACAAGATAATATGCAAGAATGATAAGAAAACTAAAAAAAAAAATAAAAGGGAAAGAGGGGGTGCAGTAGCAGAAAGGGGGGTGCTGGAAGCAATCAGCAGAAGCTGATGGAAAAAAGTGGTTTGGGCCGCAGGTTTTGTGTAGCTTGGGCCTGGCTTTGGGTCAAGTTTTTAAATGGCTTTTTTTTTTCAGAATTTTCATTCTTTCTCTCTTCTCCTCTCTCAAACTCTCACCTTCTCTCTTGTTTTTTTATACGTCCAATCTGAAAAGGAAACACAAACTCACCAAAGCCTTTAAAAAGCAAGCTGGCTATAAGGTTGTTAGGAAGATGTGTGATTCTGGGCGTGTGGGTTTGAAGGAGGAGGGCCGTACGGTTGCGTTTTTGAGGGTGGTTGTGTTGTTTAAATTGCTGGGTTGGTTTACGTGTGTGAGGGTGTGCGGTTGTGGGTTGTGCGGCTTAGGGAGAGGGGGCGGTTGCTGTTTGTGTGTGGAAGGAAGGGAGTGTGTTGTGTTGGATTGATGTTGTTGAATTTTTGGTGGAGGGCGTGTGAGGCTAGGATGGGTTGTGAAAGTGGAGAGTGGGGGTGATGGTGAATGATTGGCGATGGTGAATGATGGTGTTATGGTGTTGTGGAGGCTGTTTTGTGATTTGTGGGGGTGGTGGTAAATGATGGTGGCCGTATGGTTGTTATGGGGAGGAGGTGATGTGGTGGCTGGGTTTTGGGAGAGGGGCGATTGGTGTGAAGGGATTGGGGGAGTTGGCCGATTGTGATGAGTGGGTGAGTGGATGAGTGATTGTTGTTTTGTTGTGATGCTGTTGAGGAAAGGGTGATGAGTGAGTTGTGTGGTTGATTGTGTGATGGATTTTTGTGTTATTAGTGTGGATTCAATTTTTTCTTCCTGCTTTGCGTGAATTCCCTCTTGTGTCTGACCAATTCCCCTTTTAAAAACACTAATTGCCATCACTAATGTTTAGTAAATGACAAGTTGACAAAATAATTGCAATAAAACTCAATAAAAGACAAATAAGTGACAACATAAAAACACATTAATTTTATGACAAAAGTCTTCTTCCAAAATAAAAATAATAAATAAAAAAAGTCAGCTAATTAAAAAGGTAAAAAAGGAAGAGAAAAATAAATAATAAAAATGCTAAATAAAGTAACAAATAAAATATTTAAAAGAATAAAAATAAAGATAGAAATAATAATAAAAACTAAAAGACGGACTCGGACGAAATTTAAAATAAAAAAAATGAAGTATTTTAAAATACCTCTCTGTCGGAATTTCGTCTGAGACGACGAAAAATTCCGGACTAAAAAGACGAGTAAAAAATAAATTTTAGGTCAAAAATTGGGGTATGACAGATGCCCCTATTTAAGTCTCTTCGCCCGGAGATTCGAAGAGGAAATCTTTGATTCGGCGGGTCGAAGGGACTTAAATACAGAGTACGCCAATTTTGGACCTAACAAAAAATGTGATATGCTCGTGATGCAAGGGTGAATGCAAGACGGCGAAGATGACCAGACTGGGGATAAAACCAAAACGAAAGGATACCCGAGTTCATTAAAGAAAAGGGGTCCGACTCCACTGGGGGATAATATAGTTCCACTGGGGAAGAGATCAACCATCGTATTGATAGCTGAAAAAGGAAGTATGGTATGGGAACGACACCGACCACAAGCTGCCCGTTTGTAGAGCTTGCCACTTGAGGTGAAGACGGAACCAAAAGAAATATGTTACTGACGACGAGAAACAAAGGTGAATGTCAGCTGTTCGGGATGTAGCCGAACTTGCCACTGACGACATGATAAGAGATAAAATTTCAGCTGCTCGGGATGTAGCCGAACTTGCCACTGACGACAGGATGATGATAAAATGCCAGCTGCTCGGGATGTAGCCGAACTTGCCACTGACGACATGATAGATGATAAAATGCCAGCTGCTCGGGATGTAGCCGAACTTGCCACTGACGACATGATAGATGATAAAATGCCAGCTGCTCGGGATGTAGCCGAACTTGCCACTGACGACATGATAGATGATAAAATGCCAGCTGTTCGGGATGTAGCCGAACTTGCCACTGACGACATGATAGATGATAAAATGCCAGCTGCTCGGGATGTAGCCGAACTTGCCACTGACGACATGATAGATGATAAAATGCCAGCTGTTCGGGATGTAGCCGAACTTGCCACTGACGACATGATAGATGATAAAATGCCAGCTGCTCGGGATGTAGCCGAACTTGCCACTGACGACAGGATAGATGATAAAATGCCAGCTGCTCGGGATGTAGCCGAACTTGCCACTGACGACATGATAGATGATAAAATGCCAGCTGCTCGGGATGTAGCCGAACTTGCCACTGACGACAGGATAGATGATAAAATGCCAGCTGCTCGGGATGTAGCCGAACTGCCATTGACGACAAGGAATAAAGGTAAATGTCAACTGTCCGGGTTGTTGCCGAACTGCCATTGACGACAAAGAAATAAAGGTAAATGTCAACTGTCCGGGTTGTTGCCGAACTGCCATTGACGACAAAGAAATAAAGGTAGACGCCAACTGTTCGGGTTGTTGCCGAACTGCCATTGACGACAAAGAAATAAAGGTAGATGCCAACTGTTCGGGTTGTTGCCGAACTGCCATTGACGACAAGGAAGTAAAGGTAGATGTCAACTGTTCGGGTTGTTGCCGAACTGCCATTGACGACAAGAAATAAATGTAGATGTCAACTGTTCGGGTTGTTGCCGAACTGCCATTGACGACAAGAAGAAAATGTAGATGTCAACTGTTCGGGTTGTTGCCGAACTGCCATTGACGACAAGGAATAAAGGTAAATGTCAACTGTCCGGGTTGTTGCCGAACTGCCATTGACGACAAAGAAATAAAGGTAGACGCCAACTGTTCGGGTTGTTGCCGAACTGCCATTGACGACAAAGAAATAAAGGTAGATGCCAACTGTTCGGGTTGTTGCCGAACTGCCATTGACGACAAGGAAGTACAGGTAGATGTCAACTGTTCGGGTTGTTGCCGAACTGCCATTGACGACAAGAAATAAATGTAGATGTCAACTGTTCGGGTTGTTGCCGAACTGCCATTGACGACAAGAAGAAAATGTAGATGTCAACTGTTCGGGTTGTTGCCGAACTGCCATTGACGACAATGAACAAAGGTAGATGCCAACTGTTCGGGTTGTTGCCGAACTGCCATTGACGACAAGGAGTAAAGGTAGATGTCAACTGTTCGGGTTGTTGCCGAACTGCCATTGACGACAAGAAATAAATGTAGATGTCAACTGTTCGGGTTGTTGCCGAACTGCCATTGACGACAAGAAATAAAGGTAAATGCCAACTGTTCGGGTTGTTGCCGAACTGCCATTGACGACAAGAAATAAATGTAGATGTCAACTGTTCGGGTTGTTGCCGAACTGCCATTGACGACAATGAACAAAGGTAGATGCCAACTGTTCGGGTTGTTGCCGAACTGCCATTGACGACAAGGAGTAAAGGTAGATGTCAACTGTTCGGGTTGTTGCCGAACTGCCATTGACGACAAGAAATAAATGTAGATGTCAACTGTTCGGGTTGTTGCCGAACTGCCATTGACGACAAGAAGAAAATGTAGATGTCAACTGTTCGGGTTGTTGCCGAACTGCCATTGACGACAATGAACAAAGGTAGATGCCAACTGTTCGGGTTGTTGCCGAACTGCCATTGACGATAAGGAGTAAAAGTAGATGTCAACTGTTCGGGTTGTTGCCGAACTGCCATTGACGACAAGAAATAAAAGGTACGCACAAGCTGCTCGTTAAAGTACTGCCGCTTGGCATAAAGAGGGTGACATCTTTGGACTAGACACACTGGGGATGACACTTGGGGAAAAAGAGTTACAAATTGTTCATGATTGATTGACATGAAAAGCAAGACTCAGGGTGGTTAATGCAACCATGTATTGAATGATGTTATGTGCATGTTGTGTATGCATGAATGTGTATATGCATGAATGTATGAATGTATGTAAGACAATACGACTTGTATGACTGTATGGAGGATTGACTTGTGACTGTATGAAGGATTGACTTGTGGGATAGTATAATTGATGGACTTGATGAGACAAGACTGGACAGGTAAGATGGAAAGTGGACCGACGACGCAGTACAAACACTCAGCAATCTTCATTGGGGATGATGCCATTGGGGGCATATCAAGACATTGACGGGGTAAAGCCCGATGTATGCGACAACTGGTGGGGAGCAAACACTTCCTGGGGGAGATGTGTTAATCCATAGACCTGGCAGAAGAACTGGTGTTTCTGTGGTCATGCTTTTTGTTCTTTTTCCTTTTTGAATCCCTAACTTTTGCCTGGACCGCCCTTTCGGGTTTTCAGTCCACCGGGAATATATTCTTTTTGTATGCCCCTAATTTTTGCCTGGACCGCCTTTTCAGGTTTTCGATCCACCGGGACGCTCATTTTTGCCTAAGCCGCCCTTTCGGGTTTTCGACTTACCGAGCTTTTTCTTTTTCTTTTTCTTTTTTTTTTTTAAGCAATGACCATGTTCAACCTGCAGAGTTTGTCCGTTCTCAGGATAACTGTTGACGCACACTTCACTTATTCATGAGTTCAGAGAGAATGTGTTTGTTGTCTATGCTTTTCAAGAATAAAAAGATTTATAATTTTGAAAAAAGTTTTGCTTCAAATACTACCATCAAAAATAGAAGAAGTTTTATAAACAGAATAAACAGGAGTTCCAAATAACAGGCACAGGCTCAAATTCATTTTAACAGAGTGGAGGCCCGCCAATGGCGTTGCCCCACGGATCTCTCAAAAGTTTGGAAAATGGTAAATATAAATTGAAGGTACATTGAACACAATAACCGTTATTCTCCCTAACAACTTTGAATTCCACCGTTTAGATGCTTCGGATTCAGAGTTTCTTTGACCGCTGATGTGCCCCAAGTGAGTAGGGATCAAACCAATGCAGTTACTTTGTCTTTGGATCCTCAACTTTTGCATAGATCGCCCTTTCGGGTTTTCGACCTATCAGGATGATTATTCTCTGTTTCATGTCTCTAATTTTTGCCTGGACCGCCCTTTCGGGTTTTCAGTCCACCGAGACGCTCATTTTTGCCTAAGCCGCCCTTACGGGTTTTCGACTTACCGAGCTGTTCTTTTATTTTTTAGACAAAGTATTTCTTGACTGCATCATCGTTCACAGGACGGGGAGGCTCATCACCATTCATAGCCGTAAGAGTCATTGCACCACCGGAGAAAGCTCTCTTGACGACGTATGGGCCTTCATAGTTAGGCGTCCGTTTGCCCCTAGAATCGGGTTGAAAGGATAAAATCTTTTTGAGCACAAGGTCTCCTTCTCGAAATTCACGGGGACGAACTCCCTCATCAATCGATTGTTTCATCCTTTTAGGTATAACTGTAAGAGAAGGGGGTTGCCCCTGCTGATGTTTGCACCGAAGTACAATACTCATGCAAAATAAAAGGGAGCATCCCATGCCAATCCTTGTAGGTGACCACCATTTTCTGCCATATCTTCATGATGTATTTATTTCTCTTTTTTCTGTTTCTTTTTTTTGCAGCTTCAATGGCACCATTCATCTGGGATTCGACCAGGAATATTGTAATGGCAGTTCTCTTGAACCCAAGTTAATCCTTTCATATACTAATAACCGCGATATCTCATCGGGAATCTCTTCGTCCTCTTCCTCTTCAGCTTCGTAGACAGGGAAATCAAAGTTGGGAGAGACAATAGGGTTACAGTGTTCAACGGGTTTATTTATGTTCAGTCTACATATGATTGATGATTGATTTTAGAAAATGAGTAAAAAACGCAGACCTTTTGAAATTGATTGAAAATAAAATAAAAATATTTTTTTTTTGGGTTTTTTCTGTTACCATTTTCCAGAAAAGCAATAAAATAAAAATAAAAGTCGTGAAAGAAACGACAATTTTTTCATTGATAGTGGTAACGTGAAGACAAAAGTAGAGCCCTACATGATTTCACTTTCGTATCGGGCGAAACGAAAGGATTTTTGAAAAGACAAGACAACGAAAACACATTACTTGGACCCATGAGTGACTGAGAGAATGTCAACAGCGACCCAATTGCGGCAAATCCTTCCTCGTGTTTGCATGACCACACCCATTTTCTCTCTTTTGTCTGCACGAGTGTTGTAGGTGTGAGTGGGTTTGTAATGAATGCGCCGGACCACTTTCTTTGACTGCGGCAGATTGACCTTTTGGTGATGAAACAAAGGATGAGACTCGGTTCAGAAACTATGAATGCAGTATGATGCATGATTTATACTTATGCAGAAAGAAGAAAGATTTGTTATCGAAGGACTTTGTTGAAGTAATTGTAAACATCATGGTTTGGACATTTCATTTGGGCATTAAAACATTACAAACAGTTCCCTTTTTAGGGACCAATTCAAAAGTCCTTTAGTGGAAGCTAGATTTTAACAGGAAAAATTTAAAGACTCCTAGTTTCCTTAAATTTAACAAATCAGGGCTCTTGAAGGCGTACCTCCTAGTGCTCCTCTATGATGTTTAAAAAACTTGTTTAAGTCCTTCGGTAATTGGATGAAAAAATGAGTTTATGCATGGATTCATGTATGCATGATTATGCTAAAGAAGCGGAGAAAACATGGTGAGGTTAAGTCCAATAATGTTGGAGTCAAGGGTAAACACGCCATTTGGTAAGGACTATGGTTTCAAATGTACCTGTATCACGGGTTCTACCAAGTTCCCAAAGTCATCGACCACTTCCGAATATTGTCGGATTACAGGACTACTCCCGGTCCAACGACGTTCGTAGGAAAGTCTTGTTTGAGTGTAGTATCGCGTATCAACCAATTCAAGACTACTCTTGATTAGCCACCGCACTACGTCCTAAAAGGCCAAGATGGGTTAAAGGTAACTCTAAAGGTCCTCAACTTCATCGGTCACTTGAAAATAACGATGCCGAACACGACTACTCATGTCAACATAGTAATACTTCCAAGATTCCTCCATTGAGTGGGGTTATCACATGTGCCACATCCGAAACTCACTCTCGGAAAGACACTTTGATTATACCACCATCCTATCTTATGTTTCCCTCAAGTCCGGGTGTAGGACTTATCTCACCACTCACGCAAAAGAAAAGAAACACATAGGCACGTATTTACATTCTTATTTTTATTTAAGCAAGTTATAGCACAAAATAATTAAAAAAATTCAAGTTAGGCTCAACCCTCTTAGGGATGTCCCCAGTGAAGTCGCCATTTCTGTCGCGGTGATTTTCGGAGATCAAGCTATTGATTAGCGTTGACTCACTAATTTTAATTCACGACTGAACTTTTAATTTTTTAAAAGAAAGGTGGGAAAAAGTTCTAAATTACCACATTTTAAAAGATTAGGGTTCGGGGGTTAGTTACGTTTAGGGAAGGTGTTAGCACCCTAAACGTTCGTAGTACTCTACGAGAACCTCTTGATTTTATTTATTTATTTTGGGTATAACTTGCTTATTTTTTAAAAGAAAGGAAAGAATGAATTAGAGTAGTGAGGAAAAATAAAAATGTTTTTTTTTTTTGTTTTTTTTTATGATTTGGAAGGACAGGGTCCTCTGCCTACGTACCCGTGAGGGATCAAAACCTCGTAGTTCGGGGTAAAAATAACGTTTGATTTGTTTGGTGTTTTTTATTTGTTTAAAAAAGTTTTAAAAATAAAAGCCAAGTGGCAAAACGAGATTGGTTTGTGTTTTTTAATTTTGAAAATGATTTAAATGTTATTAAGATGGATTAATGGTTATTTAAAGAAAATAAAAGAAAAAAACGAACACTTGATTGAAAATCAAGGTTTATTAAGAAAAAATTTTTTTGGTTTTGATTATTTGAATGTTTTTGTTATTTTTTTGTTTATGGACTAAGATTAATAATATAACTAAACGCGAGGAAATTCCGTGGTGACGTTGGATCACCACGAAACCCTTTTAAACTAACCTAATATTTTTTGCATTTTTTCTTTTTGTAAAGCAGAATAAATAAAAATAAATAAAGACATAAAACAGAATAAATAAAGTGTGGTGTCGGTGCATATTCTCATTTATTTTTTGTTACATTGATCCTAATTACATTCTAATCAAAATAAAAAAAAATGACAAAACAATAACTAGAAGAGAATTGCAAATGCACTAAGATAAGTAAATGTGCTAAAAGTAAAAATAAAATGAAATATGCATGGAAATAAAAGGAAAATAAAAAAAATAAAAAAATGCATGATGATTATAAGATAAATTCAATGGAATAATATGCATGAAAATACCTAAAAAAATTAACAAGATAATATGCAAGAATGATAAGAAAACTAAAAAAAATAAAAGGGAAAGAGGGGGTGCAGGAAGCAATCAGCAGAAGCTGATGGAAAAAAGTGGTTTGGGCCGCAGGTTTTGTGTAGCTTGGGCCTGGCTTTGGGTCAAGTTTTTAAATGGCTTTTTTTTTTCAGAATTTTCATTCTTTCTCTCTTCTCCTCTCTCAAACTCTCACCTTCTCTCTTGTTTTTTTATACGTCCAATCTGAAAAGGAAACACAAACTCACCAAAGCCTTTAAAAAGCAAGCTGGCTATAAGGTTGTTAGGAAGATGTGTGATTCTGGGCGTGTGGGTTTGAAGGAGGAGGGCCGTACGGTTGCGTTTTTGAGGGTGGTTGTGTTGTTTAAATTGCTGGGTTGGTTTACGTGTGTGAGGGTGTGCGGTTGTGGGTTGTGCGGCTTAGGGAGAGGGGGCGGTTGCTGTTTGTGTGTGGAAGGAAGGGAGTGTGTTGTGTTGGATTGATGTTGTTGAATTTTTGGTGGAGGGCGTGTGAGGCTAGGATGGGTTGTGAAAGTGGAGAGTGGGGGTGATGGTGAATGATTGGCGATGGTGAATGATGGTGTTATGGTGTTGTGGAGGCTGTTTTGTGATTTGTGGGGGTGGTGGTAAATGATGGTGGCCGTATGGTTGTTATGGGGAGGAGGTGATGTGGTGGCTGGGTTTTGGGAGAGGGGCGATTGGTGTGAAGGGATTGGGGGAGTTGGCCGATTGTGATGAGTGGGTGAGTGGATGAGTGATTGTTGTTTTGTTGTGATGCTGTTGAGGAAAGGGTGATGAGTGAGTTGTGTGGTTGATTGTGTGATGGATTTTTGTGTTATTAGTGTGGATTCAATTTTTTCTTCCTGCTTTGCGTGAATTCCCTCTTGTGTCTGACCAATTCCCCTTTTAAAACACTAATTGCCATCACTAATGTTTAGTAAATGACAAGTTGACAAAATAATTGCAATAAAACTCAATAAAAGACAAATAAGTGACAACATAAAAACACATTAATTTTATGACAAAAGTCTTCTTCCAAAATAAAAATAATAAATAAAAAAAGTCAGCTAATTAAAAAGGTAAAAAAGGAAGAGAAAAATAAATAATAAAAATGCTAAATAAAGTAACAAATAAAATATTTAAAAGAATAAAAATAAAGATAGAAATAATAATAAAAACTAAAAGACGGACTCGGACGAAATTTAAAATAAAAAAAATGAAGTATTTTAAAATACCTCTCTGTCGGAATTTCGTCTGAGACGACGAAAAATTCCGGACTAAAAAGACGAGTAAAAAATAAATTTTAGGTCAAAAATTGGGGTATGACAGATCTCAATAAAGACTTATGTTGGACCAGTTGGAAATAGGCATGATTTAGAGATCACATTGCATGAAATTTCCATGCCACTTACCCATATCGATCTATGTCATTGAGTTCATTGACATGGTGGTCGTCGGGGTTCCGTCACGTTATATGTCAGTGACGACAACCGCGGTGGTCCCATTATTAATGTATGAGATGGACCAGATTGTAAAGTTGAAATCTAACGGTAGATAGCATTCAGATGTGCACCTAAAGAAATGATATGATTATTGTTTAGATACATTGCCCAAGTGGGAGATTGTTGGAATATTTAATTATAATTTAATTAATTATTATATTCCAATGATTATTATATGGGCATGTATATCTATTTTTAATTATATTAGTTATTTATCTTTTAAGGGCCTTAATTGATTAGTGATCAAATAATGAAAAAGGCTTATCAGATTTCTATTAAAAACAATAATTAGTTATTTAAGGGATATGAGCTTGGATACGGGTGGATGTCTGGATGGTCCATTAACGGAATAATGGGAAACCCTAATGGCCATCCAATATAAAAGAGGCTATGGTCCCCAATATACCGTACAATTGCAAAACCGCTCTTCTCCCCATCTGAAGCGCATAAAGGCATAAGGGTACAGGTTGAGGAAGAACCAAACCAGCCGCCGCTGACCTTGCTGTTGTTTCAGATTGCTGCTGCCGGAAAACTTCTTTGTCATGGATCCAGGTATTCCTATGACCTTGAAATTTGAATTTCAATAAATCAAACATGTTGTATCTGATCATAAACGTGTGTTCAATTCTTGCTTCCGCTGATGATTGTTAATTTAAATAAATTGAACCTGTTTATGAAATAGAATATCTAACAGGACTTACTGCAAGTGCTAGACCGTACTGGACAGAGAAAAAAACAACACCGAAGAATGCAATCAACAACACAAGGAAATCAAATTTGTCGAGCTTCCAAATGAGATAAGCAACAGAGATATCAATGAGGCCAATCACTGCTGTTATTATGATTGCACCCAATACAACATTAAGTGTGTATCCAAACAATGGCATAAGAAATAGGAGTGTCACCATGACTGTCACAGACATTACTAAGTTCGACATTGCAGTTCTTGCACCTGCGTTATGATTTACGGCTCACCGAGAAAATGATCCTGCAGTTTAAATAGGTTAATATATGTTTTTGTCACCACATCACGCTTCATTGATTTCATTCGTTTTTCGACTAAAAATTTACAAGAACCTGTTGTAACATAGCAGGATGTTGTAGATCCAACCACATTCATGAACCCAATTGCCATCATTTCCTTATTTCCATCCACTTTGTAGTTTCTTATAGCTGCAAATGTTCTCCCGACTGCAATTCCTTCCTGTTTCATAACCATATAACTATCCATTAATTCTTTAGTTAAATAATTTTTAGTTCCTATAAAATATTAAACCGAAGAGAGTGAAACTTATGGTGAGGGATAAAACGCCAGTGATAATCCCGGTTTTGATGGTTAGACCAAGATACTTTCCGTGAAAAAGCAACATATTAACCGAAGCAAGATTTATTCCTTGTTGCAATCTACCAATCTAGTAAGTAATAACATGACATTGTTTTAGTTAAGAAACTAAATCGTAATAATATACATGATAACATAAACACTAGTTTGTTAAGAGAATTAGGAGTTAAGAGGTAGATACTTACAATACTGGTGTCATGAAGTTGACCCTTGATTACAAAAGTGATGATGGTTGAAATGATGACACATGCAAGAGGAGCTCCAGCTGAATCCCAGAATAGTTGTGGCTTCCATATACTCTACACACATTTTTTATCAACAAGATACAAAGCAAGTTAGGCACTATGTGCAAGATATTTCAATTAAAATTATACTCTAGTCACAAAGAGATTGAACCATCTCTTAAATTTTTTTCTATATGCCTTTGCTGTACTTGATTTTTATTTTTATTTTGCCTAAGGAGCAACATAGACTTCAAAAGATTTCTGAATTTATCATATTTGAAATTTATACATTTAGGGTCTGTTTGGTGTATATGATATGAAACTGGATAAAGATAAGAAATGATATAGACATGATAAACATTTATCATATCACATGTTTGATGTACACATGATAACAAACATAATATCATATATATATATATATATATATATATATATATATATATATATATATATATATATATAGATATATATATATATATATATATATATCACAATTAAATGACATAATTAACCTTGTAATTAATTATAATTAAATATAATTAAGCTATTATTAATTATACAAAGTAATAAAAAAAATTGTCAATCGTCTTCTTCCTTTTTTTAGGGGTGCCGTCATCTTCATTTTAAAGTTCAATTAAAAAAAAAAATCATGGCTTCTTCAATTAAAAAAAATTGTTTATTGTCTTCTTCCTTTTTCGATTACAGAGTTCTATCAAAACCCCTTTGTGTAACTCCAACCTGGACAAAAATTCATACACCAACATCAACCTATAAAAATTTTACAATTACAATTCAAGCTCTTAACCAAACTAATTGTTGTCTATATTGAAGATAATACGAAATTTCTAGACTCTCTGTTTCACCTCTTTTCAAATTTGACTTGAATACAAAATAGACAATCAAGAAAGAAACAAACAAAAAATTAAGCAGATTGAGGAAAAAGTGATTGTAGGTTGGAATTGGGGTCAGATCTGTAACAAATAGAACAAATGGAGTTGAAGAGTTATGGAGGAAGAGATAGAGGTCGATGGATGGAGAACATAGAGAACATCAGCAATGAATTAAGAGAGAGGGCAAAATAAACATTTTAGTGCTAATCATGATAGTACTACCTCCGTTCCTTTTTACTATAATAGCCTTATTCATTTAATATATCATCTCATATATTTCTCTCTCCGTAATAAATAACTAAGGATAATATTAGTAAAACAATATTTAAAGTTGCATTGAACTTTGAAAGTGACACTTAAAAAGGAACAAAAATTTTCTTCAAAAGTGACAATTAAAAAGGAACGGAGGGAGTATAATTCTAACCCACCAAAAATTAATGATAAAAATAACAAAGAGTAAGTATGATAGGATTATAAATGGGTTTAAGTTATTCTTTCATATTGGCGCACCAAACAACAAATCAAACCAGGATATGATAGTTTTATCATATCATGTCTTCCTATCATGTGTACCAAACGGGCCGTTGGACAAGTTTAAAACATTTTTGTTTGAGAGGAAGTTTAAAACATGGTCATAGTTAGTTTGAGGAATTTTTTTTTATTTTCATTTAAAATTCTAAAAATGATTGTATTTTTATTTCTTTCTCATGTTAACTATTTTAATAACAAATTTATTATATGAATTCACAACCTACTATTAAATTTAAATACAACAATTTTTTAGACAAATTTAATTTATCAAAAATTTTAATAATTAAAAAATCTTACAATCTGTCTTGCGAGCAGAAGTACCCCCAAGAAGGAAATCCCCATGACTATAGTTTCCCATGACCACTACACAAAAACCACAAATAAAATTATTAAAAATCTACCAAGTATAAGTCTTTTGGGAAAGGAAAAAAAAAGTGTGCTTAAATAAGTTTCATCTTAAATTAAATTACAAACTTATGAGAGGGAAAGTGTTAATGAGCAACCTCATCAATGTTGTGAAAAACAGAATGCATGACAGATGTGTTAATGTGGGACATCCAATGCAGGGTACAATTTAGTTATTTGAGCTTCCGCGGGGGTTGAACTTTGATTTCTTTTAGAGACAGATGTAGTCTGCCTACTTATATATTCCCTTAGTCGGTTGTGATTTTCCTTTTCTTCTTTTCTTTCTTGTTTTGTGGGTTTTGGTTTGGCCCCTCCTCTTATATATATTTTCCCCATTTTTTTAATAATATTTTCAAGTGAGGTGGCATAGGATGGAAGTTCATCTGGGTGCCAAGTTGTTTCCTCTTAATGCATGTCCTTTCTCCTGGCTTATCCAATTTCAAACGACATTTAATATTCAAAATGCTACTCCATCGGTCTCAAATTATAGGTCGTTCATGATTATTTATTTTTTTGTAAAACAAATCATAATATCTCTTTCACTTAAAATTAATTACATTTTCTAATTATATGTGTGAAATGATCAAAACGACATATAATTTAGAATGGATGAAATACTTATCTTTCTAAATTACATCAAGAATATAACAAATATTGGGACGAAGTGAGTATGTCTTTTAAATCATTTCAATGTTTTTGGAAGAGAGGAAATTTTTAAAAGTTTCCTTATTTAATTCCAATTGTCAAAAAATTTAAATTGCTCCTTATAAAAAATGCTCATTTAAATCATGTGGTTAATGAGATATCATCGGGGCTTTGGAAACAATTTTTTATCAGATTTTACTTATGTTTCCATCGAACTTCGAATTCCTAATTTCTTATATGAACAAAGAGGATTGACAAAACATTTATGAGGATCCCTTGAAAACTATAGGGTTAATCCAACCATACGGTTTAAATGTTGCTGTACTATTTTGGGAAGAGAAATTTTCTCTTTTTTTTGTTAGTCTTCTTATTTTAGTTTTTTAGGTTAGACTAATTGTCAATGGTATGCAAGAAAAAAAATTAACAACAATATTATTAATATAACCCTCAATGGCAAGATCAATCCTTAATAAAATTAAAATTAAACATACATTAGTTAATACATAATAATCAATAATTATTAATGATACTTGTTTAAATGGTGTCAGATCAATGGTTATAGCTTGATTTTATCAAAAGTGCTATATGGTACGAATATAGTGTCAAATCAATGTCGTTTCTTGATTTTATACCTCAAGAAATATAGTTCAAATCCTACCTGGTTGTAATGTGAATATCAATAAAATTTCCCCTTCCCCAGTTTTTAATTATTAATTATACTTTACTAGACTTTAACCCGTGCGATGCACAGGTTTTGTAGAGCTTCATATATAACTATCAAATTGACTATACTATTACTTTTATAGTTACATTCATTATTATGTTATCAAACTATCACAAAAAACAACAAAAACAAAATATGGACTGCAATAAAAATGACAAATCAAAAAGAAAAAAAATATACAAAAGTCTGCACCAAGAAATTGTTCATAACCGCAAAAGCTGTTAAATCTATAAAAATGAAAAGGAAAAGAAACTGAAGAAAAAATAATAATGAAAATGAATCACTAATAATGAAAAGGAACTGCTATCAAAAAATGAATTGCAATGGTGTTGGTGGCTTTTAAAAAAAATGACATTTTCATGTGTTACCTGATTCAATTCCTTGCAGACCTTTTTTTCATAAAAATTAATTAGGTGCGTCAAAAAGGGGAGATTATGGTTATTAGATTCAATTGTATGATGGTGAGAGAGATAAAAGTGAGTGATAAATTATTTAGGGATTGTGAGATTAATAGAAATATGACAGATATTTGTGTTGAATACATAACATTGAAGCAATCACATGCCATAAAAAACATCAGTAGTGGTTCTTTAATAGGAACGTGGAGGGAGTGATGCTTCAATTTAATTAATTATAATTTTAATCCATTAGTATAGGGAAAAAATGTGGAAGAGAGAAAAAATGAGAAAAAGACATAAATGTTGCATATTAATTTTGGAAGCAAGATTATTTCAGCAGAAACTTAGGTGGCCGAGTGGTAAAACATGTGTTGCGATAGCAGTTGGTGCACGGTTCAACTCTTGGCAAGAATTTGTTTTCATAAATTTTTTTCAAAACCAAAAATTAGGGTTAGTCATAGAGTTAGGTCAAGACTACCTAACATTTAGTATTATAAAGATTTTGTGTAAAAATATAAATAAATTCTCTCGAGAAAAACTAAGTATAAAGTTGTAAACACCTTTTTTTTATAAGAATTCAAAATGAATTACTCCCTCCGGTCCTTATTATAAGAAATAAAATCATTAATTAATGAAACTTTTTGAATATTTTTACACATATACCTCATAAAAAATTGTGAAACATTAAATAGACTCACTAATATTAAAAAGAGAAGCATTAAATGAGGGATAGAAAAATCATTTAAGCAATAACTACACCTTAAAAGTTGTGACATTTTCTTATAAATAGGACCGAATTTTTTTTTGAAAATTTTCTTATAATAAGGACTAGAGGGAGTATATTAAACAACCCACCCCCTCCCCAGCACAAAGTGTGCCCAAAAAAAGAGCGGCAAACACATTTACATCAAAAGAGCGGAAAAAGGAACCAAACAAAGAAAGACATTAGCCTATACCCAAACACAACCAAGGGCTAAGCCACCAAGTATGAAGGTTATCAGCAAGTTTAGAATTTGCCTTTAACCATCAAAGGAAGCTGCTTAACGTTATCTACCAACTTAAGGACCGAAGAAGCTTTATTGTTAAAAATTCAATTGTTCCTCTGCTTCCGGATAACCCAAGTGCACGCACACCAAATCAAAATAAAAAAAGTGCGTCTAGCTTTTGAAGTGTCAGCCAAATTACCAAACTGTAGAAAGTGATCAGATAGGTTCGCTGGGTGAACATAGTCAAATCCTAACCCATTGTCTCACAAGAAACCACAATGAGCCAAACACCCGACAATTCATAAACAAGTGATCTGCGGATTTCATCTGACCACAACCACCAACACAGAGTTGAGTGTCTTGATGCACAATATCTATTGTAGGTAGCCACGGTGTTAGTACATCACATTGTAATGTTTTTACTTTTATAAAACATGTTGTATTTTTTTTATGAGGATCACATTGTAAATGTTTTTCACAACAAAAATAACCACATTTTAATGTTTTGCTTATCCAATATGTTTTTCTTAAAAAAAAAACATCTATGAGTCCCTATGCATTTAGCTCCGTTGCTAGAGACATTACATAATATATGCAAGGGTGAGAGTTCAAACCCCATACATTGTATTTATTCACCTTAAAAAGAGAATTTTTAATCACTAGATTACTTAACCGAAAAAGAAAAAAAACATGAAGTATATCATACACCAGAGCCCTTAAAACGAATCTCTCAGTTACCAAGGTCCTAGATTCGAATTCAACCATATAAATGCAACAATAATAAATATATTAAAAGATATTCTTTCCACATATTACACTCGTACCTGACTCGAGACTAGTCTATACAGTTGCGTGTATAGATATCCAATTCAAACAAAAAAAAAATCTCTCTTACTCGAGGGTTAGTCCAAATTGGAAAAATATATCATAGAGCTAAGTCTAAATCCATAGGATATTCGATAAGTTAACGTATCATTCCAATTCGAACAAAAAATTATAAGGACTATATTGTCATTTAAATTACACCCGCTCTACTTAGTGCCGTTTGTAACAAAACTGGTGGATACAATTGTATTTGGATAACGTGGCCCAATCTTCAAATGCGTAGTGATATCTATGCATGTATGAAAATCTCAACTCACTCTATACACTACACAAGCTTCATGTGTAGGACATTGATTTGAAACACGGACAAGACAAAGGTCCTTCATTAACAACTCAAATTCCCATTTTGTCCCTCCTCCGGTGATCGGAAAAAAATGGCAGTCTCTGCCAGTGGTCAGATAATGCTATCCTCTACCGTTCAGCTACGTGAGCCAGGAATGATGAGCAGTAGGAACTTGAGGGTTGTGAAGTTTTGTAATGGAGAAATGATGGGACGAAAGATTGAGCTTCATGCTGCTAGCAATGGTTGCACTAAGAGTATTACTAGGAAAAATATATCCATGTCTCTCACTGCTGATGTGGCTAGCGAATCCAAGGTTTATCCGAATGAACTTCTTAATATAATTCTCACTGTCCAATACAAAAAAAAAAAAAAAAAAAACTCTTGTTTGGTCAAGAAAGAAAGCATGAATATGTTAACAAAAAAAAAACATGAATATGTTGAAACATTGTAAAAAATTTAGTGCAAGGTTGAATGTCTTATTAGTCGTGAGTTTTATGCAATTAATTCACCAAAGAAAAACATTAGATTTCTTGCCAATGATTTTTTTTTTTTAAGAAGAAGAAGAATTGCCAATGAATTGTTATTTAAATTCTAAGATTATCTAATTTAATTTGGCTTGTTTTTTTACCATGGATTTATAATTATATAGTTGCAATACCATGACTATATATATATATAAGCTTATTTTGTTACAAATAAATATAACTTTTTGTTAGATTGAAGCTGGTTCAATATTTGTGACCTATACTTCAATGGTGGGTTACTTGGGTCCACTGTATCAAGGCGCCTCCATTAACATTTTCTTTGCTCCCATTTCAGTGTACATGGGAATAGACTATTTATAGAACCAACAACTTTATACTTGTGCATGTCATTAATTAAGAGTTTTGTTTAGTGTGACGATACTTTTACTACACGTAAATTTTGAAGGACATTTATAGATTCTGTATGAGATTCACAAATAAAAAAATATACTTCATTACATCAAAATAAATAAACTTCAAGTGAAACCAAGCCACCTAAATTCAATGCAGTAATATAGGGCTTATGCATCATCATTTGTAAAAAGTTAGTTTATGTAGCACCAATTAAATGTTTCCATATGATGAATGGGAATATGGGATAGTGCAGTTGAAAAATGCAGATGTGGAAAAAAGGGACCCAAGTACAATTGTGGCAGTTATACTTGGTGGAGGAGCTGGAACCCGTCTCTTCCCTTTAACTAAGCGACGAGCAAAGCCTGCTGTAAGTTTTTCTTTTCTTATTCTTTTACCATTTTCCTAATTGTTCATTCATTATAAGCATGGTGGTTGCTTATAGACTATAGTTTGGTCCTATGAAGCACCAACACAAACACAATAGTGACACTAACACAGATATTGGTAATAATTTAAGAAAATAGAAGTGGTTGAATGTAACAATAAGTGTCTGTGTTACTAATCAAACACTAACACGCTTTCAATTTGAAGTATCGGTGCTACATAAGTTTAGTCACCCTATCAAAATTTTGTTTTCATGATGAAGGCTTTTGCTATAACTGCTATTTGCTTGTTAATAACTTGTCAAGGAAATGAAAAACGTGAATGGTGTAATAAAGTAGTCTATGCTCTCATGCACTTCAATTTCCATAATGTAAGCAGCTACGTATTAAGTTGGTTATCTTCTTTGCGGTTTCCTATATTAGGTTCCAATTGGAGGTGCTTATAGGCTGATTGATGTGCCAATGAGTAACTGCATTAATAGTGGGATCAACAAAGTGTACATTCTCACTCAGTTTAATTCAGCCTCACTCAACAGACATATTGCACGTGCTTACAACTCCGGTACTGGAGTCACTTTCGGAGATGGCTATGTCGAGGTATCTCTCAATCGATGTCATGTATTTTTCTAGTTTAACTTGCATCTTAAGTCAGCTTATGTGCGTGTGTTTGTGGCTGATAAGCAGCCACAAATAGATTCGTAAATTATATCTTTTATCTATGAGTGGCTGTTCTGTTTCAGGTTCTTGCAGCAACTCAAACTCCAGGGGAGCAAGGTAAAAAGTGGTTTCAAGGTACTGCTGATGCTGTGCGGCAGTTCCACTGGCTCTTTGAGGTATTATTAGCCTAAAGCAATTAAGAAAACCACAAAATATATGTTGTACCTTTTTCTTTAATGCAGGTTATGCTGTTTAATATTATGGATCAAGAAAGAAGCAATTAAGTGTGATGATCTAAAATATGTTTTTCATGAAGTAGGATCCCAGGAGCAAGGATATTGAGGATGTTTTGATTCTTTCTGGGGATCACCTCTACCGAATGGACTATATGGACTTTGTTAAAGTAAGGATCATGTCAAGCAATTATTTTCTCTTTCAGTTCAGTTAATTAATTCAAATTATTGATTCTCAAGGCGTTTTGACCTAAACTTCTTATCCAGGATCATCGAGAGAGCGGTGCAGATATAACTCTTTCTTGTCTGCCAATGGATGACAGGTATGTTGCTTCCCCAAGTAATAAGATTCATGTCATTATTGTTAATCTCTTAGCTCAATAATACTATCACATATATTACTGTTTAAAACTCTACTATGCAACCATTATAGCCGCGCATCAGATTTTGGTCTAATGAAGATTGACGATAAAGGGAGGATCCTTTCATTTAGTGAAAAGCCTAAAGGAGCAGAGCTCAAAGCAATGGTAAGTTTCATGTTTATCATACTTCTAATTATTAACATACTACAAGTTTCAAGAATTAGATTCACAGCTAATACTGCTTCATGATTTAGCAAGTGGATACAACTGTTCTCGGTCTTTCGAAGGACGAAGCTCTAGAAAAACCTTACATTGCTTCGATGGGAGTGTACGTCTTCAAGAAGGAGATACTTCTTAATCTATTAAGGTACAGATAATGTTGTATCAAAATGTTAGGTTTTTTCTTGTGGCTCACGTCATCTATCAATGTACTCTTTAAAATACAGAAATATGCACAAATATGTTGATCCTATTGCCAAGCCTGTTTGCTCAGTGCTACCACTTAATTTAATTTAGATGGCGCTTTCCAACTGCAAATGACTTTGGATCAGAGGTCATTCCTGCCTCAGCTAAAGAATTTTACATGAAGGTATGACTGATAAAGAAGGTTTACTGTGGAAGTTTTTATTTAACGATTTCACCTATGTTGTGACAGCATTCATCATTCTTTGTCATTGCAATGGATTTAAATCTGCATAAAAATTTTAGCTTCTAGTTTATGAAAAAAAGATAAGTCTTCAATTCCTAACTTCGACAAAAGTCTTAAAAACTTATAGCTGCTTATGGAGATGTTAGGTGAATAAATTCCTAAAATGATTTAAGGTGAAAAAACAGATTTTAACTTATGCAAGAAACTATATTACAAGATTATTTGAACTTTTCATTTCCTACAAGTACTTTTTGATAAATTTGTCCAAACCTGCTCTTAGCATACCACCAGCAATGTGCATATCTATCTTTCATCTTCCCACACTCATACACACGAGCACACATACCAATATCAAAAGTTGAGAGAGATACCCATCAAAACTATGGCAGCTTCTATTTATTGATCAATAGCAGATGCAAGGGTTTTCTATAGAAATAGAATGTGGAAACTCACCTTTGCATCCAGCAGAATGTTCACTTTCACTTATTATGGATAATTTATAGCAAAAGTTTGAATGCAGGCTTATCTCTTCAACGATTACTGGGAGGACATAGGTACCATCAGATCATTCTTTGAGGCAAATCTAGCTCTCACTGAGCATGTGAGTGTCAATTTCAGTTGTAATTGATGGAAAACCTAAGAAATGAATTAAACTCCAAGCTTTAAAAGCTCAACTATAGACATAATTTCAATTAATTTGTTTTCATTGAGATTTGAAAGAACTATTTTCTTTGTTCCATGATTTTGGGATATAAAATCTTAGTCACTTAGAAAAGCTTGCTTTCTATATTTTCAGCCATCCAAGTTTAGCTTTTATGATGCAGCAAAACCAATGTACACATCAAGGAGAAACTTACCACCATCGAAGATTGACAATAGCAAGGTCATTCTACATTTTCATTTACTTAATTTCCCTTTGATTCCCTTCTCTCCATACCAGGTGATTACAAATTTCTGCCATAAAATCTTCAACCTCAATATCATTATGTGTCCTTTCTTATGCAGATCGTTGATTCAATTATATCACATGGAAGCTTCGTGAATAATGCTTTCATAGAGCATAGTGTAGTTGGAATCAGATCAAGAATAAACTCAAATGTTCATTTAAAGGTTTGGTGTAACCTAACAACTATTTACAATAGACGACAATGTATATTGTTATCAGCGTTACCATATATAGTTACCTAATTTAGGGTGTGTTTGGTAACACAAATAAGCTAACTTATAGCTTTTTGAATTAGCTTATAAGCTTGCTTGATAAAATTAGATGTGTTTGGTAACAAGCTTTTTTCATTAGCTTATAGCTTTTTTCCAGATGCTATTTCAAGTAGCTTTTGACATTTTCTTCCATTTTTAACCTTTATTTTTATTTTATTATTTTTTAAACAAATGACCACTAAACCCAAGTTATCAAAGTAACTGCCAATTTATTTTTCTTTTCCGGTTTGCTGAACAGCCAAACACTTTCTTTTTTCCTTTTATATATAGATCCTCTTACATTCTATTAGTTTATATATTATTTATAATTTCAAATAAAACTATATAATTTTCAAAAAATAAAAAGATATATTATATAAAAGTTTTTTAAAATATATATTATATCAAAGTTAAAACGTTTGATTACACAAAAAATCACAATTTAATTTATATATCACATTTACCATTTTAAAGATGAAATTAATTAAAATATTTAAAAATAAATATATTAAGTAAAATTGTTTATAAACAAAATAATAAATAAAATATATATGTACTTTTATGTCATTTTATATTTATCAGCCACTTCAACAACTAATTTTACCAAACACATTAATTTTAATAAGCGAGCTTTTCAGCTATCAGCTATCAGCTAGCTTATATCTTATTTTTACCAAACACACCCTTACTGGTTATGTGGCAAGTCTCAATTTATAGGTTAAATATTCCTAAAGTTTTTGCTGGTGGAAATTTGAAAACATATTCTTAGTAGTAGACCATGTATTTTGCTATGTTTATTTCCTACTTGTGCACTCATTTAGTTCTACTGTATTACACTTCTATACAGGACACAGTGATGCTTGGGGCTGATTACTATGAAACTGAGGCAGAAGTGGCAGCACAGTTAGCTGAGGGAAGAGTTCCAATAGGAATAGGAGAAAACACCAAAATCAAGTAGGAACTGAAACTTTCACTACCATGGTAACATTTGTTTATGTTGCTATTGTTGCTCATTTCTTCTCACTTTTCTGCAGAGATTGTATTATTGACAAAAATGCTAGAATTGGAAAGAATGTTGTCATAGCAAACTCAGAGGTATGCTTTTAAAACTATCTTACAGTACATGAAAGTATTCTCCACCGTTAAGTTGTTTACTACAAAATTTTAATTTATCAAATGATTCAAATCACTAAATCATTGAATGACAATTGAACACACTTGTGAAAATAAACATTACTTAACAGTGTATTTAGATGAAGTAAACATTACTTATGTGCTAATTGAATTAACTGCAGGGAGTACAAGAGGCTGATAGATCATCAGAAGGGTTTTACATCCGCTCCGGTGTCACTGTTGTATTGAAAAATTCAACAATTGAAGACGGGCTCGTCATATAATAAAGTCACCCATCATTTGTTTTTGTTTTTATGAATTGTAAAAATAAAAATAAAAACACAATGGATATAAATAGATTGGCATATCATCCATCTTATATTCCAATTCTGTCTATCTTAACATGTCATAAAAATTATTGACTCAATTACACTTTTAACACACTAAAACATTACATTTATGTTATACTTGAATTGCAATCTCTCTTTTTGCACGGATTCGTTATCAAATAAATGAGATTTGTAAATCTGGTGAAAAAAAAATAGATTTGTAAATATAAATAGAACTGCTTATTTCTTTATTACATATCAATTATTACATTTTATTATAAAAAATACAACAAAAAAAATTTAGTTAAATAAATTGTTCAAAATTAAAGGGGTGATTTCGAAAGAAAATTAATGCTCTTAAGGATTCAACTTTGAGGGCAGTGACCTATATTCAAATTAATTCCTAAGAAAAATTTACCAGGTTACCCGGGTGAAAAGTGAAAACTCTTCAGGTTGACCCAGGATATAAGACCCAACATGGTTCGGTCAACAATATATGACCCAACCTAATGTGGAATCAGTCTACATAGGCTCAATTACAGCTTTGTGCAGACACCCAAATTATCTTTCAATCCACATATAGTAACATCGACTCATGAGAAAATTAACAATTTATATTATATTCACGTGTATATCAAATCATGAATGTGTTGCAGTTTCATCAATAATTAAGATTAAGACATCTTATTCCATATAAATTGAGAGCTTAAACAGCTAAAACGAGAGCTTACATTAGAAGAGTCTAATGCTTGATTTTCTTTAAAAGTCTTGTTCATATTTTGTTATTTTATCAAGTTCTAAAAGAAAAGGAACTTTAGCACTCATATTGAAGAATGTCCAAGAAATAAATAATTTTAAAAATAAGGGAACTTTTCAGATAAATACAATTTGAGGCACATTACATTATAATTGATCAGAGTAAAATATGTGAAGGTCTAGGCGAAGTTTATGGAATAAGCTCTGTACAGACAAACCTCAACTCATTTTCATATCTCTGCAGAACAAACCGCTCCTGCGAGACTATAATGCTGGTGACAGTACAATTCACATCAGAAAAGGGTTTTCTACAGGTCCTCCCTGCTCGATGAAGATAATCTATGGCAGTTTTTGGCAGATCAAAGTTGTATATGTGAGTCATTTCTGGAAAGTCAACTCCTCTAGCTGCTACATCTGTTGCCACTAGAAGATAGCCGCCACCTTTCCTAACCTCCTGAATTGAAGAAACAGCAAACAATCATTACCATCCCTTTTCAACACTAGTCATTACCTCCTGAATTGAAGAAACAGCATTTCAAAACTACCATTCTTAAACTAGCATACTTATGGCAGCCGCACTAGGCTTAATATGCATTTTGATGAGGGTTAATTTTATAAGAGTAGCACTCATATGAAACATCGGGTGATTTGAAACCAAAGACATCCCAACTTTTGAACTAAATGTTCCCCTGGGGATAAACATCGTTCTCAGCCGATCCCCATTCTTGATTCCCCCTCCTCCAAGGAAACAATATCAAAGATTTTATTAAAATGTTGTTTGTCCTTAAACCGATGTTCCCAGTTAATCAGGTAGAATGAAACAGTATAATTTGGTTATCCAAATAAGAAATTGACTTGTATATTAAATCTTGTTTCAAACTCAGTTATAAGTTGTATTAGATTATTCACCCATGAATTAATGGCAAAATGAATTTGGATGGCCACATGAAAATCAATAATGCAAGGATACTAGAAAATTGGAGGTTACCAATGAGATTTCCAATCCATATCAATCAATTAAATGGCACTTACCAACAGAGAAGCTGCTCGCGAATTGAAATCCATGTCATCTTCGAGTAGGAGGATATCTAAAGAACCATGATATGATGTTTTTAGAAAGTCAATCACAAGGGACGTGGATGGAGAATTTCCAGCCTTTTTCGACTTCTCAGACTGCATAATAGAATATATAATATTAGATGATTGATAACTTTATCATACTACCTGGGCTGATTCAAACAGACATTAAATGCACATGTTTGGGGTAATAATTTCAATGGTGTCAATTGTAAAGTACTAAATAATGCAAGCAACCAAGTCCTATACTATTTGCTTGAAAATGAGGCAGCTGATCTCTAAATTAACTCCCAAGCATCTAATGGATATGGGCAGCCCGGTGCACAAAACTCCTACATATGAAGGGTCTGGGAAGGGGTCCCACCATTTGGTATATTGTACGCAACCTTACCCTGTGTTTTACACAAGAGGCTGTTTCCAGGAATTGAACCTGTGACCTTTCAGTCACATGACAACAACTTTACCGTTGCGCCAAGGCCCCCCTCCATCTGATGAATATGGAATGGTCATAAAAGAATTAAGGGTTTTTATCCTCTAAAGAGCAAGTAGTATCTTTGTGCTAGTTAGTAGTTACAATGTGACAGGGGTTACTTATGAGAAAATTATGGGTAGTTATTATAGATTTGAAATTTGTTAAGTATTATTGAGCTTGTATTTTGTCAAAAACTAAGACATGTAATTTACTCCCTAAAGCGCACCTTTCAACTGCTTGAGAAGTATAAGATTTCAAATACCGATAATTTTTTTTATCAAAAAGTAAATAAAAATAACTTATAGAACAACACCAGCACAAAATAACACTATAACATGGAAAACGCTCATTGCTTATAATATGCATTAAACATTAATTATGAAAAAGCCAATGACATTAGTTCATTTTTGAAATTATATAATGCAGCTTACAACTATTTCCCATGCCTCACAGGACAAATGTTCTGAAAAATTATTAACAAAGTAATTCATGTACTAATTGTAAAGTAAATTTCATCTACTCGCTGAGCATAGACTATACTGATTGCATTATCCAATTGATGAGTAATCAAATTGAAGGAGGAGGTAATATAAGAAGACATTATCAGCATACCTGCTCACTAACAAATATAATGCCAGACTTGGGAGCATCAGATTGAATCAAGGATAACAGGGTTTGTAGTTTTCTTTTTATATCACATACCTGATGATTGAAAAATTGAATAGCATTAGAAATTTACTAATGCCCAACATGGGTATTTAATGAATAAGAGACCCAAGTTTAAACCATTCTATATCTTTCCGAGGTCAAAGGGTGGGGAAAGATGGGTTACAAGTGCATTAAAAAAAGACTACGTTTTGTTTTAAGTAATAGAAAATTAGAAATACAAGAAGTTACTTTAATACTCAAGATTTCTTACTATAAATCTATGAGATAGACGAGACGGCATGGGCTCCACCGGACTAACGTGAATATGGATCACATCCCTCTGGAAAGCAAAAACAGTCAGAATGAATTTAAGGCAGACAAACAAATAATCCATGTAAAAAAAAAGACCAACAAATAATCAGATTAATATACCTTAGTCCATTTCTGCTGCACAGCTTCGTTAAGAAATCGATTGTGCTGTGGTATAGATGCACTGGCAAAAACTGTCTGACGGTTATTACAAGACGAATATGAGGTCAAAATCTTCCGGAGAGAACTCACTTGCTTTGAAGAATTGAAAATGAAGTCAACCTAAGCAGATAAGAATAAAAAGTATAATAAGTACTTACAAAATTGCTCAAGAGAACTAAAAAAAGAAGTTGGGAGACAGGGCTTAAATAATTCCAGGCTTTATATTTTTATATTTCTCAACTCAACACAAAATTTCCAAAAGGTGTGAAAACCCCCTTCCGACTCATGAAAATGTGGAAATAATGCAATCTAATATGCTAAATAACATGTTTAAAGTGCTTTTAAAATTACTTTACTTGCTTTCTTCCAATTCCTTAGCTGCATTAGATCACATGGATAGATGAGAACGGGATGACTAATAACATTCTATATCGTTTTTAAAGCAATTATGGAAAGATGCTGGTGCAGCTGTATGTTTTGAAACACACACACAGAGTCGCTGAAGGCAAATCTGGAATTTCGCTTTCTTAGTTCTTACCCTAAACAGTACAAGTATACAATTGCTGAAAAGTGTACAAAGACAAGACACAATTCAAATGCGAAGAGAAAACTTTTACCTCATCAACAACCAACACCCGCAAGGTTCCAAGCGAAAAAAGTTGTCTTTCAAGCATTTGGCACAAACTCTCAACTGTTGCAACTACTATTGCTGGAGGCTCAGCCTAAAATTGAAGAAAGTTTATCAAAGCCTGAATGAGCAACATAAGGGAATTCTCTATAATACTGGTGCAGCTAGTGAGCAGTTAAGCAAAAGATAAAAAACAATGTTAACAGAGGTGGTGTTCAATCAGAGCTATTATATAGCTTTTGGAAATTCAAACCATTTCCCAACATAGGTCTAACACATCAAATACACACAAGGAATTAGTTGATCATACATGCCTAATCTGTAATGCCCATCCACTAACCATATGCATCACAAACATATATGATATATCCGATGAAATATAAGACTTAAAACACCCCCAAGAGCATGGTACTTAGATACCACAGTTTGGTCAATGGCCAGATGTACAAAGTTAAATAACAACTACTCCAGCAAATAATTGTATCGAAACAAACCAAACAGGTTAATAATTTACTATTGCAGCATAAACAGAAAGTACAGTATCCTAAACTTGATTGACATTCAAGAAACTGTAGCATTGTGCATCAATTAAATCAGTGAGACGTGGCTGCAAAAAATGGAAAGGTAAAAACTAACTAACTGAGTACGAATGAACTGCATCAGTGGCAAATATGTTGAATAAGAGTCAATTTTTTTTTTATCAAACTGACAGATATACATATAAGCAAACAGCAAGTCCATTAGACTGTCAAATAATCCCGAACAAATTAAATTAGAAGATTTTACATTTGCATTGCAGCGGAAACTATTTGTTAGTCACCACATCTATTTGATTAAAAATACCATAAAATAAAACTCGTTGAAGAAGATAATGAAAGATTTCCACCTTAAACCAACTCTTGTGCCTTCTCAATGTTCCTCCATCTAACAGAGCCATGATGGTACATGATCTTTCCTCCCCTTCAACTCCTGTTGGCTTTGCCGCCAGTATCCTAGCAACCTTGGTAACCTAGTCATTAAATAAATTTTTTTTTTGCACTCAGTCATTTGCCTTTTCTAAGGGTGTTCCCCTTGATATGTTGCATCAAAGATAATTAACATGTCACTATGACATCATAACTTATACAAAATCTTACTTGCATGCCAAGTTCACGGGTGGGCACCAAAACTAGAGCTTGAAAAGAAGATTTTCTTGTGTTGATGATGGAATAGATCAAAAGCAAGTATGCAAGTGTCTTCCCAGAACCTGTCTAGATAAGAAATAAAATAAGGTTAAACATCTCCCTTTGTTATTTCATGGATGGATCGGGGATGATACATAGATAAAGATAAGGACTGAAGAGCCCGGACAAAATGGCAGGATATACAGAGAAAGTAAGTTCACGGGTTGATAGAATTTGTATCATGTGCACAAGAAAGTAAGGCACACCAAAAAAACATTGCCTATCTAAAATGATGGCAAAAACAACAACTAAGTCTTATCCCACTAAGTTGGGTCAGCTACGCCTACATGGATAAAATTAGGGCATATGTTGTATCATATACCATATTTTGATCCAACATCAACTCAGGCCACATAACAAATAAGAAATGCCACAACAACATATAAATGAGAGATTAAAAAGAACCTGAGCATGAAGTATGCAATCACGGCCGGAGAAAAGATGAGGCAATGCTTGGTTCTGGACCGGTGTAGGCATGACATATCCAACCTCTTCCATCCTGAAACCATATTATAAAACTTTAATCAATCATGTAACATACAGTCACAGACAATAGCATTATCATTTGGCCATCGCATGAAGTGAGTTGATTGAATTAAACAAAATTAATAATGATAAAGCAGATTAGATTGTGTAAAATATAATAAAATTGAAATTAAATTGAGAATGATAATAATAAGGATAATGGAAAAGGGGAAAATTGCCTTTGGAGTAATTGGTCGGGAACATGAGATTGACATAATTGTCTGAGAGTGGTGGGAGTTGTTCGGACCGTATCATCTTCGGTAGTAGGAGGAATGGCTAGTGTTGTTGTTGTGACGCGGTGGTGGTTAATGTTAGTGGAGAAGGAGAAGGATAATAGTTTCACAAAATTGTTGTTGTTGTATGAACAAGAAGAAAGAACAGGAAGACGAAGAGGAATAGAAAGATGTGAGACTGACAGAGTTCGAGTGTCCATCTATACTGTATCGCTTCCGTTAAAATTAAAAGATAGATAGATAAACATGAACTCAGAATCAGATTATTATTCTTCTCTCTCTCCGTTACTCTCTTCTTCCTACTATCAATATTCAAATTCACGCAAATTTAATTATTTTTATTTATTTTTAATAAATGATGAATCAGATTTTTATTTATTTATTTTTAATAAATGATGAATTATATATCATTTTTTTTATTTTTAAGAAAAATTAATTATTTGGGAGATATTATTTTAATATTCTAAAAATTTATTAAAAAAATACGAAAGGTACATATGAGTTGATTAAAAAACAAAGATAAAAACTCGTGATCAAAAATATTTGGATAACCGATGAAGATTGACTCAATAGTCGTGGATCAACTCCCGCTCCTGTTGTAAGAACCTCTTTGGTCGGGTGATTGCCATGAAGCCGGATACTCCAAACATAGAGACGTACATGTATCAGATATGTATCGGTTACTGATACTCCACGGATACTCGCGGACACCTACCCACGAAGTATCGGAATTAATTATTTTAATTTTAAAAAATATTTTATCAGATGCTTAAAGGATACTTTCCATATACACAAGAATACTTATAAGATATTTTACAAATACGTATCTTAGAAAAAATAAAGGGTAAAAATGCGAGACAATGTTGTGAAAATTCACAGAAGATGTATATGATTCAATTTGAGATATGAAACAGTAAAATTGTTTCTAGATGAACCACTTAAGATCATACTTTTTGCAGATGAAGGTAATGAGAGAAAGGAGATTCAACTAATCAACAATAGACAAATTTTTTGTTGAGTTCTTTTTTTTTTATGGAACAAGAGGGGGCTGCCCAAAGGAGAAAACTAAACAATTAAACGAACACATGAATGAAAATAGAATATGATTTATCGTAAACTTTACAATTTTTAAATTTTGATCACATGTATTATTTTTAAAAATTGTGACTTTTATAATAATAGAAAAATGAAGAGTAATTGATGCTTATTTTCTTGAAGCATTTTACATGCATGTGAGTTTTAATATAAAAAATTAAAAATTTAGCGATAGTTTAAAATAAAAATGAAAAATTTCAAAATTTAGGGTATCCACGTATCGTATCCGAATCATGTGATCGATAAATATTGGAAGACCAAAACTTTGAAGAAAAAATTTAAAAGAACTAAAAACCAAATTAAACATAGTAAAAAACTCATTTAACCTCTTTAAAATTAAGAGTATTTTGGACTATCAAATGTTTGGAGTGTAGGTATAAACAGGTGTATGAAGTCAAATTTTCCAACTACATCGTCAAATTGTAAAGATGCTCGTTGATTTTATTGATTGAAAAATATGAATGAAAAACTCATCCAAATATCCATTTGAATGAAATGTAGTTTCTATCCCTATAGACAGAATTTAGTACCGGAAATAGATTATGAGTATGTTTGGCAAGGCACAAAAACAAGCTTATGGGTCCGTTTGGATTAGCTTATTTTAGAGCTTATATAAAATAGCTTATGCAAATAAATAAGTTTTTATGTATTATTTATAAGTTTTTAAGGTAGTTTATGGAAAAACAGATTATGAAGATACAATTTTCGTTAGTGAGAGTTTATAAATTAAAATAAAAACTAATTTATTTATATAAGCTATTTTTCATAAGCTCAAAATAAGCTCAACCCAAACGGGGCCTATGTCTTATAGCTTATAAGCTTGCCTAGCAAAAAAAGATCTGTTTGGTAACAGTCTTTTCGTCAGGAGCTTATAGCTTATTTCAGGAGCTTATAGCTTATTTTTCAGACGCTATTTCAAGTAGCGTTTGAGCTTATAGCTTATTGTTTTTTATTCCTCTTTTACCCTTACTATTTTATTTAAATACCAGTTTTACCCCTTATGTTTTATTATAATTTAAAATAAAAAATAAAGGCATTTTTCTTATAAATAATTTAAAATAATTTTTCAGACCATTGTTTTTTCTTCCTCTTTTACCCTTACTATTTTATTTAAATATCAGTTTTACCACTTATGTTTTCTTCCTCGTTTGAGCTTATGGATTGAATATGCAAGTATTTTTGAGCTCTGTAGGTTATATATAGGTAGTTAATTGGTCATTGAACTCTGTAGGTTGTTATAAGGCATTTTTGAGCTATGTGTTATATAAAAAAAAAAAAAAAAAACTATTCATTCTCAATGTGTCATTTTTAGTGTATTTTTAAATGACAATGATATTGTTGTTGTTGTTGTTGTTATTATTATTATTATTAATGTATGTTGTTTTTGTCTTCATAAAAAATTGAATGATATAAAAATGTCCTTTTATGTCATTTTACATTTATAAGCTAGTTGAACCGCTAATTTTACCAAACACTTCAATTAGGCCATAAATCATCAGTCATCAGCTATAAGCTATCAGCCATCAGTCATCAGTCATAAGCTATCAGCTATCAGCTATTTTTGTCAAACAGACCCTATTATTTTTTTTTATGGAAGTGCCGGAATTAGATTTTGTATTTAAAGTTTCTCTCATATTGAAGCGGTGGACCGTAGAAGAAATCCTTATCTACTAGGCGTGAAATACACAATGTACACTTACAGAGTCACAAAGTATAAACAAAAAGAGTTGAGTTGAGTAAAGCCACAATGTATTTTTAACTAACGGAAAATACACATGATCCAAATTGAATTTGATATATAATCCAACAAGTACAGCTTATTCAAAGAAGCATAACATAACCCAAACAGGCGAAGGTACAAATACAACAGCAGGCTAGTATTAAGCATTCACAATCACCCCACCTGCAAATTATTTAGAAGCCCCATATTAGAATATGTAAAATTAATGTAAGAAATGAAACCTTTCAACTAATTAACAATAATTAAGAAAATCAAAGGCACGCACCATTTGGATGGAGGACTTGACCAGTAAAGTAGGAAGAGTCCTGAAGGGAAGCCATAAACAAATAACAAGGTGCAATCTCACAAGGTTGACCTGCTCGTTTCATTGGCACATCAGACCCCAAATTCTGTATCTTCTCAGCAGGCATAGTAGCTGGTTGAACTGGCGTCCAAACTGGTCCTGGAGCTACAGCATTCACTCTTATTCCCTTGGTCACCAACTGCTGAGCAAGACCTCTAGTGAATGCAACAATGGCTCCTTTCGTCGATGTATAGTCCAGTGTTTCTGCTTTACCTGTGTAGGCATTCACTGAAGTTGAGTTTATGATTGAGCTACCTTCTTTCATGTGCTTCAGAGCATGCCTGCATAACCCCAAATGTCTTCACTTTTCACTTTTAATTTATAGTGAGTTTGACAAAATGCATTTTTGGAGTCACCATGACTTTGATTCTTAGAGTCGTATTGTGGTTTTGTTTATATTTGAAAGTATAGTTTTTGCCAAAATTATCAAAATCTAGCTATACCTACCTGACCAAGAAGAAGTGTGAAAAGATGTTGGTCCTGAAGACTCTTTCAAGCTGTTGTTCAGTGATTTCCTCTATTGAGTTTTTGAGGTGTTGTTCAGCTGCATTGTTGACAAGAACATCAATGCGCCCATATTCTTTCACAACAAGTTCCACAACCTCTTTGCAATTCTCATCATATCCAATATCAGCAGCAATAGCTAATGGTTCTTGTGCATCATTTGTTTTGGCTTCTAGCAACATCTTCAGAGTATCATCCTTGTCCCTATCCTCGACACCTTTCACGTATGTAAAGGCCACTGTTGCACCCTCTTTTGCAAATATCAGACACACCGCTCTTCCTATACCTGAGTCACCTCCTGTCACCAACGCCACCTTTCCCTGGACAATTGACAATAACAAGCATATATACATATATATAGACACACACAATTGCCTAAAGAACACAAGTGTATAAATTCTCTAACACTCTTTTTAACATGGTTTTTTAAGAGTAAAGCATTTTATTCTATGAAATTGTAAGGATAAGTCAATCTATTCGTTTAATTAATTAAAAAAACATAAATTAATTTAGTGATCAATCTATTCATTAAAACCATGATTTTGGGAATAAGTCCACCAAATCAGGAGTCTCATTTAAATTTAGTAAAATACATGATTTTTAATCAATATAAGAAAGGTATAAAAAAACTATTAAATAGTGTATTTGCTAAGATTTTTCTTTAAATGATGAGAATGTATGGATTGGTACCTACCCTTAGTTTATTGGTGGGCTTGTGGTCAGAATTTATGGTTTGTGGGAGTGGTTCCATGACATGTTCTTTTCCTGGCTGAGTTTGCTGGGTCTGAGGTGGGAACTTAGGCTCATTACTTGTCATTTTTGCAGGGTTTGAAACTGAAGTTAAGTATAGTACTACACGAGATGAGAATCTAATCGATCTGTGTATGGACTTTTGAGTTAGAATTAGAATGCATAGATATGTTGAGCAAGGTCTATTTATGTAGGGATCCCAAAGGAGAAAAATAGGTGCCAAGTAGAATATGATGGCATGCCACGTACAGGTGCATGCTGCCAACGTGTCATATGACACTGGTTCAAGGTTACTTGGCCAAGCGGTGGAGTTCAGCTGAATGTGTGACATTAACAATCGAAGATGAGCATGTACACCTAGTTTTTTGATTCTAAAATTTCGTCCTAGCTAGCTAGGTGCTTTTTGTCTGATGGTTTAAGATGGATAAAGATTTCCTGTAAAAAAAATGTATAGATTTTTTTTTTTTATGAAAAGATGTATATAGATTTATGTTATTTAATAAAAGTGCTTAAGACATTAATCGTGATGCAATTCGATAACACATCAAATAATTTTAATTTTTTTATACAATTTATAAAAAAAAATATTCTAAATTTTTATACAAATATACGTGATGGTTGGTCCATATGATATAAACTTTTCATCCAATGACCAATTCGATAAAATAGGTATCGATTGTCGAGCAAGAAGTTATTGGTCGGCGTAACACCCAGGGCCATCTTAACAAATTCGTAGGTCCAGTTTTAGTCTTTTAAGGATGTAAAAAAAATTAAATTTTGGGCCCAAAATAAATAAATAAGGCACTATGAAGAAAAATGATCAAAAGTAAACTCTAGTGAGGGAAAAACTATTAAAATTAAACTCTAGTGATTGAATCCATGACCACACTATCAATCATGGGTGGCCGCACCAGCGAAGCTATGTGATCAATTTGAAATGTTTTCACTTTAACTATATCTAGCTATTGTTTTAGTGCCTTACATATAAAAAAAAAGTATTTTGGGTCCAAAAAATTTGAGGCACGATGGGATAGCCCAGTCTCAACGGGCTATGGGTCGGCCTTGGTAACACCACCCATGTGTGATTTGATCTCTCTAATATTGTTGTTGCTAGGAAAATAAGATACCTTCTTGACAGAGGGACACACATAACTCAGGTCGGGTTAGTTGCATGGTAAAGTACTAGATTCGGACATAGCTTAATCATGCTAGAATTAGGGTTGTCTCAAATATATTGCAGGTCATGTTTTAACCAATATGCAGGAATTTATGTCTTTAAAATTGTGGACGTTGAAATTTGATCCCTCACTTTTTTTTAGAACATCCCTCACAATTTTAAATGTCGGAATTGACATATTCGTGTTGTTCTACCAACAATTTATCTCTTTTTATAGACAAACTCGTGTCAGGAATAAAACAATAAAAAATATCACAATTAGTGAGTTCCACGGAAGACACATATAAGGATGGCACGAATTCTTACCACTAGGCCATTGTTGAATCAATGTCATGTTCTTTCTTCTTTTTTGTTAAGCAATTTAATGACTAGAAATTCATCTCTTAAGATGAATAAATGGATTGTCTGAGATTTGAACCTCGATCCCTGAATATAATATGCAATGTCTCTATCAGGTTTGAACCTCGGTCCCTGAATATAATATGCAATGTCTCTATCAATTTAGTTAAGGTCACAGGGACAATCAATGTCATATTCTATTCAGAATGCTAAACGTATTTAAAAATTTGATACTTATATTTCTGAAAAATGTCTCAACATATTTGGACCCAAAAATATTGAGGGCTTGTGATTATATATTGTGTGCATCCACTGGGTTGGCCCAAAAAAAGACAACACATTGTGATTATATTTTGCTTATTACTTTTTCCATTCTATGTGCTTTTTGCATGCCCTATTTTTTCTCCAAAATATCTTTTGTTTCGGATTCTAGAATTCGAACATAATTTGGATTATAGAATCTGAAACCTTGTATTGCCCAGATTTACAGAACAACATTGACGTATAATATTAACAAGACATAATTGAAAATGACAAAAAATGAATCAAATTCTCATTTTATTGATAGATCATATCTTTCATAGTACATTTACATGAACATTAAAACTTATTACACAAAATTATTAAATATCTAATGTTAAGCATATAGTGCAAGAAGATGGAGGAGGAAGGAGGTTGATGTAAGGTTTATTTCCTTTCTTGGAACATTTTCCCTTTCATCATCACTTATCTTATTATGTTGTTTAACGTTGTTGAATTATGTCGTTTAATTATTTTTTTGTGTTGTACACCATGCAAAACCCTCCAAACCTCGAGCTTAAACACAGTATGGGACGGTTCAAATTGTATAATCTGAATTGTTTCTAACGATTTTAGATTTTATAATCCGAACACCCAATATAACAGGGTGCATTTCTTGTTTTTCCGGATTATAAAATCTAAACACTCCATATACACTACTCTTGTGTCAAGAATTCAGGGAAAACTAGTTCGGATTATATAATCCAAACTGTATCAACACAAAGATTGAGTCTACTTGTAACCAGGATAGTCAGTTAAGAACCATACTGACTATCCCAACCCTTATCATTGTGATCTGGCATTCAGGCTATTTGATCATATTGCTTCGAAACTTGCCCATAAAATTTAAAAAATGATATTTTGTCTTAATATTATGTCTTCATTTGTCATTTTCAATTTTGTCTTCTTAATATTATACACCAATGTTGTTTTGTAAATTTGAGCAATATTATACACCAAGGTTGTTCTATAAATTTGAGCAATATAAGGTTTTGAATTCTATAATCCAAATTGTGTTTGGATTCTAGAATCCGAACAAAAAGTATTTTTGTAAAAAAAATTAAAGAAACGTGTAAGAAACGTATACCATAGAAAATGTAATCGTCTTATAATTTTTCATTCATGCAAGGAATTGGTCTAAACTTAGCTTATCTATTTCAAGAATATTTACGAGGACAAAGGAAACTAGTGAAAACAAATAATATCTAGCCATAAGCATACAGTATGTCAGTATGAATTGATTTGATGTTTTCTTTGAACTTCCATCTTACCAAACACATATAGTTGTAGAAATTAAGTGGATAAGATAAGCTTATATTACGATTAATTAAGTGAATACATCACCATATATACTACATTACAATTAGATAAAAATAAAAAATAAAAAAAATAAAAAAAACTTATCAAACTTATCAAACTAGATAAAAACTTTCCCACACGGTGAAGGGTTACAGAATAAACCTTGCAGGGACCCTTGCTATAATAAGACTAATAATACTGGCATTCCCATGTACATAATGACCTATGTATATATAAATCCTTGAAATTAACCATCTATAGAATTATTCATACTTGGCAAAATAACTAATGATCAGTAGAAAATTATGCGGTTTTGCAGAAGGATCTACACATGTATATCCTCAACCATTATTTATAGGTTTAAAAGAATTTTGAGAAACCGACGTTCTTGTTGTATCTTGAGACTGTTTTTGATATTTTGCATATGTAGATGATCTTCCTTTTCTGTGCTTCCTTCTTGGTTGTGTTGTTGACTGTGGGATAAACACGCCTGTCCCTTTGCTTTGTCTTCTCAAAGCCATTTGCTCGTACAGGAAATTTGACTGTGGAGGAGGATGGATTGCTCCAGAGAAAGACTGAAAATTTGTTTAAGAACATTCCTTAAGATCATAGTTATCATTAACATAATGAATAAAACCACTGTTTGATCAATTCCATAATTGGAAATCGTTTAGTGTGAATATATGTGGAATTTGAATTTTGTGTTCACATTTAGACCGTCAAATCAAGATCGGACAATTCATGCTCTAACTTTGTATTTTAGACTCGAGTCGGAAAGTGAGTGAGTCGTAATATCTAGTATTCATGAGTTTTGGGATAACAATGTCTCGTGGCATTTAACATTATTCTTATCAAAATTCCACAATAGGATTTCTTTCGTGAGATATATGTTGAATTTGAATTATTTGTGCTCACATATTTGGTAAAAAAAGACGGTTCATGTTCCAACTTTGTATTTTAAACTCAATTTAGTAAAGTTAGAAAGTCTGAGTTCAATTTGTCTGTCCAAATTGTGTAACTATACGTTAAATGCATGATTATGTGACGTATCAAAAGAGATGTGTGTGAAAAACCTGAAGAGAGTGTGGACGATGAGAAGTAAGAGGATCTTCATCTTCATCCATAATTAAGAGTGAAATTTGCTTGCTCAAGTCTGCAAAAAATAAATCATCTTCAAGTTCAACAGCAACCTCCATATTTGTGTATAATCAATCTTATTATAGGCTTTAAAAATTATCTACTTTGGCATGAAACCAAGTATATTCTATTTATAGTTATAACATGCTAATCTCTTTTCTCAACTTTGATTTTTTTTTTCTCATGCTGTCCCAAACATATACTATATATATAGCTTTGATAACAAAAGGAAGAATTATTAAGGTTAACAATAAAGGTGAGTTGAAATGTATGGAGTGGGCATGCATGTGAGTTGGTGGGTCATATGGTACCAGTGGGACCCACAAACTCTCCCACTGACTAGCTAGAATCATGTTGTGAATATGTGATATTGTTATCTAGTTGAGTAAAAGAGATGAGGACAGCAAGGAACAACTATTTCCTGATATCTAATCCAAAGATAGATTCAATCTTGAGAATATACAATACTTGGTTGTGGATTGTTTATGAGTTATGGCTCATCATATTCATACCCCTGGCCCTTGCATAGGTGACAATTAATTTTTGTCTCAAAGTTCTTATCTGTTTTTGTATCCTCTAGCGGTTAAGATTAAACCACCGAGACAAGTCCTATTATGTGTTACGGTCAGTGGATATTCATGTTGTACAACTTGTTGTGGGACCCCAATATAGTATCAAAAAGTATTTGGTACTACCTTTTTAGAGTAATTTAGTTCAAGAACAACAATGACTCTCTTCAATTAGTGGTGTAGAAAAGGCAGAAAGAAAAAAGAAAAACAAGAGGAAAAGGAAAGAAACTAATGAGATGTGATTGGTGATGAGTGATTGGTGATGAATAAGAAACGGATGCAGGGCATATATAAGTGAGAAAAATATCATAATGCAAAATCACAACAGTTGAATCGATGATTCTCATTGTTAAGTAGATAAATAGTGTGTTTGGAAGGAAAAAAAAAGTAAGAGCACCTCTAATAATAAACTCTATCCATGAGTATTTTATAGATCATATTATATCACATCATTTTAAAATAACTCATTCATTAATTACTTGATGTAACTTTGAAAAAACTTATATTGAATCTCATAATTTTACATCTCATATTAATATTTTATCATAACATAACAATCCTTTGGTCAAAAAAATAAATAAAAGTGACAAATCTAATATTTTCTAATTGAAGTACACATGAGGCATCGTTACTTGATGAACGCACATGAGTTACAGGTTGGCGGACTCCAATGGTTCAATTTGCCGAATACCTCTCTTTTCCCAATTCTAGGGTGGCGGATGGGAGAAAAAACCTCTAGCTTGAGGGATTTCACTTGGGTAACATAGTTTTTGGTGACATTGTTGACATCAGTGTATTTTAGATGAGAAATAATGATGGATGAATGATTAAAATAAATTATTTAAATGAAAGAGAATGATTGATTAAGAGAGAGATATGAACAATGTCATCAATATCATCAAAAATTATGTCACTCAAGTGTTATCCCTAGTTGGATGTGCTCTAAGAACCATAGTGACACTATGGCTATGTTTGGTAACGCCTGTAAGCTATCTCAATGTTTATTGAACTAGCTTATAAGCCTGATTAATCAAATGAAAAATGTTCTATAAACAAACTTATCTCCATGGCTTATGACTTTTCTTGATATGTTTTAAGTAGAGTTTGAATTTAATAATTTTTTATATTTTCTTTCATTTTTAACCTTATTATTTTTAATTATCTTATTAAAAAAATGATATTTGTACAACCATTTTGTGACAACTTTTGTACAACTTTCTCTCGTACTCACATTATGTTGTCATAAAAGTTATCACGAAATGGTTTTACATATATCATTCCTCTTTAAAAAAAACACGGCCTGCCCAGTCACTCAAAACTGCACAACAATTTCCATCATGGCCCATAAATATACTCGGCCAAAGTACAAAACCCTACGCTCAATGCAATAGGAACAACAAAGCTCCAATTAGTTGCTTTGAAAAATTCACGGCAAACAACCCTTGGAGCGCAAGAAAATGTCACTTAGCCGAGGAGCTAAACTCAACATTGGATCTTCAAACTTAGAATCCATTTTAGTTGGCTAATCATCATGTAAATTACCCTCCTTGAAGGTATGATGGAGATAAATTGACCACAACCTCTCAAAATACTCAAAAATGTCATGAACAAGAGGGATGTGAGGACTAAATATTTAAATAAAAGAGGATCACTCAAGAAAATTGAATAAACATCAAGGAATCAAATTCAACAATCACATCTCTATATTCTTCACTCCAAGCCATCTCAAGACCATTCAAAATTGCCACAAGTTTTGCAAACACATTAGAGGCAACATCAAAAGATCAAACAAACCCTACAACCCATTCACCTGCATCTTTACGTGCAAAGACATCATTTGCAGCACCGTACTAAATTTAGCACCCCAAAAGTATTAAATATCATTTGCAGCACCCTAATAAATTTATTATAATAAAAGAAAATATAAACACTTTGGCAACCGGAACAATACCTAATATAACAATCAAGTGATTATACCACAATTGTTATTGTTGTGTGTGTCTTAAAATCTCATCAAATGGGAGATTGGAAAGTTGGAAGATTGATTAGCCCCTACCCCCACCCCCAAGGCAGATGGACTTTCGTGTTTCAAGGCTTTTCACGATTTTCTCGTTCATGATGCAAACAGATATGCAACATGCATGTCAACGACTAATGATCAAGTGATTTGGTGCCTTGACCAGGTCAATAACCGATTAGTTTTAAAACATTGATGAGGGGGATCAAGGGTTTGAGAGAAATTTTTTATCTTAAACATTGAAATGAGAAATAACAGAGATTCTCTATTTGTAGCCAGATGAAATTCTTTGATTGATAGTGATACATCCATTCTTTTCTAAAGATGCATGTCATCGATTTTGGGCAGAATTCCATAATCAATTCTTTTATGTACAATTCTTCTCTTCTCTCAATCATGTTTTTAATTTCTTTTGTTAAGTTTTTAGCTGCTTTTTTTTATGTCTATTTTCATTTCCGCTTTTCTACAATTGTGTTTTCTGCTGCTACGTGAATTTTTGATACATGTGATTCTGCATTGTTGCGCTTAAATGTTGGTGATTTACTGCATAATTCACGTTATAGGTTGGTTTATAAGTGTATATGGTTTATGCATTTATTCAGTGTATACATTTCTGCATAACTACGATTTTCTGCACTAATACGAGTGTGGTCAAGTCTACTATGTTGTCGCTTGCGGCTGTGTTCTTAGTTTCATTTATGTACCGTAAATATTGTAGAGCTTTCTAATTGGATTGTGATTCTACACATTGCTATTTGGATTGCTATTTACTCTATCATTCAATTTTGTCCTCAATATCATTCATTGTTTTAACATTATTCTGAAACAACTTTGAAGTTTAACAAACTAATATAACGTGGTCTAAAAAAGAAAAACATATCAATATATAACTAAAAAAATGTCTACATAATTCAAAGTTCATCACCATTCCAATTTCTCTTTTCCTTTGGACCTGTTGGTCCTTCCTCTCGCAACATTTCTTTTGGTAAACCCCTAACAGTTATTTCAAAAATATGTTTTAGCTTCCCTAGAAACAACTTCTTCAATTTTTTCAATTCATCATTTAACCTATAGTCAACATGTGGACCCCATGTCCTATAAAAATTCAACCATGCTGGCTCTTTAACTTTAGCCCCCAAATACTCTGCTGAAACCAATACATATTTCCTCATATCCATAACTTTGCTACCTTTATCAGTATCATCTCTTGCACCTATTCCTTTTTTCCCTAGTAGAACAAGGCCAGCATGTGGATATGTTGAATGACCATGCAATGAAGCATGAACAACAGGTCTTTTTGTTGGAAATTCAAAATTGCTAGTATCATTTTGGAATTCAAGTTGAGAGGAATCAATCCATGAACCCGTCTTATGATGTGAGAAATAGACTTTCCATAATTTACCATCCAAATTACTTACTCTTAATGTCACATGCTCCCAGTCACCAACATGTTCACCTATTCTCTCTAATTTAATATTTATAAACCCTATTTTTAACCTTCCAGGTCCATTGAAAGGGTAAAAAGTCCACATTGCAAAATCAGTGAAGGTTCCTCCAAACATTGGTTTCACATGTACATAAGATTCCGCACTTTGTAAATTACCTCGTTTGACCCTATCTTTGTTTGCATGATCACCTGGTAGGTCTATCCAATAGGCACCATCATTTTTAGGACCCTGAGGAAGGTTAGTACCATTTTGTGCTATTGGTCTAGGATTTGACGTGTGACCTTTCTTGTATAGTAATGCTCCATTGGAGAAAAACCAATTGACTGATGAAGGTAAGTATTTTTCATCAGGATGTAGGTATAGAAATGGAGAGTAAGCTTTTAGTATTGCTTTAATTTGTTGTAGATTAGGCATGATCTTTGAAATGGAATTAAGGTTTTTCAAACATGAAATAGATGGAGGGTTAGTACGCCTACCATTTTGTGCAACAAAAGTGCCTACATGAACGCCTCGAGCATGGGTTCCTCTACTTATTGGTCTAACGTCGTAGAAATTGAAGTCTCCGGATTCCCAAATCAACGAAGAAGTTTCGCATTTCTCTGTAAGGTCTGATCTAACACACATGATTTTGTCAAGGGGAGGTTTGTCTCGTGTTTTGGTGACGACATGGCCTAAAGCACGGTAGCCATTAGGAGCTACTGGTAGCCAAATATACAATGGCAAAACTTGAGTAGCTGAATAGGATTTAGCTTTCAATACAAATGTGTAATCAATTGGTGGCTTTAATGTGCTTTTTGTGGTGCTTGAAGAAACATCTTTTGCCACAAGAACATACCCAAAAAGAGGTTTGTTGTTGGGTTGGCTGTAGCTGCCTAACATAAAGAATCCTTGAGGTATTCCTGTTGGTTCGAACACTGAGGCTCCTTTATCATCCGGTCCACCATCAATGGCGCCCCAAATTTTGTTAAACGTTGATATTGTAGACACTTGCAGCCCACCTAGATCAAAGACTCCTCTCGCGAAACCATTGCCTGTATGTTGCAATTCAACGGTTGTTATAATCAGAGTCTGCACTGCATTTACTATAATATATCATAAAAGGAGAGAAAAATGGCAATCACATAATGGATACCTTTTGGCCAAGAAGTTGTTGTAGTTGGAAGCTTGAATATGGTATCAATGGGGCGGGAGTGGCTTCGCTTTTTCTTGAAGATATTCTTACGCTCTGCATAAACAAGAACACGTGTTGGTCAATTACACAATGTGTTAATGCAAAGATAATAAGGTCATTTTATAAAATTTAAGTATTTATATTTAGATTTAACTCTACCTAGCAAAATCGATTTATAAAGCGGAGTGTTTTTCTCTAGAAACGTGTAGCAGTCTAGCAGACCTTATATATTTTCAATGTGTGACCTAGATTCTTCTCAACAACAACAACAACAACAACAATAATAATAATAATAATAATAATAGAAGTTTATGCAGGAACTAGTAGATTGGCTACATAAATAAGCTTCTAAACATTATTGAACTTCACTTATACACCAACCAGTTCATTTAAGAAGTTGACATGTTTTTGTTTACGTTACATCACTTTTCATGAAGGGAGATGTAAATTTCTGGATGTGAATCTTGTGCTTGAATCTTATTTGGGGTAAGCATCTATGAGACACATTAACATTAGTCTTATATATATGGAGTGGAGTATCTTGTGTGCACAATAGGGCACTCAGTCTGTTACGTGTTATCAACTGCATATAGGGTTGGGAATAGGCTAGGCCGAGCTAGGCTTTGCAAGGCCTAAGCCTGGCCTGCCAAATTTTTTAAGGCCTAAGCCTGGCCTGCGACCTGTCATAGGCTTACTTTTGAGGCCTGAGCCTGGCCTTCTGAAAGCCTGATAAGGCCTGCTAGCCTGTTTAAAAGCCTATATCATATGAACATCTTTAAGTAAGCAATGTAATCTAAGTTTAAATAGACTAGCGAACTAATAGATCAATTAGATTAAACTCTCTTTTAGTAATCAACATGAGTTTTTAGGGAATTTAACTATATATTGCATCATATTTCAATTCTAGTCTATAATAATACATTTGTATATGCTAAAAATTAATGTATACTAATAAACTTAAATTACTAACGAATTTATATTTTAATTCAAAGTATAAAATATATTATAATAATAAATAATATTAATCATATTTACTTAAATAGGCCGGCCTAATAGGCTTAAGAGGCTTTTTGAATGGCCTGTGGCCTGACCTTTTAAGCTAAATAGGCTTCTAAAAAAGCCTAGGCCTTCTCTATTTAAGAAAAAAGCCTGGCCTGGCCTGGCTTGTCGTAGGCTAGGTCGTAGGCCCCTGTAGGCCGGCCTGGCCTATTCCCATCCCTAACTGCATACAATAGTAAAATAAAAACTTACAACAATATCATGTAGTATTTTTGGATGGGTCCGTAAGTAATCGTGAAAGGAAAATTACTTTATCCTACAAAATACTTTACCCTTCAAATAATATTGTACACCTTTTTTTTGACCCCACTCAGTTTGTTACGGGTCATACTTTGCATCTCTCAACATCTTTATTGAGGTTGGTTTCATTTTCCTTAATAATTAAAATAATAATGTCATATAATGATAAAACCTCAAAAGTTTATAATTAGATGATGTTAGCGGTCTTTTTATTAAAATTACAAAAACAAACTTAAATGTATCTTTTATTAGTAATTTTGATTTTTAGATGTGTCTTTAGTTAGTTAATGGGCATAATGGGCATTTTTACTATGAAAATGTGTCTTTAATGGTATTAAAGAAACTTAAATGTGCCTATTATTAGTCATTTTCTACTGTTAATTTGATTTATACAACTACTAACAAAAGAAGCATTTGTAATTTTGATAAATTCAAATATTTTATTGATAACACATCGCACATTAATAGATTGAAATGACTATTTTTAAATTTTTTAATGTCATTCAGAATTTCTGCATGAATCCCTACGGTGAGAGAGAATTGGGGGTTTATCTCTATGAAAAATGCTTGGTAAACGGTCACACAACATTGCCGGGATAAGTTTTTTTTTCACAAAACTATCAACAACATTTAAATAGTTTTTTTAGGGAACTTCTAAATAGTTTGATTACTATATTTAGAAAATACAGTGCCGTAATCGGATTTCAACTGAAAAATTGTCCCAGGGCTTGGATCTAATCTAAGTTGGGTTTTTTTTTTTTTCCACTTGGGTACAACTAGGTGATTAAAGTAAAATAGAAGCACTTAGTCTCATTAGGGGAATTTCCTCATTAGGTGGGATATAGTATATCTCAAATCACACATGGACTAAACAATTGAAACTTGGAATATCAAAAAACTATGGTTACTCTTTTTTAGAAGAATTTTTTTTTAAAAAAAAATAATCACATTTAAAAATATTATATTTATGTGTTACAACTTTTGAAAAAAATAATAATAAGAAAACAACTTTAAATGAAATTACTGTCAAAAGTTTGAAGTAATTTTATAATAAAAAGATCACTTTTATATAGTTTGATTCAAACAAACTAAAAATCATTATTCAGGTCTAATGGTTGAATGTCAAAAATGATTCTACTTTTTTTTTCTTTCTATAATAAACAAACTATAAATCACTTTTATAATAAAATTATCACTTTTGTAAAAATCAATTGAAAAAAAATCACTTTTTTACTATAATAAACAAACACAAAATAGATTCTAATTTTTTATACAATTTATAAATTATAAAATGTCAAAATCATTTTTTTCTTATCCTTAACAAACACACCTTGACTAATAATGTTTTGCGTTTTCATTGGTGTCGTGCTTCTCTTCTATATGTTTTCATGTTTAAAAAGATAGAATATTGTTGGTTGCTGAATTAGTTAGATCTAATGATTGAGATTTAGTGTCAATGAATCATATACACACATGTTTGTTCTAATGTTAACAAAAAAGAACAAACACAGCAATCTCCAAAGAAGCATTAAGCAAACTAAACAATGCAAAAAATAAAAAATGAAGAACTAAGAAAAGTAAAGTGACAATGGCATAGAAGAAAAGTACCTGGAATTTGACCCATTTGTGCAGCTGCTCTAGAAACCTCCATTGTCATGAGAAGCACAACACAAACAAAAAGAATCCCCCCATTCACAACCATTTTTATAATCCCTTTCTTCCACAAGTTAAACTCTCTTTTATTCCACCTTGAAAGGTACTAACACTTTTGCTTATTGAAGTTAGAAAAAAAAAAAAAAAAAACGCACGCACACACGCACAAACTTGATGCTGCACAAATCCTCACATCTGCCCTATAAATATATAAATGATTATAAATATATTAAATTCTCTAAAAAAAAATATATTTAATATATACTATATATATAAAGTGGTTTGTGTGGAATATTTTTAACTGAATTACTATACATTTCCCACTTTTGGTATATGGTGATTCATAATCTGTTTATTCCTATGATTTCTCCTATTCTTTAATTGAATTGCTTTTTAGTTTTTTCTTGTATATCCTACTGTCCCTTTGATTAAGGTTGAATCACGGAGAAAGGTAAATCATGGGAAGAACAGTATTAATTAAGAGTGAAAGAAAAACATGGGAGCATGGACACTATAAATTAAAAATTAAAAAAAGAGTGATGTAATGGAAGATATTACTAGATAATGGACTCATGCCAGTAACTGAACCATAATTAGGAAAACTAAGCCACACTGCACCAAAAGAGACCACGCCAGCTTAAATGGTTCATATGATGGAATTTGGTGTCAAACTAATTTTGACACCATGGTGTCATTTGATTCTATCTTATATATATATATATATATATATATATATATATATATATATATATATATATATATATATAAACTAAATCTTTTTTTACGCAATTAACTAAACTTAATTTTTTTTTTAGCCTTATAAAACATAATAATGATGTTAATCGCATCAACTTTCATTTCATATAATCACATAATCAATCTACAATTAACTGAACTTAGAGTCTATTTGGATTAGCTTATTTTAGAGTTTATATAAAACAGCTTATGCAAATAAATAAGTTTTTATGTACTCCCTCCGTCCCAAAATATAAGCAAAAATTGGTCAACAAAAGTTAATGTATTTGGTTCAAAATTTGTACCAAATACATCAATTTATATTGACTCATTTTTGCTTATATTTTGGGACGGAGTAGTATTATTTATAAGTTTTTAAGGTAGTTTATGAAAAAACAGTTTATGAAGATACAATTTTCGTTAGTGAGAGCTTATAAATTAAAATAAGTTTATTTATTTACATAAGTTATTTTTCATAAGCTCAAAATAAGCTCAAACCAAACGGGGCCTTAATTAAAAAATATTGATTTGAGCTTTTTCAAAAATGTTTATTCCGTGTATTATACTATACTATAGTACGTATATAACGCGTCTTAAATCTAAGCTGAAAATCATCATCAATCATGGAATTATCCCGCCAAACTCAATTATGCTCTTTTTTTTTTTGGTGAATCAATTATGCTCTTTAATGGACTTGAAATTATTTTATATTAAAACATTATTTCCTTTTTGTGTTGAAATTTAATTCAATGTGATGTGATACACACGCAGTCACCCGCAATGTCGTACTAATACTAGACTATATGAATGCTAATTTATGCCACCGGTTTTGCAATTAATTAAATTAAGGTAAATTATTAAATATTTTAGTGTTTGTTTATTTTAGTGTTTGAATGTGTACCGATAGTTGTAGATAAAATTCAATTAAAATTAACTAAGTGATTAAGTTGAGATGGTTAATGAGCTCAAGCAAACAACGAATCATTCAAAAAGAAATATTTACACAATTCACAATATCCCTAAAAATAATATTTATAAATCAATTTTAATGGAGTCAAATCATAAGGAATATTGCTATATGATTCTTTAGTAAAGTATATCAGATGCAAACACAAATTGAATATCGCTAAAAATAAAAAGAGTGAATCTGTAAACTAGATGAGTATATATATACTTACTTTTTTATTATCCTAATTATACCTTTAAACAATTTTTTCTATAATAAAGATTGGTTTTGGTGTCATTAAAAAAAATTAGATTATATTTTTTTGTTATATTGTTGGTTTCATTGAAATAGATAATCATGATTATTTTGGTTTGTTATAACTTGAAAGCAACAAACATTTATATTTTTAGTTTTAATCAAAATTAAAATTTCACAAAAAAATATCGTTCATAATTTTCAAACGTTGGCGCAATCTTTTTGCTAGTATAATATAAAGTAAATGAAAAGAAATGAACGCCAAAAATATCAAATTAAATCATTACGTCGTGTGCAGGGTCGTCTTAATAAATTCATAGGCCTCGTTTTAGTTTTACAAGGGATGTAAAAAAAATTATAAAAAAATACAATTTAGTGGGATTTGAACACATGAGCACACACTCAAAGATAACGGCCCGCGCCACTGAAGTGCTGTGAACAAAATGAAAATTCGCTTTTAATGTATATAACAATTATTTTAGTGCATAACATAAAAAAAAGTATTTTGGGCCCCAAAAAATTTGAGGTCTAGTGGCATAGCCCGTCCTCGACGAGCTATGGGCAGGCCCTGGTCGTGTTATATCCCATCTCATGTCTTCAAAACTATAAATTTTTTAGAGTAATAGTCATTTTGATTCTGAATGAGTAACGAGTAGTCATAATAGGTCATTAATGTATCAAAATTTTAAATTAGTCCCTGATTGTGCACTCTGTTAATCAAAATAGTTCCTCGCGTTAAAATGGTCCGTTAATATTGTTATATCAGTCTCTCAATATGCTTACTGAATGTCATATTAATCTCTATAAGTATTTACTTATTGTCATATCAGTCCTTACAAGAAAATAGATATTTTAAATATTGAGACTATTTTAACTAACAAAGTGCACAATCAAGGAATATTTTGAAATTTCATTACATTAAGAGACTATTGTGACTATTTGGACCAAAATGACTATTACCCTTAAAAAATTACATACTATTGGAAATTTTACATTTGCTGAAGAATTGTTAATTATATTAACCAATATCAATCAAAACAAATTTTTTTAAGAGCAGAATATATTAAAAATATTACTCAAAGCACAAGATGTATTAATAATAAATGTATACATTGGATGTATTAATAATAAATGTGCTTGTTTTCAGACAAATTCAGACCTGATAGTTTAAAGCAAGATATTATCCCTAAAGTAGCCTTCTGATGGCATCACTTGGTCAAAATCCAAGTTATATGTGGAGGAGCATTTCAAATGCTAAATTCATTGTTCAGGCAGGTACCCGTTGGTGTATTGGTCTAGGGGAGCATACTCCTATCTTGGAGGTGGAGGAACCGTGGTTATCATATGGTTTAAGTATCTCGGCCTCCACTCAAGGACCAACTCATTGACAGTGCAACAAAAGAGTGAGAGCAAGACATCATCAATCATTTGTATAATCAAAGTATAACATGTGTGATTATGAGAACACCCTCGATTCAACAAGTCTCTGAGGATAAATTGTGGAAAGTTGAGAAGAATGGACACTATTCCGTGAAGAGTCCGTACCGGTTACGTGTTTGATGAACTTACTTATCATCTTAGAAGTTTTAAAACTCCAATCGATGAGTGATTAGGGATCAATGGTTTGAGAGAAAAAAAATTATCTTGAACATTGAAATGAGCAAGAACAAAGGGTTCTTTATTTGTAACCGAAACGAAATCTTTGATTGATAGTGAAGAAGCCACTCATTGGTAAAGATGCATGTCATCGGTTTTGGGCAGAATCCCATAATCATGCGTTTGAATGTTCCTGGTTTATTGCATAACTCGTGTTATTGGTTTATATGCGTATCTGATTTATTATGCACTTATTCGGTCTGTACAGTTCTGCATAATCATTCGTTGCTTACAAATCTCTACAAATATCCTAATTTCTCTAGCACAAATTAAATTGATAATAATCCTCCTCCAAAAAAAATTTTGATATTAATCCATCTCCAACAATATATTTTAAAGTGAAATGAAACACGTGCAGTGAAAAATATTTCAGCAACTTAATTCCATGATACTATCCATGGTCTAATGTGCTTCCATCAATCTAGGTGCACATTACAAAATGGAATTATCAAAAATCATCACCCTGTGGGACAACCAAATTTGCAGCATCCGATGTTACTAACGTTTACATGGTAGAAATTGTTAATCTTACCTCACTAATATTGGAAACAAGCTGTGATATCTAACATTAACCTGTGCTTATAAAGCCAGAACATTTTCCTAAGTTATGCTCCTCCAGCAGTATCCATATCTGTAACCCCATCAACTCCCTTGAAAACAACACGTAATTTTCTCAAACATGAGGTTTTTTGGTCATTCTTGCTTGTCATCCCATTCACATGCACAATGTCCTTAGGCAATTTACCCATGAGGTTAAAAAGAGATAGAGTCAGGTTTGATCGAGTCATTTCTTCCAATACAGGGGGAGCTTGCATATACAGATTCTTTCCTCGATGTGTAACACTAGCTTTCGACAATCGCAACTTAGGATGTTCTTCCAGAAGATCCATGAACTGCACAAGTTTGATAATTGATTAAAAAACATCAGAAAGGAATATGATAAAAACGAACCAATGAAACGAGCAGCTTAAAAGCAGCAATGGAAGACAGTTAACCTGTTGAAAAATATATAAATAAATATCAAACACACAACAACATGCACAGTAAAAATTTCACCGATTTAGAGTCAAAATGCATAGGTACCTTTCACAGTGAAATGCATGTTCAATGAAATAAGCATGGACCCTTTCGACAAAAGTTCTTAATGTTGAGTCTTTTGGTGTTGGCTACATGTTTTGGCAAATCCAATGTGTTGAATAGAAGCATTTCCTTGTGTAGAACAAATCTTCAGTTGCAAGTTTTTTATTTTGAAGTCATTCAGAAGCTGAAATCACCTTCAGAAGCTGAAATGTGCTTCTGAAGCATCAGACGCACTGTAGCAGAGTTGACTTTTGTTGACCTCATCAAAAGCTGGTTTTTCTGAATTGTTTTGGCGCGAATCTTTGCGAGATCTAACAAGGATTTATTCAAGCATGATGATTCTAGAAGGCCTGATTAAATTGGAGAAGATCTTTGAAGATTTGGCTCGTGTTTATGAATGTTCTTATTTTACTGAAGCAATCTTTGAGAGATATGTTGCAGTTTTATTTATTTCCTTTTTCAAGCCATTCATTATTCAGAATCATATCAATTCAGAAGATTTAATTCAGATTAATGTTGCTTGCTGAAGGCTATATATGGAGTGCTTTGCTGCTATTCAATGGACGAGGAATTAGAGAGAAAATTCAGAAATAGAGTCTTAGTGTGTGTAAGCTTTTTAAGCTTTGTTTTGTGCACCACTCATATGTTTTGAGTTGGTTTAGGAGTTTATTGAGTTGTAAATTCATTCGAAGCATGTAGGTACGAATGAAGGTTTGTTATTTGAAGTATTTCTTCAAAACAGGGTAGTTTTGATTAAGGGGTTCAGTAACAGGTGTGTTACTTGAATAGGAAGTTAGTGGTCTCTAATACTCAACGTGTTGGGTAGAATTCAGACTAAGAGGAAGTTAATTGCTTAGGCTGGGAACTGGGTGTTCAGTGTCTTGAGTTATAAGGATTAATTCCTATAGTGGAATTCCTTCCTGGATTGGTATCCCCAGAGTAGGAGGTGTTTACTCCGAACTGGGTTAACAAACCTTGTGCCTTCTTTAGCTTTCCTGCACTTTTAATTTCTGCTGATTATCTGTTGTTAATTGTGCTAAGTTTAGTTCAGAACCTGTTTGGTTCAGAATCTGTTTACTCTTTGTTATTGCCTGGCCAGAATTTCAATTGGCATAAGAGCAGGCACCCTGCCTGTGTTTTGGGTGAGATCCAGAGGAGTTAATTTCTGGCAAGCATGGATAGAGAAGGAGGCTATGTCAACAGGCCACCCCTACTTAATGGCACAAATTATGAGTACTGGAAATTCAGGATGTGTGCATTCCTGAAATCCATTGACAGCAGAACTTGGAAAGCTGTGCTTAAAGGCTGGGATCATCCTGTGGTTTTGGACAAAGATGGTAACAAAACTGAGGTTCTGAAGCCTGAAGAAGAGTGGACCAAAACTGAAGATGATCTGTCACATGGAAACTCAAAGGCTTTAAATGCTATATTCAATGGTGTTGACAAAAACATGTTCAGACTCATCAAGCAATGTACAGTTGCAAAGGATGCCTGGGAAATCTTAAAAACAACTCATGAAGGAACCTCTAAAGTGAAGATGTCTAGACTCCAGTTGCTCAAAACTACCAAATTTGAGAACCTGAAGATGATGGAAGATGAAACTATTCAGGATTTCTACATGAATGTGCTGGACATGGCAAATTCCTTTGATTCACTTGGGGAAAAGATGTCTGATGAAAAAATAGGAAGAAAAATCCTCAGGTCCCTGCCTAGAAGATTTGACATGAAGGTCACAGCAATTGAGGAGGCTCATGATATTTCTGCTATGAAGGTTGAAGAGCTCATTGGTTCTTTGTTGAACTTTGAGATTGCTTTTTGTAAACAGCTTGAGAAGAAAGGAAAAGGTGTAGCTTTTACTGTGAATTCTGAAGCTGATGATCAACAAGAGTCTGATGAGGATGACTTATCAGAAGCTCTAGTGTTACTTGGAAAACAATTCAACAGAATTCTGAAGAAGGTTGACAGAAAATCCAAGACCAAAGGTCAGAATTTCAGATTCAATAACAAAAAGCAACAAACTGATGAGAAGAAGACCAAGTCTGAGGAAAAAAGTAACCAAGTCAAAGGTGTGCAGTGCTTTGAGTGTGAGGGGTATAGACATATCAAGTCTGAATGTCCTACTTTTCTTAAAAAACAGAAGAAAAGCCTAGCTGTTTCATGGTCTGATGAAGATTCAGAAGAAGATTTTGAGAATGAATCTGCTAAGGGTGACACTAGTTTGATGGTAAGGTCAAGAGCTATCTTGAAGAAGGAATCTGTTTTAGAGTCCGAGACTTTTTCAGAGTCTGAAGCTTCATCTGTGTCTGAAGCTGTTAAAACCTCATATGATGAACTAGCTGACAACTACAGGAAGCTATATACCAGAAGTGCTGAGGTTTGCAAACAAATTCTGGATCAAAAGAAGACTATTTTTCAACTGGAGGCTGAAAAAGGAGAACTTCTAGTGCAGAATTCAGAATTAAAAGAAGAAGTGAACCAGCTAAGTTCCCAACTTGAGCATATGAAAAAACAGATTAGAATGATGAATACTGCTACTAATGTGTTGGATGAAATTTTGGATGCTCAGAAACAAGGAAAAGCTGGTTTAGGATTTGTGGATGAGAGTTTGAACCTCAAGCAGAAAAGTCCTGTTAAACAGTTTGTTCCTGCTACTCAAAATGTTAATCCTATGATTGAAACATCTAAGATGAGACCTCAGAAACAAGCCCAGATGCATGGTCAGAAGCAGACTCAGATGAGACCTCAGAAGCATGTTCAGATGCAACCCCGGAAGTTCAACAGAAGAAGGAGGAATCATACCTGGACCTGTCATCATTGTGGTAAGCAGGGGTATATTAAACCTTTTTGCTTTAAACTGTATGGTTATCCTGAACACTTTCAATATAGAAGAGTGCAAACAGCTGCACCCAGACACAATGTTCAGAAGGTGTGAAAACCTAAGGTTCAGAATGTAGGCATGATTGCTTATACCTCATTGAGAGCCACTTCTAGAGAGGATTGGTACTTTGATAGTGGTTGTTCAAGGCACATGACTGGTGTGAAGAAGCTGCTGAGCAATATCAAACCTTATTCCAGAAGCTATGTGACATTTGGTGATGGAGCAAAAGGTGAGATACTGGGTATTGGTGATTTGATCAGTGAAGGTTTGCCCAGACTTAATGATGTGCTACTGGTGGAAGGATTAACTTCTAATCTAATTAGTATTAGCCAACTTTGTGATCAAGACTTGAAGGTTAATTTCAACAAGCAAGAATGTATTGTTACTGATCAAGAAGGTAAGGTTCAGATGAGGGGCTGCAGATCCAAAGATAACTGCTATTTATGGGTGTCTGAAGAAGAAAGAAGCCTGACTTCTTGTCTCATGAGCTCAGAAGAGGAAGTCAAGCTCTGGCACCAGAAACTGGGACATTTGCACCTGAAAGGCATGAAGAAAATCCTAAGTACTGAAGCTATCAGAGGTGTACCTAATCTGAAGATCAATGAGGACAGTGTTTGTGGTGATTGTCAAATTGGGAAACAAACAAGAAAGTCTCATCCCAGATTAGTTCATCAGGTAACTACTAAAGTACTAGAACTTTTACATATGGATTTAATGGGGCCTATGCAAGTAGAAAGTATTGGAGGAAAAAGGTATGCATTTGTAATGGTAGATTACTACTTAAGATTCACATGTGTTAATTTTGTTAGAGAGAAGTTTGATACTTTTGAAGTGTTTAAAGACTTGTGCATTCAAATACAAAGAGAAAAAGATTGTGGTATTGTCAGAATCAGAAGTGATCATGGCAAAGAGTTTGAAAACAAGAGTTTTTCAGATTTCTGTGCCTCTGAAGGTATAAAACATGAGTTCTCTGTACCTATCACACCTCAGCAAAAAGGTGTAGTTGAGAGGAAGAATAGGACATTAGCAGAATGTGCAAGGGTTATGCTACATGCAAAGAAGCTGCCTTATATGTTTTGGGCTGAAGCCATGAATACTGCCTGCTATATCCATAATAGAGTGACTTTAAAGAAGGGTACTGCATCAACTCTGTATGAATTATGGAAAGGAAGAAAGCCAACTGTGAAATACTTTCATGTATTGGGGAACAGATGTTACATCTTGGCTGACAGGAAAAATAGAAGAAAACTGGATCCTAAGTCTGATGAAGGTATATTTTTGGGATATTCAGTAAACAGCAGAGCCTATAGGGTGTTTAACTCAAGAACTAAAGTTGTGATGGAGAGCATAAATGTGGTTATTGATGATCTGTCTGCTGAGAATGAAAAAAATTAGTCTGAAGTTATTCCAGAGTCTGAAGCCTCAGAAGAACAAACTTCAGAAGCAGAAAATCATCCAGAGTCTGAAGATGCAGAAGTTCATCCAGAACATGTTCCTGCTGGTAAAGGGCCATCAATTAGAGTTCAGAAGGATCATCCTAAGGAGCTTATCATTGGGAGCTTGGATCAGGGAGTCAGAACCAGGAAATCAGACTCAGCTGCTACTGATTCATGCTTTGTGTCAAAATTTGAACCCAAAAATGTGAAAGAAGCCCTAATTGATGAATTTTGGATTGAAGCAATGCAAGATGAGTTGAATCAATTCAAAAGGAGTGAAGTGTGGGATCTAGTTCCAAGACCTGAAGGGCTGAATGTGATTGGCACTAAATGGATATACAAGAATAAAACAGATGAAAATGGTACTGTGGTCAGAAACAAGGCAAGGTTGGTTGTTCAGGGTTATACTCAAGTAGAGGGATTGGACTTTGATGAAACTTTTGCACCTGTGGCCAGACTAGAGTCCATAAGACTACTGTTGGGTGTATCTTGCATTCTCAAGTTCAAGCTATTTCAAATGGATGTGAAGAGTGCATTTCTGAATGGATATTTGCAAGAAGAAGTATATGTTGAACAGCCTAAGGGTTTTGTGGATCATCAATTTCCAGATCATGTTTACAAGTTGAAGAAAGCCTTATATGGATTGAAACAAGCACCAAGAGCTTGGTATTAAAGACTGACTCAATTTCTTGTGGCTCAAGGTTACAGAAAAGGTGGTTCTAATAAAACATTGTTTGTTAAAGATGAAAATGGAAGTCTGATGATTGCTCAGATCTATGTTGATGACATAGTATTTGGTGGGATGTCTCAGAAGATGGTCAAATTGTTTGTTAAGCAAATGCAGTCAGAGTTTGAAATGAGTTTGGTTGGTGAGCTGACATATTTTCTTGGATTACAAGTCAAGCAAATGGAAGATACAATCTTCATTTCTCAGAGTAAATATGCCAAGAACATTGTGAAGAAGTTTGGAATGGAATCTGCTGCTCATAAAAGAACACCAGCTGCTACTCATCTGAAGCTAACTAAAGATGAACATGGAGTATCAGTTGATCAAAGCCAATACAGAAGTATGATTGGAAGTCTATTGTACTTGACTGCAAGCAGAACTGATATCACATTTGCTGTTGGAGTATGTGCAAGATATCAAGCTGATCCTAAGATGAGTCATCTGACACAAGTTAAAAGGATCCTGAAGTATGTGAATAGCACAAGTGACTATGGAATCATGTATTCACACAGTTCAAGTTCTGAACTGATGGGATATTGTGATACTGACTGGGCTGGAAGTGCTGATGACAGAAAAAGCACTTCAGGAGGATGTTTCTTTCTAGGAAATAATTTAATTTCCTGGTTCAGCAAGAAACAAAATTGTGTTTCATTGTCCACTGCTGAAGCTGAGTATATTGCTGCTGGGAGTAGTTGTTCACAACTGGTGTGGATGAAGCAAATGCTTGAAGAATACAACATTGCACAAAGAACTATGACCCTATTTTGTGACAATTTGGGTGCAATTAACATCTCTAAGAACCCTATTCAGCACAGCAGAACTAAACATATAGATATCAGACACCATTTTATCAGAAATCTTTTGGAAGATAGAATCATTCAGCTGGAACATGTGGTTACTGAAGAACAAATTGCTGACATTTTCACAAAGGCTTTAGATGCTAAACAATTTGAAAATCTGAGGAGCAAGTTAGGTGTGTGTTTGCATGAAGAATTATAGCAATTAATGCAAACTGGATGTGAGGAAGATAGAGTACCTGCCAGTTTTGCTAATACTGAGTGTATGCCTGAATCTGAGTCTGAAGTTCTTTCAAAGATCTGTGTTATTTGTGTAGTTTTTATTCCCTATTTGAAGTCTGAGATTTGTCAGAATTTTATGGCTAAAAAGGGGGAGAAAAACTTGAAGTTGAGCTGTTCAGTATCAGAATGTGCTAAGTGTTCAGAATGTGTGCTGAGTTCAGTTTTACTCTTGTTCAGAATTCAGGAGTTTGTGACTAGATTGGTTCAGAAGTTGCATGTTTTGTTCAGAATTCATAACCAATGCAACATGAGATGTGCTGATGATATTGAGGAGGAATGTGTGTCTCAGGGGGAGTACAAGGGTATTATATTCCTGAGTGTTTGTGGTCCTGAAGTGTTTCAAGCTTTCTCACAAGTTACTGCAGTTCAGAATTAAGGGGGAGTTTTATGAGTTGCAAGGGGAGAGTTCAGATGCTGGAGTGGTTGTACATGTGTTTATTTAGTTGTGAAGCTTCAGGGGGAGTGTTTTAATGTGGTTGTAGTTATCCTGAAGTGATGCTGAATTTGTTCAGAAGCTGCATTGTGTGTATCAGTGTTCAGAAGCTGAAACTGATTGGTTTTTAATGTGAACATAGCTTGAATCCGCTGCTAGTCTGTTTGCTATGTTATCTTATTGTGGAGTTCTTCATTGCTGAATTAATTTTATGGGATATTGAAGAACTTGGGTGTGTGAACATTGGTTTTAGCCAAAAATTTGCCAAAGGGGGAGATTGTTGAGTCTTTTGGTGTTGGCTGCATGTTTTGGCAAATCCAATGTGTTGAATAGAAGTATTTCCTTGTGTAGAACAAATCTTCAGTTGCAAGTTTTTTATTTTGAAGTCATTCAGAAGCTGAAATCACCTTCAGAAGCTGAAAGTTACTTCAGAAGCTGAAATGTGCTTCTGAAGCATCAGACGCACTATAGCAGAGTTGACTTTTGTTGACCTCATCAGAAGCTGGTTTTTCTGAATTGTTTTGACGCGAATCTTTGCGAGATTTAACAAGGATTTATTCAAGCATGATGATTCTAGAAGGCCTGATTAAATTGGAGAAGATCTTTGAAGATTTGGCTCGTGTTTATGAATGTTCTTATTTTACTGAAGCAATCTTTGAGAGATATGTTGCAGTTTTATTTATTTCCTTTTTCAAGCCATTCATTATTCAGAATCATATCAATTCAGAAGATTTAATTCAGATTAATGTTGCTTGCTGAAGGCTATATATGGAGTGCTTTGCTGCTATTCAATGGACGAGGAATTAGAGAGAAAATTCAGAAATAGAGTCTTAGTGTGTGTAAGCTTTTTAAGCTTTGTTTTGTGCATCACTCATATGTTTTGAGTTGGTTTAGGAGTTTTATTGAGTTGTAAATTCATTCTAAGCCTGTAGGTACGAATGAAGGTTTGTTATTGAAGTATTTCTTCAAAACAGGGTAATTTTGATTAAGGGGTTCAGTAACAGGTGTGTTACTTGAATAGGAAGTTAGTGGTCTCTAATACTCAACATCTTGGGTAGAATTCAGACTAGGAGGAAGTTAATTGCTTAGGCTGGGAACTGGGTGTTCAGTGTCTTGAGTCATAAGGATTAATTCTTATAGTGGAATTCCTTCCTGGATTGGTATCCCCCAGAGTAGGAGATGTTTACTCCGAACTGGGTTAACAAACCTTGTGCCTTCTTTAGCTTTCCTGCACTTTTAATTTCTGCTGATTATCTGTTGTTAATTGTGGTAAGTTTAGTTCAGAACCTGTTTGGTTCAGAACCTGTTTACTCTTTGTTATTGCCTGGCCAGAATTTCACCTAACAGGAGCGATGCTCCAAAGATTAGGAGGGAAATCTCCCTATTACAGAAACATGTAGAATTTTGAGGGTCTATGCCTCTAAACCCAAAAGATCCCAATACTCTCTCAAATGAAATTGTTACTTCCCTCTTCTTCCCTCCTATTATTTTGTATACACTGTATAACTACTAATTAATGAATTGAGTCACTTCCCTCTTCTTCCCTCCTCTTCTACGCCTCTAAATTATTTCTATGAGCTATTATAGGGAGCTTATGAAAATAAGTTAAAGAATAAAGACAGCTTATGAGCATATCATAAACTATTTTCATAATCTATTCCAAGCACTTAGTGTTTACTGTTTATTTCATAAGATAAGTCTAGACAAACTCTTTCAAACACCTTGTAATGGGCCAAGCTCAAGTCTATGGAATACAAGGAGTGCACACAGCCATTTGTTTACTGCAACTGAAGAGCATAAATCAGAGATAATCACAAATCTATAGCCATTAAAATTGGCAAAAATATCTTTTACATTAATAAAAGATATTGTACCCGTAGTCGTACTCTTCCTATTATTTATCTACGATCTAAGCACAGCTATTCCTATCTGACTCTAACTTCCTGAACTTACAGTCCTAACAACTACCTCTTCAGCATTCTATTAATTCCTTGTACAATCATCAACAAAAAAAGGAAAGGGGTTAAGAATAAACTCAATGAAACTTTAAAGATTTGACACTGAAGTTCTACTTCTCCCAAAATAGTGTTTTTGAATTCTACCCAAGAACAAAAGGCCGAAGACCTTAAGTTTAAAAACCATTTTTAAATGCAATACAACCACTGAAGACAACAGTAGGAAATGAAGACAAGCAAGAGCTGAAAAATGCCGAATGTAAATAGGCATTCATGGTTATTGTTAAGGTCAGTAAGGCTTTAAGTTATAAATAAATAGCTAGCTAGCAACCAAACAATTAAAAATACGATTTCAATATTCTATACCAGGAATATTTGAACCTCCTAAAGACAAGGAATTGACATCTGATGCATTCCTAATTTAAAATAAAAACTTGAGCGTTGATTGAAAGTTTACCTTTTGCAATGTGATTGAGGGGTCCAGTTCAATACGTATACCAGGACCACACACAAGGCAGTCTTTGTCCCTCTCAAATTCTGTGACTTTAGTGTGGAGGCCTTCTGAACCATTATACCTACATGAGGTGTGAACTAATTAATAATATGTATAGAGCAATAGCTAAGTAAAAAAACAAATAAAAGATAAAGAACAAACGTCAAATAGTTTGACAAAGTTTTGCTGCACTCTGTTGCAATCTTCAATGTTTCCAGTGCACATGCAGCTGATATAATTGCATTTGTTGAAGCTATAGCCGGTATGATGTTCTTCACAACACCCTATTAAAACGATTAATTGATCAGTGAAGGAGAAAAACGCAATCGATTGTCAAGGAAAACAAGTGGCACAAATATTGAACAATTTTTTGGAATTCATCATTATACATCAAACCAAAAAAAATCGGAATTTTGCCATGGAGACTACCATCTATTTACCTGGGTAAAAGAATAAGTAACTCCAGGAATGCCAAATAGCTCGGCCCTCTTGACAGCCTGTAAAACATAAATAGTGAATTTTGTAACTGATTGATTGGCAAAAAAACGTATATTAAAGAGTAAAGAAACTGAATGAGAAAAAGAAGTTACCTCATCATAGACCCATTTCATATTCTCGGGGTTATCAGGGTCAAAAGGCACTCCACGATGAACCTATACATCAAACTTCGTTTAAAAGGAATGGATTGTTACAAAATAAATAGAAAAGATGAACAATGATATACCTCATCCCATTTAATCAAGTGAGCATATTCAATACAGTGGGCAGCAGTTCTTGGGGTTTCTGCCAGGGTACATAAAGGAAACTTCACTTGAGGTGGAAAAAGCCATATGGTACACTCAAAGCACGGTGTGATCCCTGGCATAATAACCCTGGCATGGCCCTTGAAACCTTCAGTCCCGCCATCCACCATAGGTTTGATTGTCTCTTCTCGTGGATTGTCATCAGAATCATACTCTAGATTTATCAGTCAAAATAAAAGAAACTAAAGTAAGCATAATCAGCCTGCATGTAACAAACCTTAGAAGAGGGTGGGGACAAAAATTACATAAACTATAGAATGACAAAAAAATTGCATTTGCATACTTAAACTATTGAATGAACTTGGTCAGATACGAATATGACATCCAATAAAATGCACTAGTATAGAATAAAAATCTTAATGCCAAATGAGTGGTAAACACAATACTATGATCTGTGTGTGTGTGATATTCATACAATGTAAAAACAACCAATACATGATAACAACAGCGTATGCTTGGTTCTGCGTTGACAAAAATTGGTTGAGTGAATTGATTCTTTAAAATTGATTCTCACTAAAAGTGAGTTGAAGGTAAAACGATCTATGTTTGGATACATTTTTGTAAAAGTGAGTTGAATAATAAATTTGAGTGTTAAAATCAATTCTAGAATCAAAAGCTCTAATTCTAGCTTCAAGTAGAATAATTCTAGAGGCAAAATCAATTCTACAACCAAACATGCCAGAATCAATTCTACATCTCTCGAATCAATTTTGGCCCCTCTAGAAACGAAACCAAACATACACTCAAGTATTTGAAACACAAACCACCTTTCGTCGAACAAAAAAGCAAAGGAGCATATAAAGACAAATAAACTATAACTATAACTATAGGGATACAAACACAAACCTAGAAAACTACAAGCAACAGTATTGATGTAACTCCGTGCCTCAATCGAATCAAGACCAAGTGCAATAATACTAAAATCATTATAAAATTCAATCTCCTTATCCTCAATCCTGCAAAAATGTGGCACAATATTCACACCACTAATTCTTTCCATTACACGCTTAGCAGCTACCTCAGCTTTAGGTTTCCCAACATCCTCAAGTCTACAAAACAATCAAACAAATGACACAAATCAAAAAATACCCACATCACAAAAACAACAAAAATATTAAAATTTAAGCAAAAGGGTTTTAATTTTAATTTACCTAAACAAAAATTGGCGATTGAGATTAGTAACTTCGATACGATCCATATCAATAACCTCAAGGTTACGAAAACCAGATAAGGCTAAATCTTTTAACAATTCACAACCTAACCCACCAGCACCAACCACCAACACTTTCGCGAATTCTTGAAGATCATCTCTTAACTACAATAACATACACAAAATCGATGATGAAACCCTAAGAGTAAAGAGAATTGAAGAAGAATGAAGAAAGAGTACCTCTGCGCCAGGTTCGAACCTAGGACCCACAAGATTGCCGGGTCGGAGAAGGAGTTTGTCGAGGTCCCTTGATCGACTTGGTTGTTGTTGTTGCTGTTGAACTTGCACCGAGGTATCTGCCATGGCAACTATGGTATGAGGTTTTTCAAAACCTCGCAAGAGGGGAAAACATGAAGGAACCAAAGATTTGTTGCTTGATTTATACGCTCGATAAAAAAAAATATTCACTTTTCTTTCAAAAAATAAAAATATTCACTTTGATTTTATATATTCTTTCGGAAAGGAAAAAAAAAACATTCATTTTGATTTTATATATAAGAGAAAATTGAATATCAAAAGTTTTTTTTTGAAAGAATTGAATATCAAAAGTTGATGGATTTAATTTAAAATTTGTATAATATGCATCAACTTTTTAGTAAAAATAAAATATACATCAACTTTTTTTGTCAAGTGCATATTGGTTACAACCTTCCAAAAAAATATTAGTTATAAATTCATATGTTAATGTGAATTAGTGGGATGTTCGGTATTCAAATTTAAATTTAATTTTGAATCAGTTATTAAAAGTTTGAAAAATATACACAATTGTTTTAAATCCATTCAAGTACTAAGATAATATACTAATTTTTTTTAATGACAAGTATGTTGATTGTTATATTAATAATTTCTCTTTCGTGAGCCATGTTCATTTAATTAACTCCTTAATATCATAAGAACTTTCACCATGAAATTTTAGAGTTTTAAACGATGAACGAATTAATTATACATTGTTTCATAAATTCATAATTATGGGAGACGAAAATTCATAATTAATTCATACCACATTTAAAAACTTCAATCTTATGGTGGAGGTTCTTATGATGTTCTAAACATGCTTGCAAAATTAAGGAACAAAATTTGGCTCGTGAGTAAGTGCTTACACAGAACAAAATTACAATTTTAAACGTTTAAATAAAAAAAAATCGAAGCTTTTTCAAAATGCTATGAAATTTTACCTATCATTTCTATAAAAAAAAATAAATAAATAAAGCTCCAGTTGTGTTATAATCCTCAAATGTTTTAGTAAACGTAGCAATAAATATAAAAGTGAAACTCTCTTAGAAAAATACTATATTAATATATCGATACTGTAACAAAAGGAAAATACTATAACAAATAATGATTCAAACTTTTTAACCAATCAACGAGTAGAAAAAATATAGTTAAAAAGATGAGCATGGACATATTATTGTCAGAAAAAGAAAAAGCCTTTCGGGGGCTGCCACTAATATATAGAATGATATTTGGAGTAATACAAATATATAGATTATGTTATACTTCAAAAAAATGTATTATTTGTTGATAGATTTTACCTTTTCATATTTATTGCAAAAATATTTGTTTAAGAAATTGTATAAATAGGCAATAATAATTTAATATTACGGAGGGTGGCTAGGTTTCAAGAGAATGAGAAAGTTTTTTTAGCTTTTGTAGAGTGTAACTTCATCGCAATCAGGGGTGTTTGTGGTGCGGTTTAGTTCGATTTTGAGATTAAAACTTATCTGAACCGCAAAATAAAAAAACATGCGATTTTGTTTGGTTGACTTTTAAAATAAAATCCAAACCAAATCAAACCAATGCAGTTTGGGTTGGATTGGTAGGTGTGGTTTTTTTCGAGACAATATAATGTTTCCAACATTAAAATCGAGTTAAAAAGTTATAGCACAATATATTTCTAACAATGTTTCCGACAATATTTTAAATTTCATCGAACATTATAATTTTATTTTCACCAAACAATATGAACGAAATTAAAAACATGAACAAAAAATAATTCTATTATGTAAGAAATGTAAAACACTAAGATTCTATCATTCTATAAAATTTCAAGTAGTACATAAATATATTTTTTAAATTAAAAACAAAGAAGAAACTTAACAAGAAAAAAAAATATCAATTTTAAAAGTTTACATGAGTATTGGTTTATGTGACATATGTTCAATTAACATTTTTCTTATGTCGCGGTTTGGTTCGGGTTAATTCGGTTGGTAAAATAAAAACCGCAAACCAAATCAAATTATGTGGTTGAGTAAAAAAGTGATCTGAATACATCCAAACCAAATGCAGTTTTTTACAGTTTCAATTTGAGTTGATTCAATTTATGATTTTTCTATTAGATTGATTCGATTTTTAACATCATTAATCACAATACTTGTATAAAAATGTTGTAAGCTTACCTGACACCGATATAGCTTTAAATATTGATGATGATGTAACAAGAACATGTGATTTAGAATCTTGTGGCGAAACTCTTTGAGATGATGTCAACGTATTTATTTGTATTTTTGCGGCTAAGGTTCGTCCTTGCTTTTTGTTTGAAGTTGACCTTTAAAGAATTTTTCATGATTTAAAATTAAGGATTCTTCCCTTGCAATGAATTTGCTCGACCATGGTTGTACTATTTTTCATACTCAAAGGATGCTCATAAGTAACATTCATCATATACACATAATTCAAATTTAATCTTTTGGACCAAAGTATAATGTGTAGCAAACCAATTTGCATATGAATTCGCCGTGTATGACTTAAGTTTGGGTACAAATTTTTTGATTTTTAATTTCTTCATGTTTTTATTTTGAATGTTTTGTTGGTGGACGCTTATACTATGTTTCCTAGAGGTTTCTACTGGTTCACAAAAAAAAAAAAATACATCATTTATTGTTAAAGGTCTTGTTAAAGAGTATCTCCGGGGTACTCTTTAAACATCCCTAATAAAGAAATTATTCTTTAAAAAAATTAAAAACTTCAATTTTCAATGCACTAAATGCACAAACTTTCATAAAAACTTACCACTTTTGGTGCTTAAAGAGTACCCGGGACACTCGTTAACATTTTCCTATTGTTAATCGCATAAACTGATGATACAGTGCTTTAAAAAAAACATGTGTGGATTATGATAAAGTCAGAAACTTAGTTTATAATACTAAAAATGATAATAATAAAACATAAAATACAATAATCAGAATGTGTTCTATAAACAAAAGAATCAAAATCTGTAAATATTTCTAAACTAAAAGTAAAAGCATGATAAAATAACAACACAAGTCATGTATTTGAAATAAAATAACAACACAAGTCATGTCGATTATAACTATGAAAAGTCATAATCATGATCATCAGGGCTTCCAATTGCCTTATAAGTTTGATTTACATAACCATTTCTCGAAGATATACGCAAAGCATAGTTTGGATAAAGTTCCCATATACAACCTTTCGCACAATAAGAACCACTTCGAAATCCCAAAAATTGTCCAATTTCTTTATCATGTTGTGTCAATAAACAATTGTATCTTATTGTGGTGAGAAATTTGAGTTCAACATCAAATGTAAATGGCATCATGCTAGAGGAATTCAAATATCCCGCTTTAATATCATTCTCGCTCGATATGCATTTAACACGAACGTTCCCGCCTGGAATTTTGGATGTTATTTTCACCGTTAATCTTGGATGAATCAATTCGTTCCACAAAGAATTTGAAGCTTGAGTAAAAGGAACAAATGCCAACGCAAAAATTGTGAGAATGAAGCAAAGTTTAACACCTCCATTGGTAACATCCATTGTTGATGTTAATTAGAATTGAGGGTATTCACTAATTGGTATTTTTCACCATTAATTATTTTTTGTGCAACATTAGACAACATCTTCATGGTGTAAAAACAATGTGCAACAAGAATTAGAGTTGTAATCAGTTATTAATTTGTGGTTTTGTTTTGGATGGTCTCTAATATTGTCCAACTAGCTCCCTCCCATGCCTCATGTTAACTGGGTGTTGTTATAGATATTTATAGTAAATGTAAATATATTTTGTAGTTGTGTCGTAAATATATTTTGTGGTTGTGTCGAGAAGAAATCATTAGCCATCAGTTATTCTATACTAAAGATATTATTACCCTTGTGTTTACATATTCCATAATAATAATATATTTTCAGATTTTTATTTGTTAGAAAAAAATAATGATTTTAATAAATAAATTTCATTGTATTTTTCTAGTTACAATTTTATTGTATTTAAATAATGTGATGATATAAATATATTTTATGTTGCTTTATATAAGTTAAAAGGAAAAATATCGTAAGGACAGTTAATATCTTTTGGAAAAGAAAAAAAAACATATTTTTGTTGGTCCTATAATACCACATAATACTTTTTTTTCTCATTTATATTGATTTTTGTTTGAAATTTTAAATAAAAAAACCAGTTTGTATTATAATTTTGAAAAATATACGTAGCAATGTCTTAGAATTACAATGAGTCATTCATCTTTCTATCTCTTGCAAAACTAAATGATGCAACGTCTTTCTTAATTTACGATAACTTGTGAAGTTGCATATAGTTTTGACTAACTTACGGTATCTAAATCATTCATTCACATTGTTAAAAAAACTACCCAACTTTAAAATTGCAACTACACAAAAAAGAAATTATAGGAAAAATACAACTCATCGCAATCTAAATCTCAAAAAGTTGCCTTGACAATGATATGAACATATACAATATTTTTGTACGTGTTATGTTATTTCAATAGCTAACTATTTATTGCATTCATGATAATATTTCCAACTATCACATATAATCCAAGCTACACTCGGAGATGTTTTTGGAGTACCCAACACTTACTTTGGGTCATAGATGGAAAATTGATAATGGTGCAAAGATTAATGTGTAGAATATGTCATGGGTGCGTAACTTACCATCCCTTAAATTGTCCACCATCCCTCCGCCTTCTTACGAGTGTACATCACGGTCAGCCATTTGATGCACCCGGGCTCCCTCTCATGGGATCACGCTGTTGTGCGCTCTATATTCAAACATTCAGATGGCTATTGCATTCCTTGCCACACCTTTATACCCCCAGCCTATAGAGGACACTTGTGTTTGGAAGGCAACAATAGATGGCTCCTATACGGTTAAATATGCATATAGATTATGCATTGTTCTCATCCACGATCAAGAACCTCCGCATAATTCTCAGTGGAATCTCTTATGGAATCTCAAAGTCCCACCACGTGTTTGCGCTTTTCTTTGGAGAATAGCAGATCAATGTTTACTAACGAGAGTAAACCTTTCCAACTGTGGCATCTCGTGCAATGAATCTTGTGTCTCTTGTGATCTCTTGGCGAAATCTCATAGGCACATCTTCTTTGTTTACTCCAAGGCGATTGAATGCTGGACAAAATTGGTATCGGAAACATTATCCAGAAGCTGCTCCTTGGGGCCAATAACTTCTCTGCCATGTTGTTTGATTTGTTTACTAGGTTAAAGGAGCGAGAAAAACTCGTTGCCGCTATGACTCTTTGGAGCTTGTGGAAGAGTCAAAACCCAAAGCTTTGTGATTCAACTAACAATTCAGCCACCTCCATCATTACCCGAGCTCATGATGTACTACATGAATGGAGTTGCATGTAAAAAGCTACGCATCCGTTGACTCCCCAAGATCAACATCCGGCGTGGACTAAGCCGCAACCAAGATACATCAAATGTAATGTCGATGTCTCCCTCTTCAACAATAACACAACTAAGCTTGCACAATGTTACCTTTAAAACGAATAATAAGACTTTGGTGGACGCTCTTTCAGCTCGTAATATTCTTCTCAATGAATTTGGTGTTTTAGTTTCTGAATTCAAGAGCCTCTTATTTAGTAATTCCGACTATGTAGTGTCGTTTGTTCGGAGGCAAGCAAATAAGGTAGATCATAGTATAGCTAGAGCTGCCTTATCACACCCTAGCCCCCATACTTTTCATGAAGTCTCTCCTACTTTGCATCCCTTGATCTTTAATGAAATGCAGTAATTTCGCTTTGAAACACAAATGATAACTTCCCATAAAAAAACAAATTATAATGGATACATTTTTTTTGTCAAGTACCCTAGTAGCTAGAGCTCACCCATTTTAAATGTGAAGAAGTGGGGTGTTCGGGGTTCGAACCCCGGCCCCTGCATATAATATACAATATCTCTACCAACTGAGTTAAGTTCACGAAGATATAATGTATACATTTATAAATAAATGATATTGAACATAGCAGGGTGAAAATAAATAGATACACGCACTAGATAAAACAGTTGCAACAGAAATTCCGTAAACTATAATTTAATTGATGCAAATATTTGGTTGAAGAGGCATACTTATGTGCGAATGAGTAAACAAAAAATACCTAACATACATGGTTACGTTGACCAACATGAGAATGTCTGCGATTTTTTTTGAAAGTCGTTGACGAACAACTCTTCACTTCTAAAACAACTTGGAAAACACCTTAATTATGAAATTTTCTTCCTACCAACTCGCCGATGCGAAAGGTTTGAATGAACGTTAACACATTGTTGGAGATGCCCAAGATCCAATCAATTATGTAATCAATTTTAGACTTAATAAATATTCAATATCTTGTTTATTGTTTAGTGAAATAGTTAACTTAATAACGTCTTTGATTAAAACTATAGACTTGTTATCATGATAGAGATTATGATAATGAGAAACAAGTCTTTATTATTTTTTATCTAAGTTGTTCTTGATCATATGATTATTGTGAGTAAGACATCAATAATTCGGATAGATCAATATATATGTGATAGTCTTTATTGAATAAAGATTAATAAGTCTCATTTATTAAATTACATATATAGATGATGCATATAGTGATGTGATCATTAAACTGACTCAGTTGAGAATTTCTAATGGTCGATATTACCTTAAAATGTCAATAGAAAAATTCTCAAGAAAGAATATAATGATTTTCTTTGACCTGAGATTGTCATGGTAATTAACATGTTATTTATTGTATTTTGATTCTGAACACCTAATACCTTAGGGTGCTAGTTGAAAGGATATTGGATACGATTAAATACTTGTATAATTAATGACTAATCAAGACGGGATTCGTCAACTCTTGGTAATGAATTTGAATTCTATGATAAAATTAAAAACCCTGGCCAAGAAAATTGAATGAAAGAAGAAATGAGTTTCTTAAGTCATATATGTTAACTTATTAGAGTTTGACAATTGTACCGTGCTCTAGAGTTAACAAGAGTTGTAACGACGGAAGAAAAATATTATATTATTCTAATTGGTTCTTGAAAGTAAAGTAATACTTCATACTACATGGATGTCAAGGAGTGTTTCTAGACGCCTACCTTGATTAATATATTAATTTGATTAATCCATTATCGATTTAGTATTGAATGTACATGGGCACACAGAAACGAGTGTTCTAGTTCTGGCTAAAGAATTATTTTATTATTTGATGATTAAATTGAGCAAATTATTTTTATTTATTAAATAAATAAAAATAAAAGGGAGTTGCACGTTACATTATATATATGTATATATGGTAATTAATCATGGTCAATGGTTGATCATTTTGTGTATCATATGGCATTATACATATAGAATGATATATAATTATGTGTATCGTATTGGTCAATGGTCTCTCAGTAAGAAAATGAGTTTTTAAATAAATTAGTATTAACATGTGTTAATTGCTTTTTATAATGATTGACTGTTAATTGCTTTTTATAATGATTGACTGTATGAAATAAAAGATCATTAAGATGAGTCAATACCTTCTATTTGATTGTAGTGTGTGTAACTTATAAATAGACCTTAAGTGATTTGATCACAAAACAAAACACAACAACAACAACAAAATAGAAAGATGTTCTAGTTTTCTTGTTCCACTACTCAAAGGTTGAGGGTAAGAATTGGTCTCGGTGTGGATACACGTAGAGTTTTCACATCTTTGAAGAATTTTATGCTTCAAAAATTTATACGAAGGTACACTTTTAGTATCTAAATATAATTTTTATAATTTAATCGCAAAACATATCCAAACTTTATTATGTTGCATGTGATAATTAAAAAAAATGCATGAAATCTCAACTCAACTTAAGAACAGGGGCGGGTCGAGGTACTCATGAGGGTGTGCACCTGCACACCCTGGATTTTTGCTATTTACACCAATGTTCTCACTTTTATTACTATTTGCACATCCTGAGAATTTTGTTTTGCACCCAACCCATTACTGAACCTGACTGATGCGTATGACCAGGACTTTTAATGTTGTTAATTGTTATTAATTCTCCTATAAATGTGCTTTAATATTGTTAAATGCAGTTGTTTTATTGCCTTATTTTCCCATAAAAGCCAAAAAGGATAAACATGAGAACCGTGTCCTAATTGTTTATACTTCAATTCTTCATTTGGACTTCCACTTCACCAAATCAAATGTTTTTGATTTTACTTGCAAATAAAATATTTTATGTAAATGCATCCTCTATACCAAATCAAATGCATTTGATATCACTTGCAAATAAATAACATAATGTAAACTGCTAAAAAAAATCTTTTTACTATCTAATTTCGGGTCATATTTTTATTCATTTTCTTTTGCGTATAATGATTATGATTATGACTCATTCTATATAATGTAAATGATACTCTTTTGAATTTGTAGTGATAAATACTTTTTTAAAAGGTTCTTGTGATAAATACTTGAATTTACAATTTTTCAAAAATTATAAAATTATAAAATTTAATGTGATTAGTTAGTAAAAAGACTGTAAATTTTCAATTTTTATTGGGTAAAAGTTGCAAAAAAGTAAATTTAGTAGTTTAAATAATATATTAAAGAGTTTAATTTCTATTCACAGACTATAAAGTTATTTTGCACATGTATCCAAAGAAAAATCATGTTATATTATTGGTGCATACTAATTAAATCCCAAGTAAAATGAGTAGATAAATTTATATATATATATATATATATATATATTAAAATTTATACTTTTAATAATAATTAATGAAGTTAAAAATTTCGTACCCCCTGACTCGGGGTCCTGGATACGCCACTGCTTAAGAAATTTGAGGTTAATATGTATGAGCCATTCCTGATACACCATGTCTGGTTTTTCGAACCAAAGTGGTGTTGTAGAAGTAAGAAATCAAACACTAATGAACATGGTGTAGAGTGTGCTTAACAACTCTGATCTTCCTAAATACTTGTAGAATGAAGCACTCAAGGAGACCGTGAATATTTTAAACTATAGGTTCCAAGCAAGGCCGTCCCAAATGCACCTATGGAATTATCTAAAGGTTGGAAACTGATTTTGCGTCATATGCATGTTTAGGAATGCCCGTATGAGGTGAGAATTTTTAACCCGCAAGAGAAGAAACTGGACATGAGGACCATCGGTGGATATTTCATTTGGATGGGGTAACGTAATGTTTTTGAGGAAATTCAAATACTTTGAGGTAATAATTTGAAGAATTTTCAAAATGATGTAAATTTATGAAGTATTTTGTTCAAGTTAAATTTAGAGAATTTCAAATGATACCTAAAAGCTAAAAATTTCAAATTTCTTCATTCTTATAATTTTCAAATTTTGCATTTTGGTCCTCAAGTTTTCCAAAATTTTCAAATTAACCCCAATAAATTTACAAAAAATTGCAATTTGACCTATAATATTTTTGGAAATTACAAATTTACCCTCAACTTATTCAAAATTATAAATTGACCCCTCAAAATTTTTGAAATTTACAAATTGACCCCTAATTCCAATTTTCAAATTTGGCAAAAAAAAATTTATAAAAGTTGTCCAAAAATATGACAATGAAATTTTTTATTACTCCGTCCAAACAAGAATATTTAGAAATGAAGTCAATTTAATTGAATCATTTAAATTGTCTAGAATTCTAAATTCTTCAAAATTTATTAATTACCTCATCCAAACACATTATAAAGGTTACAAATTTTACCGTCCATATCACACAACATTTTTTTAATAAAAAAATGTTAATTGTTATATTAGTATTTTTTCTCTTCCCAAGATTCAAACTTTGGGTTTTAAATCATTAACTCCTTTAATCTCTTAGCTCTAACAAGTGAGCTACCATCCCACAAAGCTAGGATCATGGAGTCAAAAAATGCAAAAGTTTTTTGAAAATCACGAGATCAATGGGAGAAATCAAACTAGAAACTTAGTTTTTGTGCATGATCACAATCAAAACCTTCCACTTCGAATGATAGATTGATTGCTACTAACAATATCGTTCGAGTTCAAATGGATGTTGATTATCCCATCATTGAGATTTCACACATTGTTGATAATCTAGTAGATCAATATGGTCATCAAAATGATGAATAAGTAGATGTACAACATGATCTCCAAGAAAATGCTGATCAAACAATGAGGAGGTCTACTAAGAGAATAAAGTAATTTATTCCTAATCATTAGCTTGTGTATCCATGAGAACTTGACTAAAACATTGGTGGTCGTAAGACCCACAATCTATATTTTTGCATGTATCTATTTTTAAATAACAATCTCCATTTATTTTTTATAAATGAAGAGGATCCTAACTCGTTGGAATGATCCTAAAATCTTAACGCAAACCATAAGTTACAAAATGTCAAATTTATGGTATGATACCTTGAATGATGAGATGAATTATTTTTTTTTTTTTATAAAAAAGTGGTTTATTAGAGTTACCTAATGGGGCAAAGACCGTTGATTGTAAATGAGTCTTTAAAATCACAGAGGATTCGTTATGCAACATTAAGAGATACAAAGTTATACCGGTTGCTAAGGGATTTACTCTAAATGGTTGAATAACTATGCATAGACTTTTTATTCTGTATTTGAGAATAATTCTCCTCTATCGTCTTGACATTGGTTTCTCCTATTCTCATGTTGATATGTTTCTAAATTCCATTAAATACGATTATCTTATATCACCTCAAAAGATTTTAGACCATTCACATGTTTTAAAGATCTTGTTCAATCTTATAGTTCAAACATCAAACTTCACCTTTCAATACTTTAGTTGAAGCCAAACATATTTCTTTAAAAATAATAAGATTGCATTAGATACTTTAAAACTCCATAACAAGAAGAAAGAATTGAAAATATGGAAAGTCTATTATTTGATTACTTTTCATGATTTCAGGATAAAATGAGAACTACTCATTCATTCATCATAGTGGTGAACACGTACAAAATAAAAGGAAAAAAAAAAAGAAACCTGGCTTTATTAAAAAACTTCGATTACAAGAGTTTCTATGTGTGAATTTTGGTGAGAAAACTTAGATTACAACCCTACGTATAGCTACGAAGACCATAATTTCGTGCATTTAGAAAAAAAATGCAACCGACAAAATCTAAATAGCCATGCTTTCACGGCTGTAGCCATTCATTATGAGTGGCTAATTCTTGACTCGTGGCTTTGAGATTTTTGAGTCAAGATCCTCTCCATTTTAAATCTTCTCCATTTCTTTTATTCGGAGAGATAGAAACACAATGAAATTTAAAAATAATTAATGCCGGTGGATCCACTTATTAGTAGGACCCACAATCTATATTTTGTTTGTATTTCTATCTAAATGATATTTTTCATTTATTTTTATGGAGAAGATCCAAACTCGAGATTTTCCATCTTCTCTTGACCTATGACACCAATTTATGATCCTTTGGCTATGAAATCTGGCTCTTTCTCTTTGATTTTCCGCAAACTTTGCATCGTAGAAGACTTCTACTCTCATAAATTGTTCATTTGCTTTAGGCTCTGTTTGGTAAGCTCGTATGACAAAAAAAGCTCTGTTTGGTAACAGTCTTTTTATAACGAACTTATAACTTATTTTTCAGACGCTATTTCAAGTAACGTTTGAGGTTATAGCTTATAACTTATTATATTTTGTTCCATTTTTACCTTTATTATTTTAACTAAAATTCATATTTGCCCTTATAATTTATTGCAGTTAAAAATAATGAAACAATTCCCCTGATGTCTCGAAACTTAGTGTTTTATTAGGAACGAAGCACTTCTCTATTTAAAATCCAGTTTCATCATGGCAAGTTCAAATTGTTATGTTTAACTGTATAAATATTGTTGTGGTTCAATTTGGGAGAAGCAGCAGGCATGTATGTAGACAACAAGTTGTGGTTTAACCGCATAAATGTTGTTATTATTATATGGGAAATGCTATTAAAAAGTTTAAAATTAAAAGTTTATCTTGAAAATGATGTATTCAAACTCTTTGAAACTTTAAAAATGAATTTTTTCTACATCAAATTTATGATTTATTTTTATTTTTGAGTTCTTAACTAGGGCACTTGTTAGCATAACCCTTATTATATTAATAATAATTTTTTTAGAAGTCATTTTAAAAAATAATTTTTATAGAGGTAATGAAATTATATTTTAATTACGTTTCAATTTTTTTATAAAGCATAAATACGAAATAAGGATAACTGGATTATATATTACTAAAATATTAGCAAATACCAAAATTATATACTACGTTTCAATTTTTATTATAAAATTTTAGCAAATAAAAAATAATTTAATAATAATATAAGAATACTTAAATAATATTTAATACTTAAATATAAAATTTTAAATTTTATCAAATAAAAAATAATTTAATAATATTTTACTAAATTATAAATACTTAAATATTAATTGATATAAATTTTAATATGAATTAAGAATACCATTTGATGTCATTTTACATTTTTCAGATAGGTGAACTGCTAATTTTACCAAACATTTTATTTAGCTTATTAGCTATCAGTCATAAGTCATAAGCTATCAGCTAGCTTATCAACTATTTTTAGCAAACAGAGCCTTAAAGACTTCATCAAATGTATTGTTACAATCATTTTTCATTATTTCTTTATATTCTTTTAATTTTACCTACAATTTAAAATTATACAAAAAATAGTGAAATAATTCTAGTAGTAAAATAAATTAATTTTGTTTGTGTCCCAAATATTTTTATGGGTAATGCTAACCCCCCAGGGCACTGGTGGTTAAAGAAACAAAAAAAGAAATTTTAAGTTGAAAATTATATTTTTTTAAAATTTTGTTGTATTGATTGCACGACTTCTAATACAAATATTACGCACTCCGGTCCTTTTTACAAAAAATAATTGATTTTTTTAAAAAAATTCTAAATTAGATACATAAATTATTCAATATATCAAAAAAGTCAATTGTTTCTTGTAAATAAAATCGGAAAAAATATTATATTTGTTGGTTAGCATATTCCTATTTTTATTTGGGCTTGTTTGTGTCTCCAATTCCAAAGTCTGTTAGAGAATAGAGAGGGTTATTATATGTTGAGCACGTGTTATCACGCGCCTACCGTATTTTGGTTAAACCGTTGTAGGAGTTGGAAGCGCAAGCTTTGTTGCTCGATTTCAATGGCCGCGTCTTCTTCTTCTTCTTCTGTTCGAATTGTGGTTGTCGGTGATGTGGTAAACTAAATTAAGTCTCTTTACATTAATTTCGATAATCTTCGATTATTAATATAATAGTAATCTAATTCATTCAAACCTTCCTAATCTTTTTAAGCATGACTGCTGGAACTTTCAACAAGATTCCAAGGCACTTCAATTTCTCCAGGTGATTATTCTCATTATAAGTTGTCATTTCATAAGCACTTATTCAATAAGCACTTACTTAAGTTGTTTACTCAATCGCATCCTTGATATAGAAAGGTTGGAAAAGAAAGTATGTAAGATTAATCCAAAAGCTATGCTACGCTCTTGGCTGGGAACTAATTGAAAACTAATTGAAAATGTAAATTACTGACGCAATCAAATTAAGGGAATTCAAAATTAAAATTTTGAATTTTTTTCTTCCTTTTTATTGGATGTCACATTAACAAGTAGAATGAAAATGTAGAGAAGATTATGCTATTGCATATACAAAAATATTCTCTTGAGTTAATGTTTCAAAAGAATAAGTATGTAATATACAATAGTACTATATTTTTTTTCTTTTCACTTTCGTGTTATTCATTGTGGTGGAATTAAGGTTTAATGTAATAAGTATGTAATGTACGGGTGGGTAGGAGGGAAGCATGCATGTGTGGACTTGATTGGGGTTTCCCCACTTGTGGGATTAGGGACCGAGTCTTTTATTGTGGGACATACAACCCTCAAAGCCGCTTCAAACAAATTGGCTAAACATGAGAAAACGTGTTCTGACAATCAGCTTGCTTTCATGTCATTTGCGTTTGACATTTTTGGCTTCCTAGCACCAGAGGTTAAGGATCTTCTACAAAGAGCTCAAAGGGTCATGCATAACAATGTTGTGTCTCATAGGTCTTTAAGAGGATTGGTTTTGCCATCTAGTAAGGGTTAGCGTCGCAGCTTGTTGCACGCTTGCCTTCTATCCCTGTGTAATTTTCTAATAGTAGTTATGAAATGTTATAATAAAAAAAAAAAGATAAGAAGTTGTCGCAGGAAAAATAAAATCTACTACAAATTATGTCGCTTAATTCATACTAGATATGCCATCAGGAAACCTACAAATTTTGTCGCTTAATTTTACATATGCTCTTAATTTTCTATTTCCAAAAGTCAGTCGCTTAATTTTATAGTGTGTGCTATGCTAACATATGCTGTCAGGATACCTATAAAAAAAGGGATTGTGTTGTTTGTGTCTTAGTGGCTGCGCAAATTGAATTAAGTGGTTTACATTTTACAGTTAGTTTCTTTTATTTTTATTTATATGAACCTAATAACAAGCATACATATGTATATCTGATCAATCAATCTAATATCAACCTATATTGCACTGCAGCCAGACTTGGTGCTCTTTACAGGCAAGTTTCATTGTTACTGCTGCTCAACCTATCAAACTATGTTGATATTTCTTAAATTCATTTAGTGTTGTTGGTTCTTTGTGGCCTATTCTAGTTGGTGAGGAAATAGCGGGTGCATACCTTTGAAATTTTGTGTTGAATTCCATGGCATTGTTATTTTGCACATCTAAATTACTCATAACTGTTCACTATTTCATCATATGCTGTTTCTTATATCTATCAATGATTTATTATGATTTTTAATCATATGATTCATACTTCTCATGTTTACATCCTTTTTCAACTATACTGAATTGAATTTTGTTAGGTGATTTTGGCGAGGAAAATCTTGAAGTCGTTCGGAGTGTTGCAAATATTGAATTTCCTAAAGCAGTTATATTAGGAAACCATGATTCCTGGTTTACTAAGCGGTTTTCTGACAGGTGAATTTTACATGTTTGTCTTCGAATAATTTTTCTTCTGTGTGTGGTTAAATTTACGTGGTGAAAAGCTTCATCCACAAGACTTTAGATAATTTAATTATGGGATACAATAACAAAGGATTTACAATTTGAACAAGCTGTCATTTTTACGCACCTGCATTTCCCCCTCTCCCTAAATGAAAAGCACCCGCACGCGCACACATTCACGGAGACAGACAATCCCATAGATCCAAAAAATTTGGATTCAAGTTTTGTCCATATGTTAATTACGTATTTCATTTGCAGTTTGTTTTCTGCCCTATAAGTATTAGTTGCAGGCGGTGATTTGTAGTCCAAATTTATACTAACATTTTGATTTAAATGTCAGTGAGAAGGATAGAGTTCAGCTTCAGCTAGAATGGTAAGTTCTAAAGAATTAATTTTGTAACTTATGATTACAATCCTGATGCCTCACCTAGCATGGAAATTTTATTGTTGTTCCATGATGGGTACACTCTTGATGAAATCATATTTGTTATCACAATCAATTGCTGATATGCATATATAATATGTGGGTAAAGTAACAAATTCATACTTTCATTAAAAGGAAATGGGCCAGATATTCTAAATCCTTTCCCATTGAGGGTTTGAAAGAGATTCTAAGATCTCTATGCTGCTTTTTAACTGTGGAACAAAATTTCTTAAGTATAGAGAAGTTATCAATGCACGAGAAAGAAAGTAGATTACTTAAAAGCCTAATTGGCACCTTACTAGATTTACTGAAAAGTTCACTTATAATGTTTTGTTTTTATAGAATTAGTTGGAAAATTTATTGATATAAATGTATATATTACTGTGAATCTCAGCCTTGGCAAGGAGCACGTGGCTTATCAACGTTTAGATTTACCTCTAATAAAAGTAAGTGTCGTTGGTGGACGGCCATTTTCTTGTGGGGGTAAACCATTATTTCGAAAAAAGCTGCTGTCTGCAAGGTGTGTATTATATAAGAGCAATTTTAGACAATTTGTCTCTCTATGGGATCCAATGTCAACTCAATGTTTTAAGATTCAAACCTTTGCTTCTAATCTAACAAGAGAGTTGAGTTTACTTACTTGCTCCAATTATGTGGTCACATGGAGAGAGTGTTGCACAATTTTTCCATCAGAGCCAGTTTGCTTCAAAATAGTTTTTGAGGAAAATAACCACTTTTAAGGATTTTTGAACTGTTTTTGCTTTTGAAAAATAATCAGAAATCTGATTGTAATGAAAAGTAAATTTGAGTATCTTCTTAGATATAATATAATTATAATGAGTGAAATAGATAAGAAAATGCTAAAAAAGTGATTTTGATAATTGTAAACTAACAACAAATAGATTGTACTTTACATAAAAATCTCAATAAAGTAATCAATTTTTATAGTAAAATGTAAAATTATACTTTTTAAATCTTAGATGGATGGACGCATAATGCCATCTATATATGTTTCTGATGTATTTCCAATATCTAGCACTAGCAGCCACCTAGAGTTACTTGATTGTAAAATCCATTATTTTCATAAGGCATAAGCAACACTGCAACAGTAAAAGTGAAGTTGGATGACCTTTTTTACTTCACAGGAAGATAATGTTATGTGGTATTTTACCACTACTGAAGTTGCCATTGTAGCTCATAATCGATATTTCAAATTTGAACTTTTTCTCAGATATGGAGTTAAAGACATGGATGAGAGTGCCAAGAGAATCCAGAAAGCTGCTATTGGTACACCAGAGGATCATTTTCTGATATTACTTGCACATAATGGACCCACAGGTGCAACACAGAATCTCTTCTCTAGCAGTGCTGCTTGTCACGTCAAATACCAAAATAATTCCTGAATTTTCTTCGTGCAGGCCTTGGTTCTGGTTCGAATGATATATGTGGAAAAGATTGGGAATTGGATGGTGATGGTGATCATGGTGACACAGGTAATAATTAATATATACACCAGAGCTTGGATTGTTATTAAAAATAGGGAAATGTTAACGAGTGTTTCCGGTGCACTCTTTAAGCACTTTAAATGGTAAGTTTTTTATGAAAAATTGTGTATTCAATGCATTGGAAATTGTAACATTTGACTTTTTGAAAGAATAATTACTAAATTTGGGATCCTTAAAGAGTGCTTCAGGGGCACTCGTTAACACACCCTTAAAAATAAAATCGTGTGTTTTTGGTTACTGGAAATCATTACAACTGTCAAGTCCTGATTTCCCCCACTCCAAATTAATGCTAAATATTTGTTTTCATTTCAAATGGTTGTGTACGTTCTTTTCGTATGTCGAAACATAGTAGTAATTTGCTTGGCCATTTTCTGTTTTGGTGGACACGTACCATAAGATGCTAGTGTGATCGAGATGATGTCAACGTTGCAAAAATGGGAAACTGATTTTAACATAGTTTATTATGTTTGCATAACAGATCTAGCATACGCAATATCCTTGCTAAAAGAGAATAATCAGGTATCTATTCCTTTGGTTGTGTTCGGTCACATGCACAAAGAGCTGGCGCATGGCAATGGTTTTAGGAAAATGATTGTCGTTGGGGACGACAACATCATATACTTGAATGGGGCCATTGTTCCAAGGGTCAAAAGTTTGAGTGACGAGGACAAGAGAAGCTTAAAGAATGAAAGTCCTCTTTCCTCACTAGTGGCAAAAGGTACAGCAAGAGCCTTTACTTTAGTTGAGCTTTCAGAAGGAAGAGTTACCAGAGTTGCAGAAAGTTGGGTGTCGGTGGTTGAAGATAGGACCACATTAAAAGAAGAACATATATTATTCGAAGGCAGTTAAGAATCAAGATCCCCATCTTCTACATTGGGTCCGTTTGGATAAAGCTTATATTTTGAGTTTATGCAAAACAGTTTATGCAAATAAATACGTTTTTATTTGCTATTCATAAGCTTGTTAAGGTAGTTTATGAAAAAACAACTTATCAAGATAAAATTTTCGTTTGTGAGAACTTATGAAAATTTATTTGCATAAGCTATTTTTCATAAGCTCAAAATAAGCTCAATCTAAACGGGGCCAGTGTCGTTTTTACTTCGGTCACATGGTATTTAATGCATAGATGAAAACAGTTGAGGTGACATATGCTTTGATACTAATTCCTTATTGAAATGAATACATCATATCTAATGTTAATATTTGGTAATTGACATTTGACATCATAACACCGGCTTTGATACTAATTCTTCATCTATTTTTGGTAATTCATATTTTTCCTTTTAGCAGAAAAGATACCTATCTGTTTTGCTTGTCCTTGCACATTTGTATACACGTTGATTACGGTAGTTGTGTAAGTTGGGTTCTTTTAACTGGAACTTCTCATGTGGTGCCATTTTAGTATCCGACATTTACTATCATTTGCAAATTGCAAGCACTTTGCATGGATTCTGCTGTTGGTAGGGCATGTCTAGATCATTTTCACGTTTGCTTTTTATGGACCCAATAACAATTTTATACTTGTGAGCTTGTGATCCCATGTGGTCCATGAAATGACTCCCATAACTTTGAGATATTCCAAAGTGAAGTCTATCGATGACCATGACATTGAAGGCTGGTGAACTTTTTTTTTTTTATTTACAAAAATGGCTTACTTGTAATTATTTGAAGCTGAATGTTTCATCTTTTTTCCTTCTGTTGATAATTACGGGAATGATTCACTCGAACGAAAGAAATGATCCATTTCTTACTTTATCATAGACTTCTTTGATTAACCATGCAATTAGCATATGCCATGTTTTGCTACATCATTCCTTTCCGTTGTCAACACTACTCAATAGCTTGTCATTCATATTGCATTAGCAAATCATCTCCCCCCTTCACACCTTTTTAATGCCTGCCAATTCTATAAAAGTGTGGTGTGGAGTACCTTTACTAGGCACTGCCTTTTCTCTAACCAATCTTTCGAACAGGAACAATTCCTAATTATGTCAAAACATAGGAGACCGATATAGAATCTGGTCAATTATTCTAAGTTGGCAGATCAAGTTTGGTCGTTTGATAGAATGACGAGGTTTCAAATATTAAATTGATACGAAATTCTTTTTAATTTTAACTATCTATTTATTAATACCTTTAAAAAGTTTTTTTTAAGTCTAAGTATTTAAAACTTACGTTAATCTTTGACTAATCTGAATTGAGAGATAAGTTTAACTTATTTCTGGGTGCAAAAACTGTGTACGCAACCGCCTCTTGAAGGTTATTGAGTGAGTTTGGGAACGTGAGTGGGAAAATGTGATTTTTGTCTTAAGAGATTAAAAGTTGTAATTCGAGGTAGTTGACACTCTTTATATGACTCTCATGTCGAATTTATCAAGAGATAAATTAATACGATTGGCGATGCTTTTGTTAAGGTGAAAATCTACTATGTTTTTCCTTTGGAATTTTATTCTTATTTCAGCATATATTGTGATTTTGGTTTTGACGAACTATGGTGATTTTTCTCTAAAAAAGTTGGGGTTGGGGAAATAAGAATAGTGTGCGAGTTAATGAACATGGTAAATGGTAGTAATAAGAAAGTTGATGATTTGAACCCACTTCCAACATAATAATACTAATAATTAATTATAAACAATTCTAACGTTCACCGTTTAAAAAAAAAGCTAAGCAAGATATCAACATTTTTTTTTTGAGCAAAAGATATCAACATCTATACTATATATATAAAAAATAACATGTTTTGACTCTTTTGGACTGACTTTTTATCTTTCTAAAATTACCTTCAATTTTCAATACAAATAACACATTTAACAAATAAATAGGAGTAAATTCAAATATTAAAATAAACGTGTAACAAACACGATATATATATATATATATATGTCCAATTTTTTTTTCTTTATCCTTTTAAAAGTGTAACAAACTAGATGAGTATATTTATACTTACTTTTTCATTATCCCAATTACACACTTAAACAACTTTTTCTATAATAAAGATTGTTGTTGGTGTTATTAAAAAAATAAGAATTTAGATTATATTTTTTTTGTTATAATATTGGTGTCATTGAAATATATTATCATGGTTAGTTTGATTTGTTATAATTTGAAAGCAAAAAACATTTATATTTTTACTTTTAATCAAAATCAAAATTTATAAAATAAACAACGTTCATAATTTTCAAACGTTAGCGCAGTAAAAAGAGCGGAAAGACGGGCATGTGAGTGCCCGTCTTTTCGCTAGTATATATAAAAAAATTGAGTATAATTATCCAAATAATAAATAAAGTAGATACAACATTTTCAATAAAAGTACATAAATATAGTTAAATACAAGGGAATATAACTACTAGTATCATAGAATCAACTTTTATATTAATGTGTCAATGAAGAATGATTGACTCGGTCGGTAAGGAGTTAATTCCCTGCAAAGTCATGAGTTAAACTCTCATGGCTGATGTGAAGACGTCTTTAGTGGGTGATCTATAAGTAACTATGTACACTAGTCGTTGAACCTTGAGGTCTTTGGAGTTCAACTCACACAAACTTTTCGAAACCAAAAAAACTTTTATATTGATTTTTAACTTTTTTATGAAGAATATTATTATTTAAATAAAGTTTAAATTTGTTTTTGGTCTATCTAAATTAATAATTTTTTTGTTTTGTTTTTAATCCCGTAAAAATGGTCCTTTCAATTATAGCATGTTGTGTTAACTGCTTCCGCCTAAAACGTTCTTGTTAACCCAACATTTGAGAGCATACATCGAGCTCTCTTCAGAAGTGTCTGATTCATACGTTCTGCTACACCATTCTGCTGAGGTGTATTCCTAACCGTATGATGTCTGTCAATCCCTTCAGTCTTGCAAAACTCATTAAACTCAAACCAACAGAATTCCAAACCATTATCAGTTCGCAGCCTCTTGACCTTCTTCCCAGTTTGATTCTCCACTAATGCCTTCCACTGCTTGAAGTTCTTGAAAGCATCACTCTTATGCTTCCTTATGAATATCCAGGTCATCCTTGAATAATCATCAATCAACGACATAAAGTACCTGTGACCCCCCAAAGACTCCACATGTGAAGGCCCCAACAATCAGCATTGATGTAATCTAGTGTTCCCTTTGTTCTATGAATCACTTTAGGAAACTTATTGTGATGTAGTTTCCCAAAAACACAGTGTTCACAGAACCCAAGATCCTTTATCTTGTGCCCACAAAGAAGATCATCTTTAGCCAGAATTTGCATCCCCCTTTCACTCATATGCCCAAGCCTCATATGCCACAACTTCGTCATATCTTTTTGGTCAATCTCGGAGGAAGCAACAACAGCAGAATCAGATAGCATAGTACCTTGTAGAAAGCACAGAGTACCCCGCTTCACACCTTTCAAAATCACACTTGAACCCTTGCAAACATGTATAACTCCACCTTCACCTTTGAAACTAAACACCTGATAAGTGCTTAAATGTTGTTATATTTTGGTACAAATTTAGGCACTTATGTTTACTTGTTGTACAAGTTATCTTAGGATTAGGGCATAAATGTGTTAGAAATGCAATGAATGTGATCCTAAGCCTTACCCCACTTGATTATGCAGGAAATACATGATTGAACCTGATTGAAGCAAAAGTTTGAAGCATTTCTCCATGCCATCGCTACAAGCGCAGAAGTCATCGCTAGTAGCGAGGATAGGCAGGGATTTCCAGACATCCATCGCTTGAAGCGCAGCATCCATCGCTAGAAGCGAGCTTAGGCAGGGATTATCAGGAGTTCATCGCTTGTAGCGATGAACTGGACGCTTGAAGCGAGCCTAGGCAGGGAATTTCAAAGGCTGGTCGCTAGTAGCGACAGACTGGTCGCTTGTAGCGACCAACAGGGCGGTTTAATGCTGATGGTGACGTGGAGCTCTTGGATTGGCCAACTGAAGTCCTCGCTACAAGCGACAGACTGGTCGCTTGTAGCGAGCGAAGATTTTCTCAGCATATAAATAGATTTTTAAGCTCATTTCTAGATATATAGCTTTTTATCAGAATATTTATTTTTCCAGAGCTTAGAAAACATTTAATCTTTGAAAGAGAATAGGCTTAGAAGGAGGAAAACTTCATTTAGCAATTAGATTTGGATTGAAGAAGATCATTAGAAGCTTTGAGACATCAAGCTCTCAACTATCTTCATCTTTCTTTCCTATTTTGCAAGAGTTGTCATGAAAATGATCAACCAATCTCCTTTGTTGGGATTGATAGGTAATCAATCACTTATGTTGTAAACTTTTGATTATTCAATATATGATTCTAGCAATTTTTATATACCATTGAATTTCTTCTTGCTTTTCAATCTTATGTATGATTTAAATGTTGTTGAAAAAGACTTTTGAATCTAGGTTTAGAATGATTTTCTATCAAGATAAGAAATTCTAGAAATGGGATTTGGTTTTGATAATTACATTATAGTATTGAATCTTAATGCTTTTGGATCGTTTAATGGATTGAGAAATCATCGATTAAACGATACAATCGATATCTCGACGTCATTTGGGAAATCAATGATGTTGATGAGCAATACGTAATAATGCAATATATAAGAAAACGCTAGAATTCGTATTTGTGATCAATCGGATATAACCAATGTGTGATTGATGAAAGTCAATCTTAAACACCTTCTATGTCCTATTTCTCTACCATTTATTTATATCGCTTTAAAAGTATGAGTAGCATAGTACAAAAAAGAGTAAACCCTAACTTAGAACTATAATCGAAGTTGAACGGAATATGATATCGCCTTAATCCCTGTGGAACGATATAAAAACTGATACTTACTTTTGTTCGTATAACAAAATGGCGCCGTTGCCGGGGATTAAAGTTTTGATGTTATAATCATTGCAACTTTAATTATGGTTTTAAGCAATTTTGCACAAAATTCTTTTATGTATATAACTAATACTCTTATCCATCTTGTTTGCTAATTCTTTTTGGTCAGATTATTGAAATCGTTTATGCGAGGTCAAATTTCCGAGGACCAACTTCTTTTTGATTCCGAGATTGAAAGAACAGCTAGAAGAGCTAATAGCAAGAATCGGAGAAAGAAGCAACAAGCTAGGAGGAGGCAACAAGAGGAGAGTTCTGTTTCTAGTCATTCATCAAGTCCTAATCCAAACCAAGAATTTCAAATGGCTACGCCAGGAGGAGATGGTGCAGGAGGTTCTGGGGTTCCATGTATCAACAGTCCACGCCGGTTTGCACAACTAGGGAAAACGACGAGGACTGCCAAGCAAACAGAAATGAAGACAGGAATCCTACAAATCTTGTATGCTAATCCATTCTCAGGATTAGATCATGAAGACCCGTACCAACATCTCACAAAATTCTATGAGATTGCGGGAACACTCGGTGAGACGGAAAATAATGAGGAGGCAATGTGGATGAGAATGTTTCCACATTCTCTGATTGGCAAAGCAAAGGAGTGGTACTTAGACCAACCTCCTACGGTTATGACGAACTGGAATACACTTGAGGAGAAATTCCTTGATAGGTTTTTCCCTCAGAACCGGTTTATGGAGGCAAAGACAACCATTGCGGTGTTTTCACAAGGTACAGGTGAAACACTATGTGAAGCTTGGGAGCGTTTCAAGTCAATGCTCAGGAGATGTCCGAACCATGGATTTGATGAGTTAACACAAATTCATCTCTTCCGGAACGGAATGCTACAACAATCAAAGCTTTTGCTTGACGCTGCAGCTGGTGGTTCTTTAATGGCCAAGAGCGCGGAGGAAGCTGTTGCTATTATTGATAGAATGGCATTGAACGATCACCAAGCTCATCACAACCGGAGCCAAAGCCAAAGGAAGACTGGAATCTTAGAGTTGGGAACCAATGATGCAATCCTTGCACAAAACAAGTTGCTCACGCAACAAGTGGAAGAGTTGACGAAGAAAATGACCAACCTTCCCCAACAGATAAAGGACATTCAAAACGAGCAAAGAAAACAACATCAAGTCGCAGCTTGCGAGCTTTGTTCAGGAGATCACCCAACCGGATTCTGTCCACCCCCCACAGAAGAGGTAAACTATGTTGGTAACCAATCAAGGCCTCAACAGTTTCCTAACCAATTCCAAAACCATCCAAACAACTTCCCAAGAGGGAATAACCCAAATTATGGTCAAGGGTGGAGAGGAGAAGCTGGCCAATACAACCGACAACCTTACCAGAATTACAACCAATATCAACCTCCACAACAAAACCGCAACCAGTCCACTGATGAAACCCTCAATCTATTCATGCAGCAGTCAATGGCCAACCAGAAAAACACAGATGCGTCCATTAAAAACCTGGAGACGCAAGTTGGTCAATTGGCACAACAACTTTCACAAGCTACTCAACAAGGCGGAACCTTTACCGCCAACACACAAACCAACCCGAAGGATCATGCATCATCATCGAAATGACAATTAAGTCATTTTGATGAGGAAGTCCTTGCAGCAAGAGACAACGAAAATTGCAAGGCAATAGCTACAAGGAGCGGGAAGGTAATTGGCAAAGGTATCGGGGACAATCTAGAAGTAGAGAGGAAGGTGGTTGAGAATGAGGTGAATGAGAAGGATGAAGATGAAGGGCGTGAGGAAGAAACGGAGGATGTACATATAGAGGATGTAGAAGTAGAAAAAAATAATAAGGATGTAGTTGAAAATGAAAACATTGTATGGAAGAAGGATGTGGTGAAGGAGAAGAGCAAGAAGCAAGATATAGTGAAGAATGCACCAACACCGCACCTACCTTACCCAACTACACCAGCCAAAAAAGAGAAGGAGAGGCAGTTTGCTAGGTTCCTTGAAGTTTTCAAGAGATTACAAATCAACATACCATTCTCGGAAGCCTTAGAGCAAATGCCTACATATGCCAAGTTCATGAAGGAAATCTTATCCAAGAAGAGAAGGTTCAATGAAGAAGAAACAATTTTGCTAGATGCAAATTGTAGCGAGATCATCCAAAACACATTGGCAAGAAAGAAGAGAGATCCGGGCAAAGTTACATTGCTCGTGTCCATTGGCAATGTGGATGTCGGCAAGGCACTTATTGATTTGGGTTCAAGTATCAACTTAATACCATTATCCGTTGTCAAAAGGATAGGTCATATAGTTGTGAAGAGAACCAACTTAACCTTGCAATTAGCCGACAAATCCTACACTCGTCCATTGGGAATTGCTGAAGACGTGTTGGTGAAAGTCGACAAGTTCTTGTTCCCGGTTGACTTCGTAGTGATGGATATTCCGGAGGATGATGACGTGCCACTACTTCTTGGAAGAACTTTCATGCAAACGGCAAGGATGATGATTGATCTTGACGGAGGCTTAATGAAGGTCCGTGTGGACGATGAAGAAGTCAATTTCAACATCCATGAAGCCATGAGGTTCCCTAGCGATAAAGCTGCGTGTCTCAAGATGGATGCAACGGAAGAATTGATAGTTGATACAAGAAACCAGTTGCATGATTTGACGCATCTTGAGAGGGTTTTGACAAACGCACTAAGTATCCTAGGAGAAGAAGATGAACATGAGCTTGAAGAGTGTTTGAAGGAGCTCGATTCGTTAAAGGAAATTCCTCCTCATAAAGCAATAATCGAGGAATTGACGAATGAAGCTATAGTAGAAGAAGTGAAACCGGAGATGAAGATATTGCCCTCACATTTGAAGTATGTGTTTCTTGACAAAGAGGGTACCAAACCGGTGATCATTAGTAGCTCCCTATCAAACCACGAAGAAACAAGATTGGTAGAAGTTTTGAAGTCCAACAAAGAAGCAATAGGTTGGACACTATCCGACTTAAAAGGGATAAGTCCTTCCTATTGTATGCACAAGATCATGATGGAAGAGGATTATAAGCCGGTGGCACAACCTCAAAGACGACTAAACCCAAACATGAAAGAAGTAGTCCGGAAAGAAGTAGTGAAGCTACTAGAAGCCGGCATGATATATCCGATCTCGGATAGCACATGGGTTAGTCCGGTTCAAGTTGTCCCTAAGAAGGGAGGTATGACGGTTATTACAAATGAGAAGAATGAGCTCATACCGACGAGAACCGTGACCGGTTGGAGGATGTGTATTGACTACCGGAGGTTGAACAAAGCAACGAGAAAAGATCATTTTCCTCTACCATTTATGGATCAAATGCTAGAGAGGCTGTCAGGACAAGCTTTCTACTGTTTCCTTGATGGGTATTCAGGTTACAATCAGATATCAGTGAATCCAGACGATCACGAGAAGACTGCTTTCACATGTCCTTTTGGGGTATTCGCATATCGACGCATGCCGTTCGGTTTATGTAATGCTCCAGCAACATTTCAAAGATGCATGCAAGCTATTTTTGCCGACTTGATAGAGAAAAGCATTGAAGTGTTCATGGACGACTTCTCAGTTTTCGGGTCATCGTTTGATTTATGCTTGGAAAATCTGGATACGGTACTGAAAAGGTGCAAGGAAACCAACTTGGTGCTCAATTGGGAGAAGTGTCACTTCATGGTAACCGAGGGTATTGTCCTTGGTCACAAGATCTCCTCCAAGGGTATCGAAGTTGATAAAGCTAAGGTCGACGTGATAGGAAAACTTCCACCACCAGTCAATGTCAAAGGAATCCGAAGCTTCCTAGGCCATGCCGGGTTCTATCGGAGATTCATCAAAGACTTCTCAAAAATCGCAAAGCCATTGAGCAATCTGCTCAACAAAGATAAGTCTTTTGATTTTGATATTGACTGTTTAAATGCATTTAATAGTTTGAAGGATAGCTTAACATCCGCACCCATAATCACCGCACCAAACTGGATATACGATTTTGAACTTATGTGCGATGCTAGTGATTATGCGGTAGGCGCGGTGTTAGGTCAACGCAAAAACAAAATTTTTCATGCTATACACTACGCAAGTAAAGTTTTAAATGACGCACAAGTCAATTATGCTACCACAGAAAAAGAATTACTTGCCATAGTGTTTGCATTAGAAAAATTTCGTTCGTATCTCATAGGTTCGAAAATTGTTATTTGGACTGACCATGCAGCTATTAAGTACTTGATTACCAAACCCGACTCAAAGCCGAGACTCATCCGTTGGATGTTGCTACTCCAAGAGTTTGATTTGGAGATTAAGGACAAGAAGGGGACTGAGAACCTTGTAGCTGATCACCTGTCCAGATTGGTGAACAAAGAGATAACGAAGAATGAAAGGGACATCCTAGAAGAGTTCCCGGATGAGCAGTTGCTTACGGTACAAGAAAGACCATGGTTCGCGGACATGGCCAACTACAAAGCAACGGGGTTCATACCGGAGGATTATACTTGGCAAATGAAGAAAAGGTTGTTGAGAGACGCCACTCAATTCATTTGGGATGACCCGTATTTATTCAAGATTGGAGTAGACCACTTAATCAGAAGATGTGTTGCTAGAGAAGAAGCCAAAGACATCATGTGGCATTGTCACAACTCGCCATATGGTGGTCACTACAGTGGAGAAAGAACTGGAGCTAAAGTTCTTCAAGCTGGCTTTTATTGGCCCTCGTTGTTCAAAGATTGTTATGAACATGCGAAAGAATGCGAGAGTTGCCAGAAGACCGGAGGGATTTCAAAGAGGAATGAAATGCCTCTACAAAGTATCCTTGAAGTCGAAGTCTTCGATTGTTGGGGTATTGACTTTGTAGGGCCATTTCCATCTTCTTTGAATAACGAGTATATTCTGGTGGCTGTTGATTACGTTTCAAAGTGGGTTGAAGCAATAGCATCTCAGAAAGCCGACAGCAAAACAGTGGTCAAGTTTCTGAAAAGGAACATCTTCTCCCGATTTGGAACTCCAAGAGTGCTAATAAGTGATGGAGGTTCACACTTCTGCAATCAGCAGTTAGCAAAAGCACTTGAGCACTATGGAGTAAAGCACAAGGTAGCTTCACCATACCATCCACAGACGAACGGTCAAGCCGAGGTGTCCAACCGAGAAATCAAGCGGATACTTGAGAAGACCGTGTCATCTTCAAGGAAGGATTGGGCAATGAAACTGGACGAAGCGTTGTGGGCCTATAGGACTGCATACAAAGCTCCTACGGGTTTCACCCCATTCCAGTTGGTGTATGGGAAAGCGTGCCACTTGCCGGTCGAATTGGAGCACAAAGCGTTTTGGGCGCTAAAGTTTCTGAACTTTGATCAAGAGCAAGCTGGGGAGAAGAGGAAACTTCAAATGCATGAGTTAGAAGAGATGCGTGACCAAGCCTATCAGTCGAGTAAGCTCTATAAGGAAAAGGTTAAACGTTATCATGACAAGAAGATCATGAAGAGGGAATTCAAGCCTGGTCAGATGGTCCTGCTGTTCAATGCAAGACTGCGTTTATTTCCGGGTAAATTGAAGTCCAAGTGGTCCGGTCCGTTCATGATAAAGGAAGTGAAACCTTATGGAGCTGTGGAACTTGAAGATCCTAACACCAAGTCGACGTGGACAGTGAATGGACAAAGGCTGAAGCCATATTTCGGAGGTGAAGTCGTTCGAGACACGACGACGATTTCACTCATCGATTCACATGCATAAGCGAAACAGGCGTCGATCTAATGACGTTAAACAAGAGCTTGTTGGGAGGCACCCCAATTTTGAATGGCACCAAAAAGTACTTCTAAACGTCAAAGGAATGTGGAAAGTTCCTCTTCAAGACCAAGGGTCAGTGTGCCACAGCACGATGCAGCTCGTTTCCTCAGCTGGAGGAACCAGGAGCGATACGAGGAACTGAGGACGAGAAGAATCTGGTCCGAGAAGAGATTTGAGATCTCTGAAGATGGGGATTATGCACATATAGCAGCTGTAATAAACGAGAGGAAGTGGGGAATCCTTTGCACACCTCCTAGGAAGATCAATTATGAGATCGTTCGCGAGTTTTATGCGAACGCGATCCCCGCCGATCCTTCAGATGAGTTCACTTTCACTACCTATGTGCGTGGGCGCACCGTTACATTCGACCGCATGTCCATCAACTCATATCTGGGCAAGCCTATGGAGGTGGTTGAAGATGAAGAAGATAACCCCCTTGCACCCACAGCACTGTGTGACTTTGGTGAGCGTCAGAGGAGTGGAGAGTGGGACCACGACACCATAGCACAGGACATCTTCCAAGCGGGGAAGAGTTACGATGTGAGTCGGGCTTCAGGTAAGCCTTTCAGAGCACTCCGTGAGCACATGACTACTGAGGCTCAGGTAATCCTTACCTTGATTTTATATAACATTCGCCCTAAGTCTCACACCTCTTCCACCACTTTAGATGTGACCCCCTTAGTCCATTACATCCTCACTCAGCGTCAGGTGGACGTAGCTAGGCTCATTGCTAATGAGATGAGGATTGTTGCTGAAAGTGGACTATTACCCCCGGCCAAACCTAAATGTCCCTTGACTTTTCCCGGGTTGATTATGGGTCTATGTAGGAGAGCCAGAGTTCATATGCCATCACAAGTTGATGAGGAGATTAAAAATCCTATTGATGATAGATACATCAATAGGTATTGCTCTGCACCTGCACCTGTTGCTCC